>CM065706.1:34054528-34059528 GCA_017654935.2 Phymorhynchus buccinoides | reverse complement strand
CACATTTTCGCATAGAACATGTTCACTGAGATGCAACATTCTGCTATTCTTCGGAAACGGATAGGGTTAGGATCAGCCTAGGATTATTTTAATAAAACTGAAAGAAGCAGACTTTAGACATCGAAGGTCGTAAACATGTACAATAGGGGGGGGGGGGGGGGGGGGGGGGGGGGGGGGGTCTAAAGAAGTGCAACAAAAAAAGGTTGTTGAAAACTGCTTGGGGGGGGGGGGATGGGGGCCTCCATACGGGGAGCCTCCATACCGGGGGACGACCCCGCCCCCTCCACGAGTCACTTGGGGGGGGGGGGGGGGGGAAGTCTTTCGTAAAAACAGTCTCCCACACATTCTGGAAGTTCTGTGCTTGTAACTTCCTCTAATCTGCCACTCTCTTCGACTCTGCCTTTTCCCTTTGCATTCGGCCCGTTCTCCTGCCTTTTGTAAAAACAAAATCTTCCAAATAATGTTTCTCCTTTGAGCTCCTCCGAAATCGGAATGTGTCGGCTGTACGCAGCGGGGAGACCAGTAAAAACTAAAAACCGGACACGTACCTTACCCATTATGGCCATATAGCCTGGGAACGCAGAAGAAGAAGAAGAAGAACTACAACAACAAAAATCAAGTGAATGAAAACCACTGAATCATGAAGTTCGGTCAGCTAACCAACCTACGCATCAACCAACCAAGCTAACGTTCAAACTCACTTTAAAAAAAAAGAAGAAGCGGGAAAACAGCTGGCGCGGTTTTTTGTTTGTTGTGCTCCATAGCATGGAGGTAGAGAAGTTTGCGACAACTCCGGTCTGTTTGTCGGGGTTTGTGCGTGTGTGTGTGTGTGTGTGTGTGTGTGTGGTGTGTGTGTGTGTGTGTGTGTGTGTGTGTGTGCGCGTGTGTGCGTGTGTGTGTGTGTGTGTGTGTGTGTGCGTGTGTGTGTGCGTGTGCGTGTGCGTGTGCGTACGTGTGCGTGCGTGTGCGTGTGTGTGTGTGTGTGTGTGTAGGTGTGTGTGTGCTTAATGTATTGTGCGAATTTGATTTTGTCTGTCCGTCCGGCTGTATCTCAAAAAACACTTAACAGATATGCTTCAAGTTTCGTGTGTGGGTGTATCGTGATACGTAGATAGGCCCATAGAAAACTGGTGACCCTACTGACCTTGACGTTGAAATCTGACCTTGATAACCGACATTTCTTCTCGTTTTTTTTGTCGTTTCTGTTTTTCCTGTTAGTAAACAGAAAGCTATCTGCAGGATCGACGCCAATGATTTTTTTTCAAGTTTTGAACTCAATGCAACTCCTATCCCTTTCTCCAGATCGGGATAGGATTAGATAGGGTTAGAATTGAACGGCCGGGGAAGGGATAGGGTTAGGATTAGAATTGGGGTTAGGGTTAGAAATGACCGCTTGCTGTTGCCGCCATCCAATGTAATTGCAAGTAGCTGGTGTCGAGTCCTGCATAAAGCTTCCAGTTTTGTAATGTCATTAAGACAAAACAGGTGTCTGTTTATTTGCTCTTGTTGTTTGTTTAGTGTTTTGAATGAGGAAAGTTTCAGCTTCACACACGCACATAATGTATTGCTGTTGCTACCGTGCTTTGATAATTATGTTCAAAACATAGCTGCGAAACCAAGACAATAATTGGTCTGACGATTTGTTCAACGTTATACTCCAACGAGGAAAAAACACACACGAAAAATCCGGATAGAATAACAAACATTATTGTGTAAGTACAGAGATCGCGTTTACTGGTTTACTGGTAATTATCAGTAACATATGAAAATAAATAGATGACGCCTTGTGTCTTTTATGTATCAGTAACATACTGATTTTTTTTTAAAAATACTGAAAAAAAGTTGACCTATCAGTCCCAGGGACTGATAAATGTTTGCTAGGACTGATAAATTGTTTAACAGAGGCTTTGATATTGTGGTTTTCACTGGTTTTTGTTTCCCTGAGACTGGGTTGGTTTTGACACCAGTTGTTGGGGGGCATTGTCGCTGGTGGGACTGGTTGTTTTTGGACTGGTTTTGAAAACTTCCTAGACTGGATCACTGTAAGTAGCAACAACAAAAAATGTTGCATAAACACGTACAAACTGCTGAATCTTTAGAGACAGTATTCTAGCCTATTCTATTTAAACAAATCAAGCTGTAAAAGAAATAAAAACAAAAGTGTGCAATGACGCAGATTAGCCCCCCCCTCCATCCCCCTCCATTTTCTCGGTTCATTCTGTGGTTTTTTTCCAGTCTTCCCTTTCTTACTGCAGACTGAGCATAGGGGAAGACGGGGTAAAAAGCGCATGGGCGGGTAAGAAGCCCACCCCAATTATCTCATGAAATAAAGAAAATTTCAGTCAAATTTGCCCATGAGACGAATGCTAGACATTAACGCTCGTCTCATGGGCAAAATGAGACTGAAATTTGCTTCATTTCATGAGATAATTGGGGTGGGCTTCTTACCCGCCCATGCCTTTTTACCCCGTCTTCCCCTATAAACCTCCTTCGGTTTTTTTTTTAAATATTTAAAGACCCACTGACCCAGCACGATTAAGTCCCTTGTTTTTTTCTGGGTCGGTGTGGCCCACATACAGACTTCCCCCTTGCACGATCGAGGCTGCTCTTTAAAGTGATGTCTCGTTTTCGTGCATGGGAGACTTTGTATGGGAGCCACATTTGGTCAAGATAAGATTTCGTACCAGCAAGAGAAGGAAACATGTGAAACCCGTGATTTTCACACGTGACGTGGTGGGTCTTTAAAGAACTATAAACTGCAGGGAAAAGCATGAAATGGACCATTAACTAAGAAAGAAGGGGGGTGGGGGGGGGGGGGGGGGGGGAAGGTACAAAACCCTAATCTGTTATTGTCACTGGGTTTATCTCAAAATGACAGGCTACCGAATCGTGGTACAAAAAGAGCAATGATTCATTGTGTTTGTTTTCCTGCGTTATTCTATGAGAAAGAAAATCAACAACAACAAAACGTGTCCTCGCCCATAAAGAAAATCAACAATACATTGCACTTGTGAACAAAAACTGACCCAAACGAGTAGTGATATGAGAGAGAGAGAGAGAGAGAGAGAGAGAGAGAGAGAGAGAGAGAGAGAGAGAGAGAGAGAGAGAGAGAGAGAGAGAGAGAGAGAGAGAGAGAGAGAGAAGAGAGAAGACTCACACATACCCCCCCCCCCCCCCCCCCCCACCACCACCACCACCACACACACGTACAGAGAGAGAGAGAGGAGAGAGAGAGAGAGAGAGAGAGAGAGAGAGAGAGAGAGAGAGAGAGAGAGAGAGAGAGAGAGAGAGAGAGAGAGAGAGAGAGAGAGAGAGAAGTGTGTGTGACCTTGACTTTTAAAAAAAAGCTTTATATAACCTCCGTTCTCTCGCTTAGTTTCGGTCTACTGTTAGAACTAGGAAATAATCCGAACTGAACTCGCGATGCCTGAAGCCATGCTCATTATAACGTAGTTTCGTAATATCAGGCTTTAGCTGATAACTAGTCTAACAAATCCTTTTCGTAACCGTCCATAAGGGTCTTCTTCTTCTTCTTATCTTCTTCTTGCAGTAGACAACCGCCATCATCTTTTTGATGGTTCTGTTGTGTGTAAACAAATTATACAGATGTGGTTAGTTAAAGGGAAGAAACCCCGGCAAATGTGAAGTTTGAAACACTAACGCAATGGTAAGGATATTATTACAAAAGTAAGAAAACACACGTTCCTCATTATTTATCACAGCTGTAGGCCTTGTCGCAGCCAAAATAGTCGCTCATTCAAATAAATCGCCCGCTACTAGGAGAGTGTATTTGTGACAACCACAAATTTCACTCTTTCTTTACTTGAACCATTTACCTAACCCTAACCCTATCCCTAACCCTAGAAAAAAGTGAAATTTGTGGTTCATGCTCAATGTCGCAAAATGTCGCAAATACACACTCTCATAGTAGCCGGGCGATTTATTTGAACGAGCGACTATTTTGGCTGCGACAGGCCTAACCCTTCGATGCAGATTTACTAAATACTTCAGTTGACTGCTTAGGATAAATGTAATTTTCTAACACACACAAACTGAATATATGAGGCTTGCGCTTACAAGGCTTTCAACATCCAACACTAGGCGTTCAAGACTGCAATTCGATGGCTTGGAGTCAAAAGACTATCTTTAGATAGTCCATTAACATATTATTGAACTTATTACGAAAACTAATAACTTGCATCAAAAAAAGACTGCAGAAATATAAAAAGCATAACCCCCTTTTATATTTCTGCAGTCATTGTTTGATAAAAGTTATTAGTTTTTGCAATAAGTCCAACAATACGTCAATGGACTATCTAGAGATAGTCCGTTTTGACTCCAAGCCATCGTTTATTGGTCATCTCCAAACATGGAACATTCAATTTGTTGTAAAGTTTTTTTGTATTTGACGGTTTAAGGTTTTGGTTAGGGTTAGGATTAGGGATAGGGTTAGGGTTAGGGCTAGAGTCAGATTAATTTCAGATTGAATGGTTAAAAGATACATACTAAACTTTCGCCGAAAACCGACACTGTCACGCGAATGGCGTCACTTTTCATATTTGGAGATGACCAACTGCAGCATTGAACGTCTTGTATTTCGAGTTGCTATAACTTTGCGCCCAGAAGGGGCAATGAAAATAGGCATAATGGCTGCATCTGATAGCAACCGTTTTACATAGAGCTGCGCGCAGTAACCATACATCAATTTGATTGGCTGCTGTTTTCGTCACTTGCAAGGGTCAAACGTTGTTTGCCCCGCACTAAACATTCTCACTGAATATAGGCTACTCAGTAGAAACAACTTTTTGCCATTTTTTCGGGTAAGGGATAGGGTTAGGACAAGGTTAGGGTTGGGTTAGGGTTAGTTTTCATGAAACAACTTTTAAGTGACTGAAATGGCCGCTTGCCGTCATCTAATCAAAAGATGTATGGTCACTGCACACAACTGTATGTTTTAGGTCAGCATATTTCAGCCAAAGATTTCCATTAAATTTACCTGG
>CM065706.1:34042028-34049528 GCA_017654935.2 Phymorhynchus buccinoides | reverse complement strand
CAACCATGTTTGGGGCGGATCAGCCAGTCATGGAAGAGGGGAGGGGGTAGCTCCAAGTGGTCAGTTGGGGTGGGGTGATGGATCTGGGGGGATTGCCTCCCATAAGCTGATGATAATTTGAATGTAAAAGATGCAATCAAGGCTTCTCGTGAGAGAATAACTGTAGCATGGAACTACAATTTTGTCTTCCTCTTTTTTTTCTTTCCATTTTTTGTTTGAGGGGGTGGAACCCCTGTAACCCCACTCAAATCCATCTTTGATGCATTACCAAGTCCATGACAGCAATGTGTAGTGAATGGGCTGAGACTATTAACTCTTTCGTTTCCTTGTGTCCTTTCTGTGGGGTTTTTCCGTTATAAATTGGGGGGGGGGGGGGGGGGGCAGAGAGATACGTCTGCACCCCCTCCTCGAAGCCGGGGAGGGGGGGGGGGGGGGCCAGCCTACCCCCCCCCCCCCCCCCCCCTGGTTCCTACGCCAGTGGAGTGTACGGGTCACTGTCTGAGAGTTGCTTCGTTGTTGGTACTAATCTGTTCTGTTTAAGCGTGCCTAATATAAAATCGCTGTTGTCACTTGTGGTGTACTGTACTCCGAAACATAGCCAAAGTCTACATCTGTATGATCTGACATCCTGGCGGCAAAATTGTAGTGTTGATAACGAACGGATATTTATCCGACGCACATTTGGTCGAACGGACATTTGTCCGAATAGACATTTGGTCGAACGGACATCTGGCAGATAGGACATTTGGTCGAATGGACATTTTTGGTCGACGGACATTTGGTCGAATGAACATTTTAGTAGAGAGGCGGTGGGTAAGACAGAGAGAGAGAGAGAGAGAGGAGAGAGAGAGAGAGAGAGAGAGAGAGAGAGAGAGAGAGAGACGGGATGGCTGGGTATGCATGGGTTGGAGAACGACATAAAAGTACCAGTGCAGGCCATAATACCAGTACAGAGTATTATCCGTACAGAGACTGGTATTATATCTGGTGTATAATACACTTTAGTAAAGGCCATAATACCAGTACAGAGCATTATCCGTACAGAGACTGGTATTATATCTGGTGTATAATACACTTTAGTAAAGAGTTAAATTGGAAGGGAAACTGTGGAGGGTGGGGAAGGGAAACAGTGGATAGAATGAGCGAACTACATGCGTATGATTCTGGTCAGTACAGGAGAGGGCAAAAAGTCACATCAATAATGACTGAACTGCGCATTCGTTGTACTTCAGTCACACACCCCACCCCGCCCTCAATGACACGTTTACGACCCTCAATCGCAAAGTCTGCTTCTTGCAGGTATTCAAAAATAACCCGAGGCTGATCCTACCCCTATCCCTTTCGCCCCGAAATGGCAGATTGTGGCTTCTCAGGGAACAGTTTCTTCTTCTTCTTCTTCTTCTTCTTCTTCGATCGCTCAGACAGTTTCCTTTTTAATTATTCCTGTTTAATTATGAACGCAGTTAGGCCCAGCAAGTCATTCGGCTGTAGGAGAAATAATTAATAATAATAATAACAGTACACGTTATGCGCCTCAAATGACTAAGAAACAGTTAGGCCCAGCAAGTCCGACTTCGGCTGGAGGAGGAAATCTGTTTGAAAGTGTTTCGTGAGAAGAAAAAAAAGGCAGGAGAATGGACCCGGGTAAGGCAGAAAGATTAGTAGATGACAGTAAGCAAATGGAAAAGGCAGAGTCAAAGAGAGTGACAGATTAGAGGAAGTTACAAGCACAGAACTTCCAGAAGGTGGGGGAATTATTTATGCAAAAGACCCCCCCCCCCCCCCCCCCCCCGGTATCCCCACGGGGTGGGGGTGTGGGGGGTGAACATTTTCATGCTAAACTTTGAGGGAGGGGGGGGGGGGGGGACTATAGAACCAGATAGCCCAAAAGTGACCGGCTAGCCGGCTGGTTCTGTTGTACTAACAGTATTGTGGTCATTTAGCGGTCAGCTAAGAACCTGTCGTGGGTTGCCCAGGCAGAGTGCTGTGCACGAATAAAAGCGCCAAAGTTTGTTAGGTTTTTTTTTGGGGGGTTTAACCCTCTGGTGCATCCCCCGTTTGAACACAAAGTGGGGTCTTTTTCGATACATCATCATCATAATAATAATAACAAATGATGATCATAATAATAAATAATAATAATAATAATAATAATAATAATAATAATAATAATAATAATAAAATAATAAATAAATAAAATTTATATAGCGCTCTTCGATGAAATGGAAAAAAAAATCATCCTCAGAGCGCTTTACAAATATTACGAGAGAAAACAATCATGAAGAAAAACATTACTACAAAATGTTATGAAGAAATATATAAATAAATAAATAAATAAATAAATAAATTTAAAAATGCTCATGCCGTTCATCCGTACCACAGAACAGCACAAGGAAACCACAGACGAGGAAATACAAATAAATAACAGATAAGTGTTTCCTCGTCTGTGAGTTCCTTGTGCTGTTCTGTGAGTAGAATTATACCAAATACCAAATAAATACCAGATAATATGTATTTCCTCGTCTGTGAGTTCCTTGTGCTGTTCTGTGAGTAGAATTATACCAAATACCAAATAAATACCAGATAATATGTATTTCCTCGTCTGTGAGTTCCTTGTGCTGTTCTGTGAGTAGGATTATACCAAATACCAAATAAATACCAGATATGTATTTCCTCGTCTGTGAGTTCCTTGTGCTGTTATGTGAGTAGAATTATACCAAATACCAAATAAATACCAGATAAGTGTTTCCTCATCTGTGAGTTCCTTGTGCTGTTCTGTGAGTAGAATTATACCAAATACCAAATAAATACCAGATAATATGTATTTCCTCGTCTGTGAGTTCCTTGTGCTGTTCTGTGAGTAGGATTATACCAAATACCAAATAAATACCAGATAATATGTATTTCCTCGTCTGTGAGTTCCTTGTGCTGTTCTGTGAGTAGAATTATACCAAATACCAAATAAATACCAGATAATATGTATTTCCTCGTCTGTGAGTTCCTTGTGCTGTTCTGTGAGTAGAATTATACCAAATACCAAATAAATACCAGATAATATGTATTTCCTCGTCTGTGAGTTCCTTGTGCTGTTATGTGAGTAGAATTATACCAAATACCAAATAAATACCAGATAATATGTATTTCCTCGTCTGTGAGTTCCTTGTGCTGTTCTGTGAGTAGGATTATACCAAATACCAAATAAATACCAGATATGTATTTCCTCGTCTGTGAGTTCCTTGTGCTGTTCTGTGAGTAGAATTATACCAAATACCAAATGAATACTAGCTAAGTGTTTCCTCATCTGTGAGTTCCTTGTGCTGTTCTGTGAGTAGGATTATACCAAATACCAAATAAATACCAGATATGTATTTCCTCGTCTGTGAGTTCCTTGTGCTGTTCTGTGAGTAGAATTATACCAAATACCAAATAAATACTAGCTAAGTGTTTCCTCGTCTGTGAGTTCCTTGTGCTGTTCTGTGAGTAGAATTATACCAAATACCAAATAAATACCAGATAAGTGTTTCCTCATCTGTGAGTTCCTTGTGCTGTTCTGTGAGTAGAATTATACCAAATACCAAATAAATACCAGATAAGTATTTCCTCATCTGTGAGTTCCTTGTGCTGTTTCTTGAACAGAACTTTGGAGACTGCTCGACTGTGAAGAGGGGAAGTATTCTTGTGTTGTCTATGTTGTTTGAAAAAGACATTTTTGTTGAACTAGTGCACGTTCTGTTTTGTTTCGTTAATAAAATAACGTCACTCTGCACTTGTGTATTTGTTTGTGTGATTGATATGCGGTGGGTCTTTGAGCTACAGATACCTAAGAATGCCTTGGAGCGCTATGTTTAGGCAACGCAACCTTTTTTTTTGGTGTGTGGTCAGCGTCGACTGTATTTCCGGTCAGTAGTGGGGAAAATCGTTGGAAGCTGGATACTGGTGAGGAAGGGGGTAGTCAAATGGGGGAGGGGGAGGGGGAGGGTGTAGGTACCGAATCGCCATTTCCCATCTCGCCTTATGTCCGAGAACGCCCCATTTTGGTGACTAGATAAGAGTGTGGTCAAGCAGTTGAATGCAAATCTGTTTAACGTCCTCCGGTCTGGATCAGACATGGGACATTATTAGATATGAAGATGGTGGGAAATCGCCTCCTTCTTATGCGGTCACTGTACGCGTTAACATTTTTTTAAATCTTTCCCCATGGCAACACAGTGATAAACCAGTCATAAAGGTCTCGGCACACGTTAGTAACATTATTCACGGGCAACACAGCGTTAGGCCACTCTTAAAGGTCTGTGTACACGTTAACACTGTTCACAAGATATTTCTATTTCCCCATGGCAACCTAGTGATAGCCCACTCTTAATATGACTTACACCTCTCTGTGTTGCCATGGGGAAATAGAAATATACCGTGAATAATGTTACCGTATATCGAGACCTTAATATGACGTGCATATCAATCACGTGTTGCTATGGAGAAAGAATGAAAAATTTTCACGTGTACAGAGACCTATAGTCATTTCGCCTTCTTTACTTCACTCCTTCGCTTCAATCCATTTCTCGCCTTCAGTAAAACGTCACACAGATTCTGACATACGCGCGTCTGCACACACACACACACACACACACACACCACACCGTATATCAGAGAGAGAGAGAGAGAGAGAGAGAGAGAGAGAGAGAGAGAGAGAAACTGTATTTGTTACATATTTTCTTGAGATTTTATGCCAAGCCTTTTCTTCCAATCTGTCCTTGAAACGTAAACAAGACTGAGATAAAACGTTCGATACGGAGAGAGAGAGAGAGAGAGAGAGAGAGAGAGAGAGAGAGAGAGAGAGAGAGAGAGAGAGAGAGAGAGAGAGAGAGAGAGAGAGAGAGAGAGAGAGAGTTGTGTGTGTGTGTGCGCGTGTGTGTGTGTGTGTGTGTGTGTGTGTGTGTGTGTGTTGTGTGTTTTTGTGTGTGTGTGTGTGTTTGTTTGAACAAAAGTGTTTCATGCACTATTTGATTTTAACTCATATTCTTACGTTGAAATTACTGGTCATGTCAATCTTTCTATATGCATGCGAATCCTGGACCTTGGCAGCAAACATTGCAAGAAGAATCAGAGCAGTAGAGACGAGATGCTTTGGAAAAATCCTCGGCATCTCCTACAAAGATCACATCACCAATGAAGAAGTCAAAAAACGAACTGTAAATGCAATTGGATCACAATTTCATGTTGATCTAGTGACCTTAGTCAAAAGCCGCAAGTTGAAATGGTATATGGACATGTTACCCGTTCATCAGGCCTTGCCAAAGCAATCCTACAGGGCACGGTCCAAAGAGGAAGAAGAACAGGCAGACAGAAGAAGAGATGGCTTGGAATAAATTTCGATGGCTTGGAGTCAAAACGGACTATCTTTAGATAGTCCATTGACTTATTATTGAATATGATATTGTGAATACTAATACCGTGTTTCAAAAACGACTGCAGAAATATAAAAAGGGGTTAGTGGTGTAGGGCTAGGGTTAGGGTTAGGGTTAGGGTTAGTATTCCAAAAAAGGTTATTAGCTAAAAATGTTCCTAAAATACAGCTTTATGTATGGTAAGAAAGGCAATAAAAAATACAATTAACCGAGATAGGTAGAGGGGGTGGCACATCTTGACCTTTACCGGGTTAGGTTTAGGGGTAGGGGTAGGGTTAGGGTTAGTATTCCAAAAAGGTTATTAGCTAAAAATGTTCCTAAAATACAGCTTTATGTATGGTAAGAAAGGCAAAAACGGGAAAATACAATTAACCGAGAAATGCATGGGGGGTGGCACATCTTTACCTTTACCGAAGCGATTCTGTTCAGTAGTTCACGAGACACAGCTGAACTTTTATGCAAACTTCCTTGCACCATGGTACACCACCACACAAAATTTGAAGCGATTCTGTTCACTAGTTCACGAAATAAAGCTTGGGGGGAAATTACATAGCCCAAAGAAGGAAATTTCGGTTTTGAAGGTCAAACTTCAAGGTCAAGGTCAGCACGGTGTTGATTAACGAAATGAAGCTTCCTGTTCAAGCTGTCTACCCCTCTGCCAATTTTAATCAAAGTCCAAACAGTAGTTTTTAAGATAATCGATACACAGACACACAGACACATACACACAAACCGATCGCAAAACCCCGGCCTCTGGCCGGGTAAAAATCCCCATAATCCTCATTTTACATTATTTGCAGTCTTTAAAAAAAAATACAAGTTCTTAGTTTTTGCAATATCATCAATAATAAGTCAATGGACTATCTAAAGATAGTCCGTTTTGACTGTAAGCCATCGCTGATGGGAAGACAACACCCGCGAGTGGACGGGCCTGGAGCTGAAAGACACACAAAGAAAAGCCGAAAACCGGGAAGAGTGGAAAAGACTGGTTGTAAAATCTCCTGAGGCGCCCCTACGGTCATCCAGACTGCGGGATTCATGATCGTGCTTGCTTCAGAACACACTCATGTATGCATGCACACAGACACGCAGCAATGAAAAAGGCGAAATGAAGTTCATATGAAAGACCCACCAGATCACGTGTCAAAAATCACGGGTTTCACGTGTTTTCCATCTTATAGCTGGTAAGAAATCTTGTTTTGACCAGGTTTGACTCCCATGCAAATGCCCCCAAATTGAAAACGAAACATCATTTTAAAGAGCAGCCTCAATTTGAAGTTGAGGGAATTTGCATGTGGGTCACAGCTACCCAGAAAAAAAGGGGACTTAATCGTGGTGGGTCAGTGTGTCTTTAATATGTCACGTGAGAAGACGATTTGGGAAATGGCGATTCGGGAAGTTCCCCAAATGGGGAACGATGATAAAGGGAATGGGGTGGGGGGTGGAGGTGTTAGTTTGCTGGTTCATTAATTTTGACCAATGGGTTTTGTTTAGTCTGCATGTCTGGCCAACGTGCTGACCTCAACATAATGGTCTTCTTGACCTTTGACTTTCAAGTGACTAGTGACTAGTTAGGCTAGAAGCCTCTGTCTCTCTCTCTCTCTCTCTCTCTCTCTGTGTCTCTCTCTCTCTCTCTCTCTCTCTCTCTCTCTCTCTCTCTCTCTCTCTCTCTCTCTCTCTCTATCTCACACACACAGAGCTTAGAAAAAGCTCTCTCTCACTCTCTCTCTCTCTCTGTCTCTCTCTGTCTCTGTGTGTGTGTGTGTGTGTCTCTCTCTCTCTCTCTCTCTCTCTCTCTCTCTCTCTCTCTCTCTCTCTCTCACACACACACACACACACACACACACACACACACACACACACACACACACACACACACACAGATAACTTAGAAACTCTCTCTCACTCTCTCTCTATCTCTCAAACACACACAGAGCTTAGAAATATATCTCTCCCTTTCTCTCTCTCTCTCTCTCTCTATCTTCTCGTCTCTCTCTCTCTCTCTCTCTCTCTCTCTCTCTCTCTCTCTCTCTCTCTCTCTCTCTCTCTCTCTCTCTCTCTCTCTCTCTCTCTCTCTCTCTCGATGTCACCCCAT
>CM065706.1:34027028-34037028 GCA_017654935.2 Phymorhynchus buccinoides | reverse complement strand
GGGGGCTAAGAAAATTATACACAACAGCGCTAATTGTGAAAGCACTGATACTGTGCAAACCTACACCAGGCCGGGGAAGCTAGTCGGGTACAATTATCATTTTCATGTAGTGCATGGTTCTTTGACTATGTGCAAGAATGGATTCCTTTGTCCTCGTTTATTGATTCCTTTGTCCTACAGAAAATCATCTAGGAATAGCTATAGGGACTACGTACATAGCTAATGAGCAGCATAGGACGCACATGTCACCGCCAGGGGGCAGTCAAACCAGTAGTGGCTTAACGCGTGATATTCTTATTTGAGGAGAGAGAGAGAGAGAGAGAGAGAGAGAGACGAGAGAGAGAGAGAGAGAGAATAGATGTGTGTAATTAAGCCTAGAGACAAGAGAGAGGGAGATTGAGAGAGAGAGAGAGAGAGAGTGAAATGAGTCCCTTCCTACCTAGAATATCACGCGCTAAGCCCCTACTGGTTTGATTGCCCCCTGGCGGTGAAATGAGCGTCCTAAGTTGACCATTAGTCCCAGTGATCTTAGATCAAGGTATGTGTACACGTTAACTAATTCACAACATATCTCTATTTCCCCATGGCAAGACAGTGCTAGATCACTCATAATAAGACTTACAACTCACTGTGTTGCCATGGGTAAAGTAGTTATATTTTGTGAATATGTTAACGTGTACACAGGCCTGTGTTTATAATCATTCTGTACAGATGGGTATGTCTTGTTCAGAAGCCCCCCCCCCCCCCCCCCTCCACTTCACCCCTTCAAGTGTACAGTGGCACAGAGGTAACGCGTTCGCCTCGTGAACAATAAACCCGAGTTCGAACCTGGGCACAGGGGATTTTTCTTCTCACTCTACACTACGCCTTATCGTCTGAACGTGGAGTCTTTCGGGTGAGACGATAAACTGAGGTCCCGTGTGCCCATGCACACGTTAAACCCAGTGGCAACGAAAAAGTTGTTATTTGGTCAAAATTTAACAACAACACCCCTTTCCTTCCTCATCAGTCACACAAAATCGCATGGATATAAAACAAAAATAATCGGGTGGCGCGCCTCTGGCTGCGACGCGCTCTCCAGGTGGGAGCAACCCGAGTTTCACAGGGACGCCTCTGTGACTATAAAGTACCAAATACCAAATGCCAGACTGCTGGATCAAGAGCCAGTGCAAAATGTCTAATAGTTTGCTAGGACTTCATGGTCATTCACGAAAGAGGTAGGCTGCAAGATAATTTTCCTATTGCTACAGAAAATCATCTAGGGATAACCCCCATAGCTCTCATTTATCACTTTACACAGCTCTCATTTATCACTTTACTCTTAATGTTAATGTAAACGTTGGGCTAAATTAAATGTCAGCAAAATGACACCCCCAAAAAGCCCAGCCGCGCAGTAGCATTTTCGGGTCCAGTGATCTTGCATGAGACAGTTTGGGCGTGGGGCAGGATAAACATCCCCAATCGGAAGAAGAAGAAGAACACCCCTGAAACCAAAGTCCGATCAAACAGTCTACACCTGCACTTTACAGTACCCCTGCGCCGGAGAGGATCTCACGCGGCAGCATTTTCGGGTCCAGTGATCTTGCAGGGACAAACAGACAAAACACCCCTGAAACTAAAGTCCGATCAAACAGTCTACACCTGCACTTTACAGTACCCCTGCGCCGGAGAGGATCTCACGCGGCAGCATTTTCGGGTCCAGTGATCTTGCAGGGACAAACAGACAAAACACCCCTGAAACTAAAGTCCGATCAAACAGTCTACACCTGCACTTTACAGTACCCCTGCGCCAGCGAGGATCTCACGCGGCAGCATTTTCGGCTCCAGTGACCTTGACCTTTGACCAATGACGTACGCGGTCTAGATATCCTAAATACATGTACCTACCCGCGTGCAAAATGTGAGTCTCCTTATAGGTCCGTCCGTTCGAACGTTATTGAGTTAACATAGATAGACACATAGGCACATAGATAGTCACATAGTCAGAAACAAACAGACTGCCCTAAAAACACTAACCAGTTTACGCCTTGCGGCTGGCTAAGCAGGGCTAGTCGTTTGACCACTATGAACATGTCCCACAGGGACTCTTTCTTCTTAGTTGAGTTAGTTTATTTCAGACCATCATCCCAAAATCAGAATCCTTACGAAGATGATGGATGATACCGTTGACTTTTCTGCTAGGTTCTGTTATATGCTAACGAATACATCACGGTTCATAATTTACTAAGCTATACTCCTGCAATTCTAGGTTCTCATGCCACATTGCTTTAAAAAACCCACTAATAATAATAATGTCCGAAGCTCCAAAAAATACGCTAATAATGTTTGTTTTATTATTTTTACTATTACGACTTCATTTCTGTCAACGCCCTTCTGTCATTTCATACTGAGCAACGAAAGGAGACTGCAAACGCATGGACACAACCCATACCTTTGAATATGGTTTTTCCATTATTCCCTTGTCTTGTTTATGCAAATTTGAATAGACGAAGGTTAACAAATATTAACAAATATTGACAAAATATCACCATTTCCCCATGGCAACATGAGTCTTAAGTCATAATTATTATGAGTGGCCATTAGGAAATTGAGATATTTTGTGAATGTTGTTAACGTGTACATAGACCTTTATGAGGGGTGTATGACTGTGTTGCCATGGGGAAAGAGTGAAAAATGTTCACGTGTATTGATCGATACGGTCTTCTTTCCCCTTAAGAATTGCTTGCACATCACGGTGTTGCCATGCGGAAAGAGTGACAAATGTTCACGTGTATATAGACCTTTAGAGGAGAGGTGAAGGTTGGGTAGGTGGGTGGGAGATAATAAAGCAGTGGTTTCAAGGAATAGAAGGCAGATGGGCAGATGGGGAGAAGGAGTGGGGTGGGTGGGTGGAGGATAGGATAATGCGTGAGGGAGAAATAAATCTTGTTCCACGCCAGAAGCCTGTTTTCTTAGTTTACCAAGATCGGATTAATGGGTGACAGGAAATTGTTAGAGAGATCAAGAAGAAGTCACAGAGAGAGAGAGAGAGAGAGAGAGAGAGAGAGAGAGAGAGAGAGAGAGAGAGAGAGAGAGAGAGAACTTAAACTTTATTTTCCAAGGATACAGATTTTAGGCAACGCCTATTCTTCCAATATGTCCTTGAGAGAGAGAGAGAGAGAGAGAGAGAGAGAGAGAGAGAGAGAGAGAGAGAGAGAGAGAGAGAGAGAGAGAGAGAGAGAGAGAGAACTTAAACTTTATTTTCCAAGGATATAGATTTTAGGCAACGCCTATTCTTCCAATATGTCCTGAGAGAGAGAGAGAGAGAGAGAGAGAGAGAGAGAGAGAGAGAGAGAGAGAACGAGAGAAGAGAGAGAGAGAGAGAGAACTTAAACTTTATTTTCCAAGGATATAGATTTTAGGCAACGCCTATTCTTCCAATATGTCCTTGAGAGAGAGAGAGAGAGAGAGAGAGAGAGAGAGAGAGAGAGAGAGAGAGAGAGAGAGAGAGAGAGAGAGAGAGAGAGAACTTAAACTTTATTTTCCAAGGATATAGATTTTAGGCAACGCCTATTCTTCCAATATGTCCTTGAGAGAGAGAGAGAGAGAGAGAGAGAGAGAGAGAGAGAGAGAGAGAGAGGGAGAGAGAGACGAGAGAGAGAGAGAGAGAGAGAAGAGAGAGAGAGAGAGAGAACTTAAACTTTATTTTCCAAGGATATAGATTTTAGGCAACGCCTATTCTTCCAATATGTCCTTGAGAGAGAGAGAGAGAGAGAGAGAGAGAGAGAGAGAGAGAGAGAGAGAGAGAGAGAGAGAGAGAGAGAGAGAGAGAGAGAGAGAGAGAGAGAGAGAGAGAGAGAGACAGAGAGCATTTCATTTTCCTCCCTATCATTTCACCAATCATGACCCATGTATTCTCGAGAATAATTTCCATGCCATTTTTGGTTTTCCCAAAGATCAATCTTCAATAAAGAGTCAGTCTTGGACAGTTCTTTAGACATCGGTACCCTCTCAGGATTTTGACCCCAAAATTAATCGGGGACATCCCGCTATCGCTAAGTATCGATGACACTTCAAAGATAAATCAGCACTGCTATCACTACGTATCGATGACACTACCAAGATAAATCAGCACGGCTATCACTACGTATCGATAACACTACCGGGATAAATCACTACGGCAACTAAGGGTTATTAGGGTTAGGCTTAAGATAGGGTTAAACTTAGGTAAGGAATAGGCCAGGGTTAGGTTACGAAAAGGGTTCGGGTTTAGGGTTAGGAATAGGGTTAGGGTTAGTTTGTCGGAATTTAAACTGACAGATCGGCACAGTCATCATCAATTGTTCTCAATGGGTAGTAGGGGAGACGGGGGGACGGACATTATTATTAAAGACCCACCAGATCACGTGTCAAAATCACGGGTTTCACGGGTTTTCCCTTTTATAGTTAGCTGGTAAAAACAAATCTTGTTCGGACCAGATTTGACTCCCATACTAAAGTCCCCAAATTGAAAACAAAACATCATTTTAAAGAACAGCCTCAATTTAAAGTTGGGGATATTTGTATGTGGGTCACAGCTACCCAGAAAACAACAACCAAGGGCCTTAATCGTGGTGGGTCAGTGGGTCTTTAAAGGCCTTATAAAATGTGTAAAATCCCCCCCTAGGAAATCATACAGCGGGTCAATGTCAGAAACAGTGGATCAAATTGAGCACATAATTCCTTCCTAGATTTCTTAAGTAGCGTTTGTCACGTACATCGTGTTTTATTTGGGAGGGTGGGGGGAGGGGGGTCATTCAGGTTCAGAGGTCAAGGTCAGAGAAAGGTCATTGGTCGTTTCTTGAAGGTTCAGAATGGGGGGGAAATGGGAAGAGAATTAAATAGGACTGGTGATCCGAGAGAGGATTATGAGAGAGAGAGAGAGAGAGAGAGAGAGAGAGAGAGAGAGAGAGAGAGAGAGAGAGAGATCTGAGAGAGAGAGAGAGAGAGAGAGAGAGAGAGAGAGAGAGAGAGAGAGAGAGAGAGAGAGAGAGAGAGAGAGAGAGAGAGAGAGAGAGAGAGAGAGAGAGAGAGAGAGAGAGAGATCTCAGAGAGAGAGAGAGAGAGAGAGAGAGAGATCTCAGAGAGAGAGAGAGAGAGAGAGAGAGAGAGAGAGAGAGAGAGATGTCAGATCTCTCTCTCTCTCTCTCTCTCTCTCTCTCTCTCTCTCTCTCTCTCTCTCTCTCTCTCTCTCACTCTCGCCCAAAGGGTTATGAGGAAAAGAGTTGGCTTAAAATAAATCTTTATTTAAATCAACAGGGCACATAATACATCAATACATTGTCAACATAAATGAGCAGCACCAAGCTTGAAGCTTATAGTGCGCTCGCTATCTACATGTATATTACATATGACGACTGTTGAACACAACCATAAATAATCAATGGCATAAGCAATCCAAATAACAAAGAACAGGTAAGAAAATAATGTTCATGAACAATTGGAAAACTGGAACGCCCCCCCCCCCCCCTACATTTCTCGGCTCTCCCCGCATTTTCACACTTGCCTTTCTTACCAAACATTAAGCTGTATTTTATTA
Organism: Phymorhynchus buccinoides; assembly: GCA_017654935.2. Classification (NCBI taxonomy): domain Eukaryota; kingdom Metazoa; phylum Mollusca; class Gastropoda; order Neogastropoda; family Raphitomidae; genus Phymorhynchus; species Phymorhynchus buccinoides. Next base: position 34,031,471 of record CM065706.1, on the reverse strand, counting down.
ACATTTTCAGCTAATTATGTTTGTTGAATAATTAATCGCAGTCATGATAAAGGCCAAATCATCTAATAGGAACCCCCCCCCCCCACCCCCCCCCCCCACACACACACACAACAGCCACAGTCCTGGTTCTTTGCGTTTTTCCGTCTTGCCTTTATCTTCTACTATTATTGAATGCATGTGTTTAATTATGTAAATGGATGACAATTAGAGTTAAATATAGAGGATGAAGTGTTCAATCTGCAGTAAGAAAGGCAAGACTGAAAAAGTGGAAACAACCGAGAAATGGAGGAGGAGGGAGGGGGGGGAGGGGCGCATCTACAGCAACAACAACAACAACAACAACAACAGCATCAATAATACACAAACAAACAAAAGAGTTGGCATTGGAGAAGGTCCCCAAAGGTCAACCAATCCCATTGGCTGCAGCACTAGAGCCAGTGCATCACGTAAACACCATTGGAAGAAAACAAAAAAGAACAAGGGCGTCGCCGAGCGGCAGACATGTCCGTCACCAGCAATGCCACGCACTTGCGACACCCCGTAGAGTGTCACATCCTGACACAAAATTGGAAGGGATTCTGTCTTCTAGTTCACGAGATACAGCTTGAAGAAGAAACATATAGCGCAAAGAAGGAAATTTCGGTTTTCAAGGTCACACTTCAAGGTCAAGGTCAGCATGGTGATAATTTATGCACCACCTTCATACCAAGTTTCAACATGCCCGAGATATGGCTAAAAATAGATTTTCGGTTTTCAAGGTCGTACGTCAAGGTCAAGGTCACGACAGCAAAATGGTTTGCGCCGATCTCTTCCTATTAAGGTGGCACACCTTCACACAAAATTTGACGCGATTCGGTCAAGCGGTTCGGGAGATATCCTTGGGACAGACAGAAAACAAAACAAAAAAAACAAACAAACAAACAAACAAACAAACAGACAAACCAGCCCATCGCAAAGTCCGATCACCTTCGGTGACGGACAAAAAACACTTCGACTTTAACCAAGTATTAATACTAATATCAAAGACACTCAGTAGAAAAAGACTGTGTACTGTTCTATCTCTTTGCTAATATCATGTGAATATAGACATCCGATGTTTTTTGTTCCCGAGCGAAGCTTCGGGAAGTATTGTTTTTGTTTCATCCGTCCGTCCGTCCGTGCCTGCGTGTGTGCGTCTGTCCGTGCGTGCGTGCGTCCGGACCGGCCGCGTTTACTTGAAAACCATTGAATCAATTTCAATCACTTTTAGTGTACAAGTTTTAGAGGATGTTACCTATCGACTGATAATTGCTTTAGTTTTATTTTAAGGTCAAGGTCATGCTGATTAAGTAGCTCAAACCCCAAAACACTTAATCACTGAGTAAAATCTCGTGAACTTTTGCACGCATTTAAAAAACCATATTCCACGTTTTCTGATGAAACGTCCATCCGTGTGTGCATATGAGCGTCCGTCCGTCCGTCCAGTGTCCATGCGTGCATGCGCCCGACCGCATTTTCTTGTTAATTCTTCCGTTTGTGGTAGGATGGTTTCCTGGGTTATATCCAAGGCGTTTTGAGCCTAAACTGTGATGTCCTTAGCGGTGGATCACCCTGGGCAGGATCCTGGTTTTTGTGGTGGGATAGGTTCCTGGGTTGAATCCAGGTGATCCAGGGTGTTCCTGAGGGTGATCTAGGTGATCCACCACTCAGTAACACCTTGGATCACCCTCAGGAACAACCTGGATCGGCCTGAGGGTGATTGAGGGTGTCCCTGAGGGTAATCCATGGTGTACCTGAGAGTGATCCAGGCAATCCACTACTAAGGACCACCCTGGATCACAATCAGGAACACCCTGGATCAGCCTATAGGACCACCCTCAGGAACAACCTGGATCAGCCTGAGGGTGATCCAGGGTGTTCCTGGGGGTGCTCCACCACTAAGGATCACCCTCAGGAACATGCTGGATGATCCTGGATCCTGGATCGCACCCTGGATTACCCTCAGGAACAACCTGGATCGGCCTGAGGGTGATCCAGAGGGTGATCCAGGATGTTTCTGATAGTGTTCCAGGTGATCCACCACTCAGTAGCACCTTGGATCACCTTCAGGAACACCCTGGATCAGCCTGAGGGTGATCCAGGGTGTTCCTAATAATGATCAATCTGGATCGGCCGGAGGGTGATCGAGGGTGTTCCTGAGGGTGATCCATGGTGTACCTGTGGGATGATCCAGGTGATCCGCCACTAACTATCCCCCTGGATCATGAAGGGATGAGGAGGTAGGGGGCGTAAGAGGCAAAATACATGTCTGCCGCTCCCTTCAGCCGCTCGGGAACTTATCTGCCGCTCGGCGATCCACTTGGTTTCTTTCTTTTTCTCTCCATAACTGACTTGACTTTACTCAATTAATAATTTCCTGTTTACAATTCTGCGTTGTGGTCTAATGCATCAGCCAATAATACCGTGACCTTTGATGCTATTTTTGTCATTACGTATATCACGTGCTGGAGATAGTCATTTGATCTCAACGACCATGACACAAGAAAGAGAAAGGGAATGATATAAGGCCAGGGGTTCGAAGAGTTTATCACGATTTACGATCATGAATATAAGTCTGTGTCTAGTAAAGTAAATACGTGTAACCTTTTATGGTTTGTGTTTCAGTTGTCTTTAAAAACAACAACACGAAAAACAGACAAAGCCAATAACACACGCACGCGCCGTACACGTGCGCGCGCACGCACGCACACACACACACACATACTTGCACACGTACGGATGCGCGCGCACGCACGCACGCACACACACACACAAACACACAGGCACACACACACACGCGCGCGCGCGCACGCGCGCACGCACGCACGCACGCGCACACGCGCACGCACACACGCACACACACACACACACACACACACACACACACACACACACACACACACAGAGGGAAAGAGGGAGAGAGAGTGTGTGTATGCGAGTACTCGGGTGTGTGCGTGCATGAACTTATTAACGCTTTTTTATTTGTGTGTTGTTGTTTTTGGGTTGTGTTTTTTGTTGGGGGGCTGTGTTTGTTTTTTTCATGTTTTTTTCCTTCTTTAATTGTTGTGTTATAGATAGCTTGATGTAAAAAAGCAAACCACTATTGCACATACACACACACACACACACACACACACACACACACACACACACACGCGCGCGCGCGCGCGCGCGCGCGCGCGCGCGCGCGGGAGCGCACTCACTCACGCACGCACGCACGCACGCACGCACGCACGCACGCACGCACGCACGCACGCACGCACGCACGCACGCACGCACGCACGCACGCACGCACGCACGCACGCACGCACGCACGCACGTACACGCGCGCGCACGCACGCACACACGTGCATCAAGTTCTTCACGTCAACTGCGTAGGCCCTGTTTTGTTTTGTTTCGAGGCATTTGACAGGAAAGGGGGAAAATTAACAAAAGGAACGATTAAAAAACAACAAAAAACTATTAAAAAAACACCTAAAGCAGACCCAAATATTCGTCTTTAATTGACTTTATCAAGCTAACACATTCATATATGATGATGATGGATAAGATTTTCATAAATTTGTTACTATTTCTGGTTTAACTTTGTTTGCTTTTATTGTGGATTTTCGATTTGGTGCAAAGAAGACACCATTCTCTTGTAGAATGTCTTCTTGCTCAAGTTGACATCCACTGGACAGTCAAATTGCAGGCCGATCATGCAAACTGATGAGATCTTCATAGATCGAAACAGCTGTCTTTGCATAAGGCACTGCCCCTCCCCCATTGGGAGAAAAAGTAAATCAGCACAAATATACAAAAAGTTAACGTTAACTGGTTTTGTTTCTGAGGTTCACAAATACAGACATTGGACACAGAAAAGTTTTATAAACTTTTTAGCTGTACCTTTTTATCTCATGTCAGTTTTAAAACTCATTTTCCTGATGAAGAGATAATAAAAATCTCGAAAGCTTGAAAGCATTGGTGTTTTGTGGCTTTTTTGAAAACATTCATATCTGGAATAGGGGAAGGCGGGGCAGGTAGGTCAATTTGGGTTCCTTGTTGGTTTGTTTGTTTCTTTGTTTTTCCTTTTAAAATGACGTTATTTTTGGGGGGATTAAATTGTGTTAATTTTGATGGAGAAAGGGATTAACGCTTTGTTTGGAAAATTTTTAAAATGCATTCATCAATGTAGGGGAAGACGGGGTAACAAGCGCATGGGCGGGTAAGAAGCCCACCCCAATTATCTCATGAAATAAAGAAAATTTCAGTCAAATTTGCCCATGAGACGAATGCTAGACATTAACGCTCGTTTCATGGGCAAAATGAGACTGAAATTTGCTTCATTTCATGAGATAATTGGGGTGGGCTTCTTACCCGCCCATGAGCTTTTTACCCCGTCTTCCCCTATGCGTGCTTGAGATTGAAAAGAGAAAGTTTAGACCC
>CM065706.1:33947028-34019528 GCA_017654935.2 Phymorhynchus buccinoides | reverse complement strand
CATAGGTGTTAAATCACTGTGGTGCTAAAATGCGACTTTGGCGGTGAAAGGGTTAACCAGGGAATATGAAATTAGCAATAACAGCTTTTCTCCACCCAGCCCTGGGACTGAGAGAGAGAGAGAGAGAGAATGTGTGCGTGCGTGCATGTGCATATGCAAGCCGCGTGTGTGCGGTTGTGCGCGTGTGATTGTGTGTGTGTGTGTGTGCGCTCGTGTGTGATAATTTTTCCTTCCATTATGAAAGATTTTCTCTTCTCATTTTGATTATCTGTTCAGGTACATAATTAAGATTATTATACTTTTTTTTTAATTCCTTATCCCCCCGCTACATATCTGATTATTCTCAAAGCTGGTTCATTGCGTTGTGAATGTTCCACCATCCTTCACACTCCAACCGCCATATGACGTTTTGTTTTTGCTTTGGTTTAATTATTTTCCCTATGATTATTATATTTTTCAACTGCACCCCTACCTTCACCTTCCTTTGATACGGACATGGCCCCGTCATTAAAATGTTTGTTGGAGTTGAGCTGAGTTTTTAGTTGTGTGTGTGTGTGTATGTGCGCGCGCGCGTGTCTGAATATTCTGACAAATAAATATTATGTGTTTGCATAGGTGAAACTACTGATGCGAGTACTGGTTAAAAAAAACCGGTTAGAAAAGACCGGTTCGGAGAGGAAAAACCGGTTAAAAACTGGTTCGAAAATTTGAACCGGTTCTCAACTCTATATTTTTGCCTGCAGTCTTCTTTCTGCCTGACAGAAGTCCCCCTTTAGTACAACAACAGAACCATACAAAAGATGATAATGGTGGTTGTTCAAAGAAAGAAGATCTAAAATTATAATTTCAAAGAAGAAGAAACATCGCCTCTTATCTCAAGCAGCACACCATTATATCCAATGTAAAGGTTTTTTAATTATTCTAATGCATGTGTTTCTTGTGTTTAAATTTTTAAAATTTTATTTAGAGTATATTTTTTGTCCTCTCTCCAAAGTTCTTTATTTCTGTTGGTGCAACAATGACCAGAATCAGACTAGAGTACTGAAGGGGGTTGCATACCTCTTAAGGCATTATCGTAATGTAACGTCAATTTGTGGACCTCCAGTTCAATATTGGAAAATATTTAGATCATCAGTGTATGCTACAAAATGTTTCTGCTTCCACTGTATCAACGCTCTGCTTTGTAACTGAAACCGTTTTCTAGAAGCAAACAGATTTCTGAAGATTTGTATGGGTCAGTGTGCACCCTACATACGGGTGTTGCATTTTTATTATTATACTTATATGCAACTCATAGCAACTTTCACACCACACCAAGTGCGAACGAAACCTTAACGTAAAATGAGTAGATTTACGGATTGCGCATGGGTTTCCAGCACGGAATCTCTGCATGTATGTGTAGGTGAATACGGGGTAAAAAGCCCATGGGCGGGTAAGAAGCCCATGCCAATTATGTCATGAAATGAAGCAAATTTCAGTCACATTTTGCCCATGAGACGAGTGTTAATGTTTAGCATTCGTCTCATGAGCAAATTCGACTGAATGTTTCTTTATTTTCATGAGATAATTGGCACGGGCTTCTTACCCGCCCATGGGCTTTTTACCCCGTCTTCCCTTACGTTGCCTAAATCTTGTCGTTGCCATTCTTTTGTGTTTTATGATTTGTCAAAATGCGTGTTGCTGATCAATGTTAAAGAAGGGCTCAATTAATTAATTAATTAATTAAAATCCCGTTGATTCATTGGACAGCAGCAGTCACAGTGACCCGTAGAGTCCTGGGCGAACCCAGACCATGGCAGAGCTACAGAGGCCAGCGGGTGAGGATGGACTCCATTATTGATCAATGCAGAATGTACGACTTCTCGTACCAGTTCTGCAACAACCCCTTCTGCCTCAACTTCGCCTTCATTATTAACCCGTAAGATCCGACGACCTTGACCCTGGCCTTGAACTCGACCTTGACCTTTCTCAGCACTTGGGGGGGGCTCATGCCTATCACTTCTGCAACACACACACACACACACACACACACACACATGCGCGCACGCGCGCGCGCGCACACGCACGCACACGCACGCACACACGCGCGCGCGCACGCACACGCACGCACACGCACACACACGCACACGCACGCACACGCACACGCACACACACACGCACACACACACACACACACACACACACAAGACTACCTAAAATCGATAATTTAAAAAAAAAGGTTAAAAAAAAGGAAAAAAAGAAGGAAAAAGAAAAGAAAAGTTAAAAATTGAAGGCGGAAGTGGTGGCGGGTTGCATGATGAGTGAGCAGGATAGCAGAGAGCCGATGAATGCTTGGGTGTGGTGTAACAGTTACATATATTTGTTTTAATGTAATTGTATGTTTCATGTTTTTCTTTAATAATTTTTTTAATTTTTATATATCTCTCATCTTATTTTGCATGGTAGGAGACAAGTTTCCATGTGCTTCGTACAATGCCAATGGACAGTAAAGAAACTTATGACTTATGACTCATCCTGTACTGCCTCATACCAAGGACCTTGACCTTGACCTTTCTCGGAATCTTTGTTATCCGTTCTGCGACCATTCTTACATGCCTCAATTTCGCCGTCCTTCCTTGTAGGTAAGTTCCAACGACCTTGACCCCGACCTTGACCTTTCTCAGAACATGGAGGGGTGGGGGGTGAAGGTGGGGGGGGGGGGTATTCCTATCAGTTCAGCAACATCCCGTATTGTCTCAATTTTGTTTTGTTTCCCTGTGGGTTAGTTTCAACGACCTTGGCCTTGTTGACCTTGGCCTTTGTCAGGGTCATTCCTACCAGTTCTGCAACAATTCGTACTGTTTCAATTTCCGCCTGGCTTCCTCGTACTCGTAGGACCCCACCCCACCCCTACCCGGGGGGGGGGGGGGGGGGGGGGGCTTTCGTACAAAGTTTCCCCCGCCTTCTGGAAGTTCTGTGCTTGTAACTTCCTCTAATCTATCACTCGCTTTGATTCTGCGTGTTACCTTTGCTTACTGTCATCTACGATCTTTCTGACTTGCCCATTCTTCTGCCTCTTTGTTATTGTGTATGCTTTTCCTTTATTCCTGTGTGCTGTTCCATTTGTGTATGATGTATACCATTATCTTATAAACAAATGTAATCAATGTCTACACTTTATTCATTAGGACGAAGTTGAATGATTTTGCTGTTTTTCCTCTGTGACGTTTGGTATCCAGAGGAACCTCCTTTATAAGACCTTCAAACATCATCCAAAATGAGGTCTTATAAGGGAGGGGTGTTATAAAGGAGGGGTCTTATAAGCCGGAGGTAATTGTAATACTTACAAAGAAGGGCAGTGTCTTAAGAAGAAGGTCTTATGTGGGAGGGAGTCTTATTATGGGATGTCTTGTAAGAGAGGCTCCACTGTATATGTAATGTAATGTTTTAGTCCGGGTAAAGATAAAGATGTGCCACCCCCCGTGCATTTCTCAGTTAATTCTATTTTTCCGTTTTTGCCTTTCTTACCATACATAAAGCTGTATTTTAGGAACATTTTTAGCTAATAACCGTTTTGGAATACTAACCCTATCCCTAACCCTAGCCCTAAACCTAACCCTACCCCCCACTATGTACTGCAGTACACCGCGATTTGTCACAGTTGTGGTTCGTTGCGTTTTTTCGTCTTATAGGGTGGGGGGTAGGGTTAGGCTTAGGGCTAGGGTTAGGGATAGGGTTAGTATTCCAAAAAGGTTATTAGCTAAAAATGTTCCTAAAATACAGCTTTATGTATGGTAAGAAAGGCAATAACGGAAAAATACAATTAACCGATAAATTGATTGATTGATTGATTGATTGATTGATTGATTGATTAATTGATTGATCCATCGATCTCATCCAAGCGTTCAGGCTTAGTTCTGTCTTTCCAGGAAGCATTTGTTGTATTGTGAGGTTGCTGGAGGGGAGCTGAGCTGCGACACGCGCGTTTTATACATAAAGAACCCGGTGCAGACGAAGAAAGTCAAGTCCAGCTGTGACCCCTTCAAGTCCAGCTGTGACCCTCTCATCTACAAGAGGTGGTGTACTTGTATGGAATTATGTTAATTTTTTGTTTGTGGCACAAGCCACAAACCTATAACTCACTTTGTCGGTCTGTCGGTCGGTCGGTCCAAAATTGTCGCACATATTGTAAAAGAGAAGGAAAAGTACACACACAAAAAAAATACTTGGGCATAAAGTAACATTTCAGTTGTCATATCTACAGTCCTTAGGAATGGAAAGAATGATATACTGAACAGAACTTATGAATCTTCATTTTAAAGCGTACAAAATAATAAACATACGTAATACAGACACTGCAACAGACACGACGAGTATGCGGTGCTTCTTTCGATGAGTATAAGTAGGATAAATAGTTTTAAATGTTTTCCAAAAGATATAAAAAGTTACGAAATGTTGCAGAGATAACATTCTGGTTTACAGATTAAAATTATTGAAAAGCCAGGGGAGGCGACTCAGTGTATGTAATGATTGGAGTGGTAAAAATAGACCGCGTGCCACAAACGATTGCGAATCCGCGCTTGTTTTTCTTCTTCTTTTATATCGCCGCCCGCATGCAATACAGACATAACTCAAATTTGATCGATTTTGAGATTCTTTGCATACACGTAGTACAGGGTTTCTCCTTTCTTCTCATTCTCCCCTCATTCTTCCCTCTAATGAAGGCCGACGTGTTGGAGCGAAGTAGAGAGATGGTGCCTTGGCCTTGATGCGTACGCTATGTTTGAGATAGAGAACTTCAAGGTGTGTGTGTGTGTGTGTGTGTGTGTGTGTGTGTGTGTGTGTGTGTGTGTGTGTGTGTGTGTGTGTGTGTGTGTGTGTGTGTGTGTGTGTGTGTGTGTGTGTGTGTGTGTGTACGTGTGTGTGCATGCGCGTGTATGTCTGTGTGTGTATGCTTGCGTGTGTGCATGCGCATGGTTTCCCTCCACTAAGTGAAAGAAGGCGGAGACATAAACTCATATTTTACTTTAAAATGGTCCATGGATTGTGCCCTGAATATCTGTCAGCCTTAGTGCCAAATTTGGTTTCAGACAGAAACCCTTATCATAGACGGAGACCACTAGAAAGAGTTGTTTCATCTTCTAAAACTGAACTGTATCATAAATCTTTTATTCCGGCCACCACAAAACTCTGGAATACTCTTCCAGACGAAATTAAAACATGTGACTCACTTGGTGCTTTTAAACGTTGTTTATCTATACAAGACTCGGTTGTACCTGCATATCTCTATTTTGGTAATAGGAAAGAACAAATAATACATTGTCGTCTTCGCCTCTGTATTAGTGACCTAAACCATCATCTTTTCCTACGTCATTTGCAGAATGATCCTACCTGTACTTGTGGCTATGCTCACGAAACAACTGATCATTATTTATTATTATGTCCCCTTTTCAACGTATGTCGTACTAATACAATACTAAACCTTCCTCCTCAATATCTTCTTTTAGATGGTGGACGTGACCTGCCTATTGATATCAACACAGCAATATTTAAATCTGTGCACCTCTTCATAGCCAGTTCAAACCGATTTTTAATTTGTGCAATGTTATTTATAAAATTAAAAAAATCATTAAAAAAAAAATCATTGTATTGTATAAAAATGCGCAGACTCACTTAAAAATGTTCCTTTTTTATTGCTAGACATATAGTACTTATGAATGTGTTGTATGCAAGCCTGTAAAAACTTGGCAAATGTTAATTCGATTTATTATAAATTGTTGATCCTCTCGTCTCTCATTATTATTATTATTATTATTATTATTATTATTATTATATTGTTATTATTATTATTATTATTATTCATGTGATAATGTTGTTCATCCCTTTTTCTTTCTTTTTTGAAACTCCTAACCTGCTCAACTCATATTGGTGTATCTAAATGCTGATTGGAAATGTTTGGAAAATGTTTATGTGCTGTTTATGTTCCGTCTCATAAAATTTAAATTGTGTAATGTGTACGGGCACGATATAAGCCGAAGGCTTGTTGCTGCCCTTTATTCTCATATTGATTATTTTGTTACGTTATAAGGAAGAAATAAAGAAGTTTAAACCAGAGAGAGAGAGAGAGAGAGAGAGAGAGAGAGAGAGAGAGAGAGAGAGAGAGAGAGAGAGAGAGAGAGAGAGAGAGAGAGAGAGAGAGATTAGAATGACGAAAAATAGCTGAGGTACTTGATTGAAGATGATGTAAAGATGGTTGATGAAAAGGGAGAATCCTATCATGTTTGTCTTAAGGACAAATATAAGCCATCTAGTTATCATGTTATTCTTATTATTATTATTATTATTATTATTATTATTATTATTATTAATATTATTATTAATATTACTGCCACCTTGACTGTCAGTCTGTATGCATGTATGTTTTCTGAGTTATCTTTCCCTGTTTCTTTTTTCTCTAGTCGCTGTCGAATTCGGGCCGCTCCACCTGCAGAGAACGTCACCATAAGTGCAGCGTCATTTTTTTAATTTTTTTTTGAAGGGGATGGTGAGGAGGATGGGGTGGACTTGGAAAATGTAGCAATCAGTTTGGTCTATAGTACCAGGCAGCGGGATTCCTCTCTGGTTTCATCGACTTTTTTTTTAAACTACCGGGTTAGCGGGGGGGAGGTATGCGCGTAACTCGAAAGCCGGGTCCTAAGCCTCTCATGCATTGAAATTGGCAGGCGAACGTCTTTACTAACAACCACTCTATCTTCGCGTAACTGGTAAGCGCAGCCAAATAGCCTGAAAAATCTTGAAGCTGGTTTTTGTGGGGGTTTTTAAAAACTCCCACCCTTTCACTTTACTTACACTACAGGTGGGGATGGTTGTGAACTCGCTCACCGCCTCTGTTACCATTTTTAACACTTCCCACCTTCCACCTTTTCACCTTCCAGGTGGGGAGTAAGAAAGTTGGCTTCATTCTTTGCCAGGTTTTGGGTAGGCTGCGAAGTAAGTCACTCTTTGTATTTTAGGCTTCTTGGTATTGGCCACTGCAACGACCACCTTTTGCGAGAGTGAATGCCCTTGGTGGGTGGGTGGGTGGGTGGGTGGGGGGGGGGGGGAGACGCTTGAGTACTGACCAAACAAGGGAATAACTCGCCATTACTTGTCTATAGGGAATAGACATTATTATCTAAGTTGCTACTAAATGTGTTCCTTAATGCGAAAAGGGTATTGTAACTTTCCGTTGTTTTCGGTCGCCATTAATTTAGAAGTACTTCCAGTACCCTTGGCAGAAGAGCTATGTAAAACTATTGCCGATAAAATAGTTGAGTTGACTCTCTCTCTCTCTCTCTCTCTCTCTCTCTCTCTCTCTCTCTCTCTCTCTCTCTCTCTCTCTCTCTCTCTCTCTCTCTCTCTCTCTCTCTCTCTCTCTCTCTCTCTCTCTCTCTCTCTCTCTCTCTCTCTCTCTCTCTCTCTCTCTCTCTCTCTCTCTCTCTCTCTCTCTCTCTCTCTCTCTCTCTCTCTCTCTCTCTCTCTCTCTCTCTCTCTCTCTCTCTCTCTCTCTCTCTCTCTCTCTCTCTCTCTCTCTCTCTCTCTCTCTCTCTCTCTCTCTCTCTCTCTCTCTTCTCTCTCTCTCGCGTTTAAAAGTACATAATAATAGATGTTATTTATTGTTCATTGACCATGCTTCTATGGGCTAGCTAGGAGCCTGAACGAAATAAACTCCTGTTCAGCGTTCATTCTTCGCTTCAAACCTATACATGCTTGCTGTTACCCTGTTACCTCATTATTGTTCATAGTTTGAAATTGTTGAATAAAAAAACACGTTTAAACCAAACCTTTTGTCAACTTCTTCTTTGTGTTCCTCCAGAACGGTGGTAGTCCAGCAATCCGAAATCCGCAAACGCCTCTCAGTGACCGTCGTTCCTCTCTTCACGCAGGCCTTCCTGGTAGAGGAAGACGTGGACGAGCTCTCTGCCCAATTCACGAAGCTGACTGTGGGCGCGTCGGACATCAATCGGCCCTGGACCGTCCACGTCATTCCCTTGGACGTCCTAGTGAACAGGGGTTTGCCCGTGGATCGGTCTGTGGCAGGTTGGATGGATCATGGTTTTTAGTGTCCTTTAGTGTTGTTTGTTTATTTAATTATCTCTGCTTATTTACTTCCTCTTCATTTCCCTCTTCTTCTTCTTCTTCTTCTTCTTCTTCTTCTTCTTCTTCTTCTTCTTCTTCTTCTTCTTCTTCTTCTTCTTCTTCTTCTTCTTCTTCTTCTCCTCCTCCTCCTCCTTCAAACCAATCAACCAAAACAATCCACCCGGACACATCGTTCCCTTGGATAGTCTGGTGTCAAGACAGGGGATGTCAACGCAGAAGAATGTTGCGGGTTGGGAGCATTTATGTGTGTGTAACGTTTGGTACAACGAACACACTGGCGTATGAACGGGGGGGGGGGGGCTGCCCCCCCCCCCTACCCCCCCCCCCCCTGGCTTCGAGGGGGGGGGGGGGCAGACGTATCTCTCTGCCCCCCAAAAATGTATAACGGCAACCCCCCCAAAAACCCCACCCAACAACAACTACAGAAAGGACACAAGGAAACGAAAGAGTTAATAGTCTCAGCCCATTCACTACACATTGCTGTCATGGACTTGGTACTGCATCAAAGATGGATTTGAGGGGGGTTACAGGGGTTCCACCCCCTCAAACAAAAAATGGAAAGAAAAAGAGGAAGACAAATTGTAGTTCCATGCTACAGTTATTCTCTCACGAGAAGCCTTGATTGCATCTTTTACATTCAAATTATCATCAGCTTCTGGAGCTACCCGCTCCCCTCTTCCATGACTGGCTGATCCGCCCGAAACATGGTTGTATTTTTATGCTTTTGTTGTTGTCTCCTTTAAATTCACATCATGTTTTATTTCATTCATAGATTTGTTTATATAATTGATTATGATTATGTTTAAAAATAACAATAATAAAGTATTTTTGTATGATTTACTAAGTCATGTAATTTAACCTATCCATCCATTTGTCTTGTCCGTGCGCGCCCCCCCCCCCCCCCCCCTCGGTTTGTGGCAATCCCCCCCCCCCCCCCCCCCCCCCCCCCCCCCCCCCCCCCCCCCCCCCCCCCCCCCGGCTTGAAAACGTTCCTATGCCACTGGAACAAGTATGTATTTATTTAAAAGTAAATAAATAAACACAACACACACACACACAACACACACACACACTACACACACACACACACACACACCACACACACACACACACACACACACAGACACACAGACACACACACACACACACAGACACACAGACAGACAGACAGACAGACAGACAGACACACAGACACACACACACACACACACACACACACACACACACACACACAGAGGGCCGGACCTAAGTTTTTAACGGGTGGGGGCTAATTCATCGAAGGAGTGAACCACCAAGACCCCTAGGTCTTTTTAAAATCCGAGAAGCAAAATAGTGCAATCTGGTACAATCTAGGCATGACATAAATGACTAATGAGGAAACAAAGGTAAAAGGGTGCGGGCTGCAGCCCCCTAAGCCCTGATGGGGGGGGGCTACACTGCATAAAATTCGATCCCAATGCGATACGATTGGGACGATGTCTGTGAGTCATGATCTGATTCACGTCAAAACACTTCCGTCTGAAAACAGTTCCACTATTTTCGCTTAGCATAGGGGAAGGCGGGGTAAAAAGCGCATGGGCGGGTAAGAAGCCCACCCCAATTATCTCATGACATGAAGCAAATTTCAGTCTCATTTTGCCCATGAGACGAGCGTTAATGTCTAGCATTCGTCTCATGGGCAAATTTGACTGAAATTTTCTTTATTTCGTGAGATAATTGGGGTGGGCTTCTTACCCGCCCATGCGCTTTTTACCCCGTCTTCCCCTACTCATGTGGAGCTCAGCACTCGAATCAAGCTTCCAGCTTGCTGGTTCTCCTTTATTTTGATGATGTATTGATGTATATGTAGGGTAAGACGGGGTAAAAAGCCCGTGAGCGGGTAAGAATCCCATGCCAATTATCTCGTGAAATGAAGCACATTTCAGTCAAAGTTTGCCCATGAGACGAGTGTTAATGTTTAGCGTTCGTCTCATGGGCAAAATTTTACCCTGTCTTCCCCTACACTGTCGAATCGAATCAAATGTCTGACACAAAAAATACAGACATTTCGCCAGATCCGTGTACGGTATGCTACAAAATATTAGTGAAGGAAACTTAGTAGGAGGAGTTCGTCAGATTCATGTAGATAGTAGAATTTCACGCGACTCATGCCTCACGTAATGTCACAATCGGATCGCAGTGAATCGAATCGTATGCAGTGTAGCAGCCCCTATATAGTGCTGCAGACAAAAGGACCAGTTGGCCTTTGGGGAGCTTCCCCCTTCGCCCGATGTCCTCAAATTCCTTTGCTCAAGATGGTCGGGAGACGGGGTTGTGTGTACTTTGGCAGAACACGTGTCCAGTATGAACACATTAATCCCAGTCCTATTCCTCCCGTTGGGACACCCGGGGGGGAGTCTTTCGCACAAATAGTTCCCCCACCCTCTGGAAGTTCTGTGCTTTCAACTTTCTCTAAATCTGTCCATCCCTTTGACTCTGTCTTTTCCCTTTCTCACTGTCATCTTCTACTATTTTTTCTGACTTATTGGCCCATTCTCCTGCCTTTTTTTCGCTCTCTCCAAAATAGTCTTCCAAATAACTTTCCTCCTTCGAGCTCCTCCGAAATCGGGATGTGTCTAGGCAGCGGGGAGACTGACCGGTGAAATATACTACCTCACCCAATGGCCGTATGGTGGGAAACGAAAAGAGAGGAAGAAGAAAGCCCAGGGCCTGTATTCACATTTAGTATGAGACTTACTAACTAATTAGAATAACGAAGGCGCTAAAACTTTAACGCAGAGCATTTGTCACAGTCCTAGTTCATTGCGTTTTTTCCTCTTGCCTTTATCTTCTACTGGGCATGTGTTTAAATGTAAATGGATGAAAATTAGTGTTAAATTCAAACGATAGAGGATGAAGTACTCAATCTGCATCCACACACCAAAGGCAAGACTGAAGAAGTGGAAACAAACCGAGAAATGGAGAAGGGGGGCGCATCTTTACCTCTACCAAAGTCCTTTTAAAGTGGGCCCACTACTTTAGGACTTTTAAGTCTCATACTATCACTATGTGAATACAGACCCTGGGTTCCAGAATAGCAGCTGCCTTATTTTTCTCTCCTTTTTTGGGGGGGGCTAGCAGGAAGTTTCAAGTCGGAACTGACAGACTGTCTGCGCCACAGACGCTCAACGCTCATGGTTGAAAAATGACTTGTTTTTGATAATAGGATGGAGTTTGTTTTTTTTAGGGTTTTTGGTTTGTTTGGTTTGTTGGTTGGTTTGTCTTTTTGGTAATTGTTTTGATTGCTGTCTTTATTTTTCTCTCCTGAAGAATTAAGGACAATCCGACAGTCCCATTGATTTAGAATGTCGACAAATCGGCACAGGTGCATGTACATTAGTCACCCCTCTCCCCTCAAGTTTACAAACCCTCAATCTCAAAGTCTGCTTCTTTACCCCTTATTAAAAAAAATCCTAGGCTGATCCTATCCCTTCCCATTCAACGGAAAAGGGCAGCAGTGTTGCTTGCATTGACAAATTGCGAAAATTTGAGGGAGGGTGGGGGGTGGGGGGGTGGGAGGGGGGGGGGGGGGGGGGTGTTAAGTTCAAGATAGCAGAGAAAATGTTTACTAAGACGGGGTAAAAAGCCCATGGGCGGGTAAGAAGCCCCCATAAAGCTAATTCAGTCACATTTTGCCCATGAGACGAAGCTAAACATTAACACTCGTTCATGGGTCATTTGACTGAAATTTGCTTCCATGAGACGATTGGCCATGTTCTTACCCGCCTATGGGTTTACCCATTACAAACCCTCAATCTCAAAGTCTACTTCTTTGTTCTTTTATAACAAATCCTTGACTGAAAATGGCAAGTATTGCTTCTATTTGACCCCACATTTCATTGCGAAAATTTTGAGGGAGGATTTTTAACCCCGCCGAAAATGTTTATAAGACGGGGTAAAAATCCCATGGGCGGGTAAGAAGCCCATGCTAATTATCTCATGAAATGAAGCAAATTTCAGTCACATTTTGCCCATGAGACGATTAATGTTTAGCATTCGTCTCATGGGCAAAATTTGACTGAAATTTGCTTTATTTACACACACATGGGATTTTTACCCCGTCACCCACTGGGTATTCGTATCTATATCATGGAATACGTAAGCATGTTCCTGGATCAAGTCCACACACACACACACACACACACACACACACACACACACACACACACACACACACACACACACACACACACACTAACACGCACGCATACACACTGGATATCGGCATTTGAGAGTTTTATTTTAAAAAAGAAATAAAGTTTTTGAAATCTGATACTGATTGTCTTTTGCTGTATTATTGAGTTGCGCTCTCTCTCTCTCTCTCTCTCTCTCTCTCTCTCTCTCTCTCTCTCTCTCTCTCTCTCTCTCTCTCTCTCTCTCTCTCTCTCTCTCTCTCTCCAACACGGCGTGTGTGACCGTTTTTTATTACCCCGCCACATGGCATGGGCAGCCACCCTCCGACTTCAGAGGATAAGTTTATAAAATATTTAATAATGTTGATGACATAGATGTAGACAGTTTATTCGGGTAAAGATCGAGTACATTGTGATCGAATAAGAAATAGTGAAGCCAAGCTATACGCTAGACATGGGTACAACCAACAACAAAAAATGAAAGGCAGGGGTCTAGGGACACATGGCCCCGGCAGGGTACAGATGCAGAGCCTTGTCGGACGATTCAGGGGGGCAACTTAAGAGAGAATATATATAATAAGACAGACCGTTATGATAGACAGAGACAGTTCATGAGTCTGATAAGCCTTGTGAAATTATTACATTGCCCCTCTCCAGGACCGGTTCACAGACTTTTGAAGGGGGGGGGGGTAAAACCAGGGGGGGGGGGGGGGGGGGCTGCAGCACCCAAAGCACCCCCCTAGATCCGGCCCTGCCCCCCCCCCCCTCCCCCTCCCTGTATTAAGCAATGTAAAAGTAACACTTGAAAAATTGTTTTAGTAGCAGAGTTGCTAAGTTTTGGAATCTGGATCTGGATCTGGATGAATACGTCGCAGACGCCACTTCGTCTGACGATAAACGCGACGGAATGATTTAACTGTTGAACTATAATGTACCCCTGATATAAATCGTCTTGATAATTCTCCAAAAAATGTAAATGTATTTAGAAGCATTGATTATTAATTATTGTATTATAGGAAAATTCAACCGTAAAACCTTGACCGCTAAGAATAATAAATGTATCTGAAATTGGAAATCGATGGGACTATTTTGAATCACTGGACTAAAATCATTTACCAGAAGGGAAATCACTATCAGCCACTTCCTGTTCTCCAGAGAGCACGTAAAGCTTTATTTCTTCAGCACGTTGAGAGAAAAGGAAGAAGAAAACCAAGATGGAGGCAGAAACGAAGCGAGGCGTGGTGTATCTGAGCTGCATTCCTCGTGGCATGAGCATCAAAAGACTTCGAGAGGAGTTTGAGAAATACGGAGAAGTTGGCAATGTATATCTTGAGCCAGATGGTGAGTTTACTTTAAGATTCATGTTGTTTTCCAATGTCACAATGTGGTAACTGCATGCGAATGCAAAGTTTCGATAAAGCCAGTAAACGTAAAGAATTACAAGATGTGCATGTCGGGTTAAAATTCCTTGCTCGTTAAAATTCCTAGCTCGCTATGAGTTTACTAAGATTCATGTTATGTCACAATGTGGTAACTGCATGCGAATGCAAAGTTTCGGTAAAGCCTGACAAGATGTGCATGTCGGGTTATTCCTGCGGCATTTTGCGACATTGAGCATGAACGACAGATTTCACTTTTTTTCTAGGCTTAGTCTTAGTGATACTGATGATAGTGATAGTGATGGTCAGGTCAGGTCAGGTAGATAAAGACGACTAGGCCTCGCGGCCTCTCAAGCGTCTTTTCTTTTTTTTTCTTCTTTTTTTTTCCTTTTCCTCTTTTGGGGGGTTGGCACAGCTGTGACGGTTTTGGTAGACTATTCGTCATACTGGTACTTTAATTTACCAAGGTTTGGGTCTTTGTCCAGGAGGTTTTTGAATTTGTTAGTATTACTATCAGGTGCAAGTTTTGTCTGAGCAGGAAGAGTGTTCCAATAGTTAGTCACTCTGTTACTGAAAAAGTGTCTCCTGATGTTAGTTCTACTATACTGTGTTAGTATTTTTAATTCATGATTTCTAGTCTTGGAAAAATTTGAAATCTGAAACAAACTTTTGTTAGTATTGTCAGGACCATTAAGAATTTTATATACATTAATTAGGTAAATGGTTCAAGTAACGAAAAAGTGAAATTTGTGGTTGTCGCAAATAGTCACTCTCAAATTAGCGAGCTAGGAATTTTAACGAGCTAGGAATGTTAACCCTAAAGTGCACCCCCCCCCCCTCTTACAAGTTACATTCCTCAGGTCTCCCCACATTTTCACACACGTCTGCCTTGTTGTATGAAAAAAGGTAGCATCGTGTAAATTCTTTGCTCGCTACTACTATGACTCTAGTATGAGTTAGCATTTGCGACTTTAAGGAAAACGACAAATTTCACTTTTTCCGTATTTGAAACACTTTTCCGTACTCAAATCATTCATATTATATGACATTACGGAAAAAAGTGAAATTTAAAAAACTTCGCTCAATGTCGCAAATGCTAAGTCTCATAGTAGCGAGCGAAGAATTTACACTTTCTTGCCAAACAGCTGTATCTTATAAAAAAAATTATTTTTGTTGAATAAATCGCAATCATAATAAAGGCCATTCCCTTCCTAGTGTTAAATATAGCAAATGATAGAGGATGAACTTCTCAATTTGCAGTAACAAAGGCAAGATAGAATTTTTTTTATTTAATTGGTGTAATTAAATTGCTTCTTTATCAATTCTGGAAGCAAACAACAACAAAAATGTATGGCAATGACTTTTTCACAAACCATTTCACGTTTTTTTCAGACCAAAACAGATTTTCAAAGACTTGAAAATGGCACTCCATTTCTCAAAGACTTTCAAAGACCTTATGATATGAATATGAACCCTGTTATCTTTCCTCTGCCTAGTTCTTCTGCTGAAATTATTATATTTGTACTACCCCCTCAGTGTGACAGCAGAATCTTCAGCCTGTTGAAGTTGGCTGCCTAGACTAGAGGAAGAAGAAAAAGTAGGTATTCCATTCTTAGTCATTGTATTACTATTAGGTATTACTATTAGGTACTTTATAGGATCTGTGAAATTCGGGTTGCTCCCACCTGGAAAGCGTGTCGCAGCCAGAGGCGTGCCACCCATTTTTGTGTGCATTTTTGCATGCCATTTTTATGTGACTGATGAGGAAGGAAAGGGAGTGGGGGTAAATTTTGACCAAATGACAACTTTTTCGTTGCCACTGGGTTTAATGGTTCTAAGTGCATGGGCACACAGGACCTCGGTTTATCGTCTCATCAGAAAGACTCCACATTCAGACCGCAAGGCCTAGTGCAAAGTGAGAGGAAAAATCCCCTGTACCCAGGTTCAAACTCGGGTTTACCTGACACGAGGTGAATGCGCTACCGCTGTGCCACTCTACACTTTGTGCTGTAGCATTGATGATTATTTTAATATTTGGTGTTTACCTCATTGAACACAACACGTTGACGTGTACTGTTGTGGAATTTGCAGATAAACCGTCTCACAACCCTTACCAGCGGATACATGTACTCTGAAGGCTAGTAGGTGGAGTTCTTGAACACAACTTGTTGAACACCACGTGTTGACGTGGAATGTGCAGATAAGCCGTCTCACAACCCCTACCAGCGGGTGTACTCTGAAGGCTAGTAGGTGGAGTTCTTGAACACAACTTGTTGAACACAACGTGTTGACGTGGAATGTGCAGATAAGCCGTCTCACAACCCCTACCAGCGGGTGTACTCTGAGGGCTGGGTGGAGTTCTTGAACACAACATGTTGACGTGTACTGTTGTGGAATGTGCAGATAAGCCGTCTCACAACCCCTACCAGCGGGTGTACTCAGAGGGCTGGGTGGAGTTCTTGAACACAACTTGTTGAACACAACATGTTGACGTGTACTGTTGTGGAATGTGCAGATAAGCCGTCTTACAACCCCTACCAGCGGGTGTACTCTGAAGGCTGGGTGGAGTTCTTGAACACAACTTGTTGAACACAACATGTTGACGTGTACTGTTGTGGAATGTGCAGATAAGCCGTCTTACAACCCCTACCAGCGGGTGTACTCTGAGGGCTGGGTGGAGTTCTTGAACACAACATGTTGACGTGTACTGTTGTGGAATGTGCAGATAAGCCGTCTTACAACCCCTACCAGCGGGTGTACTCTGAGGGCTGGGTGGAGTTCTTGAACACAACATGTTGACGTGTACTGTTGTGGAATGTGCAGATAAGCCGTCTTACAACCCCTACCAGCGGGTGTACTCTGAAGGCTGGGTGGAATTCTTGAACAAGGCTGTGGCCAAGCGCGTGGCCTCCGCCCTGAACAACACTCAGGTACAGTCGCTGGGTGTGCGCACAGTGGCCAGGTGCACGCACACGCACACAGAGTGACACACAAAGACACATGTTTTTACAATCGCAAAACTAGTTAACTACTACTACTAGTACTATGCACACACATGCACGCACACAGTGACACACAAAAACATGTGTTTTTTTACCACACAAATCTAGTTAACTACTACTAGTCACACACACACACACACACACACACATGCATGTGTACACACACACAAAAGCATGTTTTTCTTACAACACAAATCTAGTTATCTAGTAGTACTACACACACGCACACACGCACACACACACACACACACACACACAGTGACACACAAAAACATGGGTCTTTTACAACACAAATCTAGGTAACTACTACAGTGGAACCTCCCTTATATTTAAAAGTTATAAGACCTCCCATTATAAGAGTCCCTCCCACATAAGACCTACTTGTCAGTTCTCTGAGATATTGCTCTTCTTTGTAAGTATTAAAATTACCTCCATTATAAGACCCCTCCTTTATAAGACCTCATTTTGGATGATTTTTGAAGGTCGTATAAGGGAGGTTCCACTGTACTAAGTACTACTGCTACATACCCACACACACTTTGCAGAGACGGACAGATGTTCAGACAGGCAGACATAAATAAACATGACATACATTTTTATTTTGTGCACAGACTTAGAACTACATGAAGTCACTGACAAGACAGTGACACACACTGTGACACACACACACACAAACACTTAATTTATTCAATTGTTGTTTTGTTGTTTTTATATATAATTCTTTTAAATTCAAATATGAAATTATTTCTCAACTCTTGTAATTTGATGATCGATTTTTATGCCTAGTAAAAGCAGTCTCAAATTTGGCAAAATGAAATTTCCCAGTTCATACTTTAATTTCTTATTCTTCTTTTGGAAAACACATTGTTTTAAAGATCCACCAGATCATGTGTCAAAATCACAGGTTTCACGTGTTTTTCCTCTTATAGATGGAAAGAAATCTGGTTTTGACCAGGTCTCACTCCTATACAAATGCCCCCCAATTCAAACTGAAACATCATTTTAAAGAGCAGCCTCAATTTGAAGTTGGGGACATGTGTATGTGGGCAGGGTCACGGCTAACCAGAAAAAAAGAAGGGACTTAATTGTGTTGCGTCAGTGCATCTTTAATAATATAAAAAAATTCAGTTCTTTTCACCCTTCCATTGCTGTAGTCATACATTTTCCAACCTCTTGAACATTGCTGAAGGTATTCCAAAGGGGTTTTCAATAATACATGCTACACATTGTCTGTTGCTACAGTTTGATAGATCGTTTGATCCTGATTAATGTGATACCAGAAACAAGTCTGTGTGGTAAAAAAGTTATGATGTTTATTGTGATTTTTGGACATTTTTTTGCTATTTTCACTCGCACACAGCAAAAAAACATAAAGTCACAGAGATCTCAAAGTTCAGGTTTTTAATCTTTATATACTGGTAGTCAAACACACAAAATGTGTTGACATCAAATGCTTTACCAAAAAGTTGTAAATCTCCAAACTCAGTTGAAAATTAAGTTATTTCCACAGATTCTTGGAACAAAATCGCACAATGGGGGTATTTCAAAGGTCTGGTACACAGTTGTTTTCAGTACCATAACTACAAAATGTGGATTACAACTTTATAGTGATATAGAGATTATGCTAAATTTGTTTGATCTACTAGATAGTTACCAGCATTTTGTTCGCTGTGTGTGAGGACAGGTGGGGGGGCGCAAGAAGCACCCCTGGTACGAGGACATCTGGAACGTAAAATATTTGTCCAAGTTCCAGTGGGCCCACCTGAACGCTCGCCTGGCTTACGAGAAGGGCGTGTACAAACAGCGACTGCGTGCCGATATTTCACAGGTGAGTTGAGTGCTACTCAATCTCCTCTTATTCATTACCGTAATTTTCGGACTATGAGGCGATATTTTTTCTCTCCAATTTCGACCTTTGCGCCTAATAAACGAGGGCGCCCTATTAGTGAACAAAATCGTGAGAAGAGAGGCAACGATTGTCGTACTCAGTACAGTCTACTGTGAGTCACAACATCGAAAGTGGTAATGAGTCGCTGATATGACGAATACTCACGTCAAAATGCTTCAAAATCCCTATTATCGTCGGAGTTACCGTCCAACAGATGCCACAACCTTTCATTGGATGTAAAAAGCATCGTAGAGCTTAAAATGCCATAATTCTACCAGTTTTCATGAAGAAAAGTCCAGACACAACAACCGGAAGTCGTAAAAACGGAAGTTTGATTATTTGAGAAGGGAGCCAACTCTCGTTTATGACAGCAGTAATGGCGGTCGGTAAGCGTTTACAGGACGTGCACAGGCTTCAAACTTTGACTTTCTTTAACCCTCTCGCATTCACAACGTAACGCTACGGGAATTCCCCAATACCCCCCAATGTGTTCATAGCATAAGTCGCCGTGACCTTCAACCTGGTACTTTTCTGTTACGTGCTGACCGCGTGAAAGTGTGTAGAATGGACCCAAAACTTTGTAGCATCCTTGAGACAGACCAATGAAACTGCTTCTAGTATTATGGGATAGTAATTCGTGTCCATTCATAGACGAGGAGCTAAAACTGCATGCGTGTCAGTGTAGCAAAGCGTGGGTACCAAATTTGTCGTCTGCTCGAGCACTGCTGTGTGTGATTGTACGGATTTTTCGGCATTTCGGAAGATGAGTAGGATAATATTATTGAAGAAATGGAAAAATATGACCATGAAGAGTTAGAAGAAGAGTCAGATGTGGATTTAGGAGGTGGTGTAGAGCAAAACGTTAGCAATTACGAAGTCTAGTCAACACTCAGCTTGCATTGCATCAAACAAAATGGCGGACTAGGTACGGCATGCCAGGATGCCAGCATTTCGGGAACCAACATGGCCCATACACGCATTTCCAAACACTGCGGCCCCTCTCGATTATTTCTTTTGGTTTTACCCCACCTATTCTTCAAAACAGCAGCAGGCAAAGCAAACAGATGTGCAACACACAAGCAAGTAAACAAAGGTCCACACTTGACCCACTTTTGTGGGTCATAGCAGACGATACATATAGGCCTAGGCCTACATGTTTGGGGAATCAAGCGACAGTGACAGTCCGTCCTTGGCCTACATCACTGTGCTCGTCTGTCAGCTAGTTCTCTGTTATCGCAAGAATTAGTGTTTTTTGTGACTACCATGACACAGTAGTAGAATGTATGTAGGGTGGAGGGTAGGGGGTGGGGGTGGGGTATGCACACCTGTATGATGGGGTGACACCAATGACACAACGACAGTGGTGGTACACACTGTGACTTACCACTGTACAGCTCTGGTTGAGTGTGTGTATGTGTTTTATAAAGTGTATTACAGTGTGTGGAAGTGTATACAAACAATGTACAGTTGTGGTTTGAACTACATCCAAATATGTTTTATTGGTGACAGTTGACAATTTTCTGTGTCACTCACTGGATTAGCAGTATGAACTGAAGTGACGGACAGAGTACAGACTAGGTGAGGTAGGCTTCAGCTTTCATCTTCACCCTAGTAACGTGCATGTGCATGAATAAACTGCATGTTAGTGTGCTGTTTTACAATGTTAACCATAATATGTGACACATTTGGTGACATTTAGTTGACAATGACACGACCCTTCACTCTGAGACACACAAAACACACTTCACACCCGCGAACAAAGCCTCATGACCACACATGCAAAATAGTATGGCTGTAGACATTTATTTCTAGCAGTGGTGAAGCATAAACCACACTAACCCATTTTGGGCTACATTTGCCAAAAGAATACGAAATCTAGCAGAAGTTTGGTCTCAAACAATCTGAATATAAGAGGGTTAAATGAGGGCGCTTTTTACTTTTACTTTTTTCAGATATTTTTGAAAAGTGCCCTATTCGCCTTATAGTTTATACACAGCATCGCCTAATGATCTGAAAAATATGGTAATTAACAAATTTGAGCCCTAATAAAGTGACACATTTTCTTTTGTCACAACCCAAAACCATTTTTGCCTTTCGTGGCTGTTTCGCCCACTCCTGTGGACTTCCTCAGAGGTGAATGACTTGATGGAAACATCTCACTCGCTGCTCGGATTCTCGGGATTTTCCGCCGGTCTTACGAAGATCAGTGAAAAGAGGGTTGTAGGTCCCTGAAAGGAAGAAAATTGTGAGTGTGTGTGGAAAAGGTGGGGTGGGGGTTGAGGAGTCGATTGAAAGACAGACATTTTGTTTTTGTGTTTTTGTTGTCAGTTTGTTCCTGCTTTGATATTTTCATTTCCCTGATGTGATGAGAGTTGTGAGTGTCTATAGGTGTCTATGGTCTGTGTGTGTGGGGGGTGGGGGGTGTGGGGGTGTAGAGGGCCAACATGAGCATTTTGATTTTTACTTTGTGTTAATATTATTCTTTATTCTTCTTCTTAATGTTTTGTAATAATGTTTTCTTCTCTCAATATTTTTTTTCTTCTCAATATGTTTGTAGCTCTGATTTATTTTCCACCGAAGAGCGCTAGAGTAGCTTTATTTATTATTATTAAATGCATGGTGTGACATATAAATAAAACTACCATGATTGTTATTTGTGTGTGTGTGTTTTCCCCACAGATCAAGAAGGAAGCCTCCTTCCACAAGAAGAACCTACTCAAGCACCAGATCCAGAAGAAAAACAAGAAAAAGGAAGGGAAAGGAGGGGAAGAAGAGACGGACGAGGAGAAGCCTCGGTTCTCCATAAAACAGAGGGAGACAGACGAGGAGATAGTGGAGAGAAAACGCCGCCTGACAGACGAGGAGGGGGAAGAAGGGGGGAGCAAAACGAAGAAACCTCGGCGCGAACGGAAAAAGAAGAGTCTGCATCGCCCGGACGCCGATCATCCTGTAGGGGCATTATCGTTAGGCGCTAACCCCCAGCTGTTGAAGAAACTGTTTGGTGGGGGGTCCTAGTGATGTGTGTTTTGGGGGGAGGGGTGTGGGTGTGAAGGTGAAGGATCAATGTATGCATGTCACTCTGATCATCCAGTAGGGGCGTTATGGTTAGGGGATATCCCCCTGCTGTTGAAGAAACTGTTTGGTGGGGAGTCCTAGTGATGTGCGTGTGTGTGGGGGAGGTGTGTGTGAAGGTGAAGGGTCAACGTATGCATGTCATTCTGATCATCCCATAGGGGCGTTATGGTTAGGGGATATCCCCCTGCTGTTGAAGAAACTGTTTGGTGGGGGGTCCCAGTGATGTGCGTGTGTGGGAGGGGGGAGGGGTGTGTGTGAAGTGTCAATGTATGCATGTCACTGTGATCATCCCATAGGGGCGTTATGGTTAGGGGCTAACCCCCAGCTGTTGAAGAAACTGTTTGGTGGGGGGTCCTAGTGATGTGGGAGGAGGGAGGGGTGTGTGTGTGAAGGTGAAGTGTCAATGTATGCATATCACTGTGATCATCCCATAGGGGCGTTATGGTTAGGGGATATCCCCCTGCTGTTGAAGAAACTGTTTGGTGGGAGGTCCTAGTGATGTGCGTGTGTGGGGGGAGGGTGTGTGTGAAGGCTCAATGTATCAGACCTGTTTACTCTATCTCTTTTAGAGTAGTATTCTACTCGATTTGGACCTCTACTACTCTTCAAAATTGAAAATAATGCTCTAATTACTCATTTTCAGTGAACGCTGTTTGATGGTTTAATTGAAGAGGACTACTCATTTCACACCAAAACTACTCATTTCAGCTATCCAGACTACTCCAGACTTGTGTAGGGGGTAAACAGGTCTGCAATGTATGCGTGCCACTGTGTGTGCTACTGTAACTGTAAGTGCCGTCATTTTCGGACTATAAGGCAATACTTTTTTTTCTCCCCAAGACGGAGAGACCCTTGCTCAGACCTGTTTACCCCCTACACAGGTCTTGAGTAGTCTGCATAGCTGAAATGAGTAGTTTTAGTGCAAAATGTGTAGTTTTATTCATTTAACCATCAAACAATGTTCACTGAAAATGAGTAATTAGAGCATTATTTTCAATTTTGAAGAGTAGTGGACAGACCTGCTTACCCTTCCGGTTTTGCCGGAATTATTCCGGAAATTTGCTAAAATTCTGGGTAAAATAGTAAATTCCGGGTGAACGCTGAAAGTTCCGGGATTTTGAAAAAACGTCTATTATTTGTTTCCGTTCGTATGAAAAGACGCAAGGGTTGACCGAAACCGAATGCAAATACTGTCAATTCGAAGAGCTTTCCGGGCAGTTTTTTAATGGTAGAGATTGTAATTAGGGCTTGAAATGAGTCCATTTAGATTATATTATCACTGGAAAATACGATGATGTGAGAATTTTGAACTTTTCAATAGAAAATGAAGTGAAAATTGATCGCAATGGCGCCAAGTTGAATCAGTGTTTTATGGCGAGTCATGTACCGATGTGAATTCTGTTTTTTTTCTCTTAAATTCCGGGTTTTTGTGTGGCAAATTCCATGTTTTTCATTATTAGGGTAAAACAGGTCTGAGTAGAGGTCCAAATTGAGTAGAATACTACTCGAAAAGAGTAGAGTAAACAGGTCTGCTTGCGCCTTATAATGTGACTAATAAAATAGTCAGAAAATATAACAAAATCTGAATTTTGTGTAAAATGTGTGTGTGTGTGCCTTATGTTGCTGTTGACATACCCTGGCTAAAAGACTCCAGGGATCATCCCAACAGCTTGAAGCACTTGAACACTATGGTACAAATGCATCAGCTAGGGATGAGAACATCACGTGTTTGACCGTTTTTTTTATTACCCTGCCACGTGGGCAGCCACATTCCGTCTTTGGGGGAAGGTGCGCCTTATAATTAAAAAAAATATGGTATGTGTTTTGTGCATGTGATTGTGTGTGGTCAGTGTAAATGCGTGGGGAGGGGCGAGGAATAAGTTTGCGTGTGAATGAAGTGATTGAAAGACTTTCTGCTCCTCAGATGGGTGCAACTGCCATAGATTCAAGTATCGGAATACTCCTTGAAAAAAAGCTTTGTCAGCTTATTCTTTAACCCTCAGTAGAGATGATTTTGACTTGACTTGACTTTTGCATTTCCAGGCCGTATGGCCATCACGGGTGATGTACGTATACGTCCAGTTTTCACTGACCTCCCTGCTGCATTCCGAGTTTGAAGGAGTATCAGATATACGTGATAGTAATGTTTCACAGGGGGCATAAAATGTTGAACAAATGTTGAACTCCACCGAAGTGACTCAGCAACAGTGCAGTGTCTCCTCGGGTGGTTGCCTCCTGACGGCCTAATATAGATTCGCTCCCCTTGGACTGATGGTCTCGGATTCTGCGACCTGAACAAGCCGGGGTGTGGCTGCGAATTGGAATTCGGGATGAGTGGCGTGGGAGCAACACCACTGTACGGCCCAGAAGATAGGACAGTAAAAAAAAAATGTTGAAGATTATAAAAATCTATGAAGATTGTGGAATTTGTAAAAGTACAGTATTTTATGGACTATATGTCGAAAAAAAAATGTTTGACACAAAATTCTGATTTTGTTATGATAGTTTTTTTTACTATTTTACTAGTCACATTATAAGGTGCAGGTGCTCTCAGTCTGGAAAAAAAAATAATAGCGCCTCGATAGTCCGTAAAATACAGTATTGAACTTGTGGTTAATACAAAAAAAACCGGGAACTACAATGGGTGGGAAAGAAAATGACTGAAGGGAGGGGTGGTGGCGGCTTTCCAGTAATAAATGATTCTTTTTGTGTTGGATTGTTTAATGTGACCCAGCACCACGAAAGGGACATTAAGTGCCAAACTGACCATTCTGAGAAAATGATATTTATATTTGAAAACTTCAGACAATTCTCTTTCTAATAATACAAGAACCATTCTTGAATCTTTTTTTCTGTTCCTGAGTTACGAGCATTTAAAATCGGTAGGGTGAGCATCAGCCATTTTGAGAAAACACAGTCTAAAGTCTAGCCTAGCTGAAGAAAATGCATTGACGTACTCATTTTAAAGCACTTATAAGACCATTTTAGATCATATTAATTAAAGATTGCTCTTTTTATGAAAGATAAGATGTTAGAGAACACAAAAAATGAAAAATACCCATAACACAAAATTGACAAAAAAATGAGATTTTTGACTTTCTAAGCCTGTTAGAAACTAGCTCAGCGACTTAATGTCCTTTTTGCAGTGCTGGGTCACAAATGTGATGTAAATAAACTAAAGAAACCAATTGACTAGTGCCGTTGAATGTTTGTTAAAGGAGCCTGCAACAGTGCTGGGTCACAAATGTGATGTAAATAAACTAAAGAAACCAATTGACTAGTGCCGTTGAATGTTTGTTAAAGGAGCCTGCAACAGTGCTGGGTCACAAATGTGATGTAAATAAACTAATGAAACCAATTGACTAGTGCCGTTGAATGTTTGTTAAAGGAGCCTGCAACAGTGCTGGGTCACAAATGTGATGTAAATAAACTAATGAAACCAATTGACTAGTGCCGTTGAATGTTTGTTAAAGGAGCCTGCAACAGTGCTGGGTCACAAATGTGATGTAAATAAACTAATGAAACCAATTGACTAGTGCCGTTGAATGTTTGTTAAAGGAGCCTGCAACAGTGCTGGGTCACAAATGTGATGTAAATAAACTAAAGAAACCAATTGACTAGTGCCGTTGAATGTTTGTTAAAGGAGCCTGCAACAGTGCTGGGTCACAAATGTGATGTAAATAAACTAAAGAAACCAGTTGACTAGTGCCGTTGGATGTTTGTTAAAGGAGCCTGCAACAGTGCTGGGTCACAAATGTGATGTAAATAAACTAAAGAAACCAATTGACTAGTGCCGTTGAATGTTTGTTAAAGGAGCCTGCAACAGTGCTGGGTCACAAATGTGATGTAAATAAACTAATGAAACCAATTGACTAGTGCCGTTGAATGTTTGTTAAAGGAGCCTGCAACAGTGCTGGGTCACAAATGTGATGTAAATAAACTAAAGAAACCAATTGACTAGTGCCGTTGAATGTTTGTTAAAGGAGCCTGCAACAGTGCTGGGTCACAAATGTGATGTAAATAAACTAAAGAAACCAGTTGACTAGTGCCGTTGGATGTTTGTTAAAGGAGCCTGCAACAGTGCTGGGTCACAAATGTGATGTAAATAAACTAAAGAAACCAATTGACTAGTGCCGTTGAATTTTTGTTAAAGGAGCCTGCAACACTGTTGTATTGTTTAAATATCATAGTAAAGAAGCTAATGAGGCTTTTTACTACTTGATGACACGAAAAGGCAATCATTTTAGGACTGAATTCACCACGCCACCTAGTGACGAATCAAGGGCAGATCATTTTCATTAGCTATATACATGTACTACTATTTCGTGACAGGCAAGGGCACTAGGTGGCATGCACATCTCTGCATGAGACAGGGGCAGAGAATGTTCAGTATAAAGCCTCATTGATCATTAAAGGGGCACCCTGACGGATGAGTTTTGGCAAGAAACACATCGAGATCACCAGGAAAACACCCTTTATAGAGATCACAACACTCACTTTGCTCTGGTTTCCTAGAAATCAAACCGTCAAATCGGCGATTCCTCCTTGGCGGAGGTGCTGAAAGACAAATTATTTCAAAGAAAGAGAGGGCATGTGACTTCGCTTTCTTAATGGCCGCCTGAGTTTAGACCAAATCGTTTGCACGAAATTTTCACAATACAAGCCTTTTTATTTTTATTTTTTAAAATGTTATACAGTTTACACCTAAAGCAGGCATGTCTACCCCCAAATTTGCTTTTCAGGAACACTCCCACTCAAAATCCGTAACAGAGCATGATTTTCAGGAACATAGCTTCCGTCCAGCATCCATTTTCATGGAATTCGCGCACTCTGACTCTTGAAGCTGCCAAGCGCGTAGCTGATCAAATTTTGGCTCGACCTTGGTGAAAGACGATTGGTTGAAAAGCTCTCTTGGAAAACTTTGGGGCTGACTTTCGTAAGCTCTCGGTATTGCTCGCAGACGCTAAACCACCAGCCAGCATCGTAATTTTTTGTTGTTGATGCTTTAATTTTCCCGTAACATGCGCCTGTTTTCCGTATTTTCGGAACACACTGCCAAAATCAATACATTTCCATAACAAATATGGATAACCCGTGACGGTAGGCATGTCTGCTAAAGGAGTTTCGCTCACAACAAAGGAAATAGATCCTTTTTTTTTTTTTACTGCACTGCAAAAAAGAAAAAGCTTCAATCACAATGAGTGTCCTCCACACACCCCATCCAAAATGGATTCTCTCTCCGGCATCTCCACCAAGGAGGAATCGCCGTGTTGACGGTTTGATTTCTAGGAAACCGGAGCAAAGTGAGTGTTCCGATCCTTGAAAAGGCTGTGTTTCTGGTGATCTTGACGTGTTTCTTGCAAAAACTCATCCGTCAGGGTCCACCTTTTCCTGTAAAGATGAATGTTTGCTAAATGAGCCTGCATTTAGCGTTGGATCGATTGATAGCCCTGGGGCCAAAGCTCAAATAAAACTGTTCCAAACTGCATACTGTACCACTCACACACACACATGCACAAAACGTGACACACACACACGCAAACACAAAACGTGACACACACACACACAAAACGTGACACACACACATGCACAAAACGTGACACACACACACAAACACAAAACGTGACACACACACACACGTGACGCACACAACACACAAACACAAAACACAAAATGTGACACACACATGCACAAAACACACAAACACAAAACGTGACACACACACACACACAAAACGTGACACACACACACACACATGCACAAAACGTGACACACACACACATGCACAAAACGTGACACACACACACACAGAGGCAAACAATCATCAACCAGTATCAGGCACATAATGCTGTGAAGTTGGTTTTGAAGCATTTTATTGCAACATCATCAAACCATTTTCAGACAGACATTCGTTCTCTCTCTCATCACGCACACACTTCTCATAGGCTAGCACAAACGTCCTGGTCCTGTACACATGTACATACACATGTACAATGTTCATTTTGCCACACATCGAAACTACAGTGGAACCTGCCTTATAAGACCTCATTTTGGATGATTTTTGAAGGTCTTATAAGGGAGGTTCCACTGTAGTGGTTTTGATGTGTGGCGAAATGAAAATTGTACATGTTTATGTACAATTGTACATGTATACAGGACCTCATTTTGGATGATTTTTGAGTCTTATAAGGGAGGTAATTGTAATACTTACAAAGAATGGCAATGTCTCAGAGAAGTAGGTCTTATATGGGAGGGAGTCTTGTAATGGGAGGTCTTATAAGGGAGGTTCCACTATATTAAAAAAAAAAAAGTTTGGGTTTTCTTCTGACCCCTCTAACTTCATTTTCAAACAAAAATGAACCATAAGCTATAACAATTGTTTCGGTATTCGTCACACACTTCTCAGTTGTCATTCTTCAGCAAGTTTTGTTAGCACAAAACATCATCGCCTGAACAAGACCACTAAGTTGTTACTCTGGCTAAAAGACTCCAGGGAGGATCATCCCAACAGCGGAAGCACTTGAACACTGTCACATGCATGATATTTTTCAGCCTTTAGGCTGATTTCAGGCTTTTTGATGGTCCCAGATGTGATTTTTTAGATCTAAAAGGAGACCAAATGAATATAGAAATACCTCTTATAAGTGATTAAAAATGAACTTAATATATCAATTCCACTTTTAAGGCTTAGATTACTAAAAGGCTCCAGTTTCAGGGGCTTCAGCGTTTTTCGGATGCTTTTCAGCCTAAATCACAATTTCTCAATTTCATGCCTGACTGGTAGTGGTACAATAGCATCAGCTACAGATGAGAACATTACGTGTGTAACTGCTTTTGATTACCTCGCCACATGGACAGCCCACACTCCGTCTTGGGGTGGGGTGGGGGGGGGTTGGAGGCTAATGATGGCGTTACGCTAGGAGCTTGTCACAGCTAAAGATAACCCCCCGCTATAACTATACATAGCATTTACAACATTTTGATGTAGCCTTGGTGTTCTAGCCTATGTTAATTGGTCTGACATAGCCTTAATCAAGCCAAGGCAAGACCACTAATTTAAAATTAAAAACAATTTTTCTCCCGTTAGTTTTGTTGCTTTTTTAAATTTTCTAACACTACAGGCGCAAGGACTGACTCTGCACATGAAACTCTCTCTCTCTCCTTTCTCTCTTGTTTTTCCAATCATTACAAAGTAGAAATGAACATTTTTTTAATATAAAAAGACACAACAACGAACGGAAGTAATAGCACATAACAAAGTGAAAACTCAGCGGAAAGTCACTTTCTCTGCATCGACACATCTCTATCGGCCACTGCAACTAGGGTCACTACCGCCCTTTATATAGCAAATGTTAAGCCCTTGTTGGTCGGTATCCAAAATAGCCTTCACTCTTGCAACAGGCAGCCATTCAGTGGCCTCAAATAGGGTTATTGGCGAGTTATTCCCTTGTTTGGTCAGTACTCAACCATCTTTCCCCCACCCACCAAGGGCATTCACTCTTGCAAAAGGTGTTCTTTGCAGTGGCCAATATGAACAATAGTTTTAAATTGCTATAGGCCACCGGCCCTTAGACCCGTCGCACACTAGCGTCAAAAGTCGTTGGTGGACAGCTTGACCCGCAGTTTCTACGCTGGCTGCATGCATCAATTTTCACGCGTCACATGACGAATAGAACCTCTTCTATTTTCGAGCGTCAAGCTGCGTGAACTGACCAATCGAAAGGCAAGGAACCAAAAAACAAGGGACACCACTCCATGTTATACGATCTACCAGACAGTCATGGCGGACGACGGCAACATTGCTATTTTGATCGAGTTGTACCAAACCCAAGAAAACCTGTACAGCACCGAGATCAAGGCCTACCATGACTGGGATAAGACTCGTGAAAGTCTTCTGCACATACGGAAGTGACATTACAGTTAACTTTTCTTGGTTCCCTAAATGCAGACGACGCCTAGTGTGCAACTCGCAACGCGTGCGGCGTACGTCAAACATGCTTGCACCACTGACGTGCGTCATGATGTTGACGCTAGTGTGCGAAGGCCCTTAGAAAGGTCAAGGTCAGATAGCAGTGGCCAATAGAGTTTTTGTTTTTTTTGCTTTGTTTTAATTTTTGAAACCGCTTGCAGGAGCTGTGATTGTGAATGCTGCTTCTTCCTGTTCCTTGTCGTCTGTTGCATTGTGGTCTCGCACACTGCAACACAAAACAGCCAAGAATTATACACACGGGTGAAAGTTGTCTTACCCTGGCTTAACCCTTTCACCGCCAAAGTCGCATTTCAGCACCACAGCGATTTAACCCTTTCACCGCCAAAGTCGCATTTCAGCACCACAGCGATTTAACCCTTTCACTGCCAAAGTTGCATTTCAGCACCACAGCGATTTAACCCTTTCACCGCCAACGTCGCATTATTGCACCACAATGATTTAACACCCATCTCGCTAAAAGACATCAAATCAGGGTCTGTTATCCAAAGACCATATTCTCTTAATTTTGGGAGGTAAGGATAGGCCTTACTTTAAACATGTCACAGATGAATCCCCAATATTACCGATTTTTTTTTCCTTCTCTAACCAGGTAAGTTTAATGGATTTTTGTTTGCTGAAAAATGGCTGGCGGCAAAAGGGTTAACACCTATGTCACTAAAAGGCATCAAATTGGGGTCTATTA
This sequence comes from Phymorhynchus buccinoides, assembly GCA_017654935.2. NCBI lineage: Eukaryota > Metazoa > Mollusca > Gastropoda > Neogastropoda > Raphitomidae > Phymorhynchus > Phymorhynchus buccinoides. Next base: position 33,989,222 of record CM065706.1, on the reverse strand, counting down.
TCCAAAGACCCTGTTGTCTTAGTTTGGGAAGTAAGGATAGACATTATTTTATATATGCCACAGAAGAATCCCCAATACTACAGATGGATTTTGTTCTCTACCCAGGTAAATTTAACGGTAATCTTTGGCTGAAATATGGCTGGCGGTGAAAGGCTTAAAGACTCCAGGGATCATCGCGCGTGAAATTCTTCCGTCCAAAAGTTATGCTACTAATTTAGCTCACTACACTGTTGTTGTTGTCTTACCCTGGCTTAAAGACTCCAGGGATCATCGCGTGTGAAATTCTTCCGTCCAAAAGTTATGCTACTAATTTAGCTCACTATACTGTTGTTGTTGTCTTACCCTGGCTTAAAGACTCCAGGGATCATCGCGCGTGAAATTCTTCCGTCCAAAAGTTATGCTACTAATTTAGCTCACTACACTGTTGTTGTTGTCTTACCCTGGCTTAAACACTCCAGGGATCATCGCGCGTGAAATTCTTCCGTCCAAAAGTTATGCTAATAATTTAGCTCACTATACTGTTGTTGTTGTCTTACCCTGGCTTAAAGACTCCAGGGATCATCGCGCGTGAAATTCTTCCGTCCAAAAGTAATGCTACTAATTTAGCTCACTACACTGTTGTTGTTGTCTTACCCTGGCTTAAAGACTCCAGGGATCATCGCGCGTGAAATTCTTCCGTCCAAAAGTAATGCTACTAATTTAGCTCACTACACTGTTGTTGTTGTCTTACCCTGGCTTAAAGACTCCAGGGATCATCGCGCGTGAAATTCTTCCGTCTAAAAGTAATGCTACTAATTTAGCTCACTACACTGTTGTTGTTGTCTTACCCTGGCTTAAAGACTCCAGGGATCATCGCGCGTGAAATTCTTCCGTCTAAAAGTAATGCTACTAATTTAGCTCACTATACTGTTGTTGTTGTCTTACCCTGGCTTAAAGACTCCAGGGATCATCGCGCGTGAAATTCTTCCGTCTAAAAGTAATGCTACTAATTTAGCTCACTATACTGTTGTTGTTGTCTTACCCTGGCTTAAAGACTCCAGGGATCATCGCGCGTGAAATTCTTCCGTCTAAAAGTAATGCTACTAATTTAGCTCACTACACTGTTGTTGTTGTCTTACCCTGGCTTAAAGACTCCAGGGATCATCGCGCGTGAAATTCTTCCGTCTAAAAGTAATGCTACTAATTTAGCTCACTATACTGTTGTTGTTGTCTTACCCTGGCTTAAAGACTCCAGGGATCATCGCGCATGAAATTCTTCCGTCTAAAAGTAATGCTACTAATTTAGCTCACTACACTGTTGTTGTTGTCTTACCCTGGCTTAAAGACTCCAGGGATCATCGCGCGTGAAAGTCTTCCGTCCAAAAGTTATGCTACTAATTTAGCTCACTACACTGTTGTTGTTGTCTTACCCTTGCTTAAAGACTCCAGGGATCATCGCGCGTGAAATTCTTCCGTCCAAAAGTAATGCTACTAATTTAGCTCACTACACTGTTGTTGTTGTCTTACCCTGGCTTAAAGACTCCAGGGATCATCGCGCGTGAAATTCTTCCGTCCAAAAGTTATGCTACTAATTTAGCTCACTACACTGTTGTTGTTGTCTTACCCTGGCTTAAAGACTCCAGGGATCATCGCGCGTGAAAGTCTTCCGTCCAAAAGTTATGCTACTAATTTAGCTCACTACACTGTTGTTGTTGTCTTACCCTTGCTTAAAGACTCCAGGGATCATCGCGCGTGAAATTCTTCCGTCCAAAAGTAATGCTACTAATTTAGCTCACTACACTGTTGTTGTTGTCTTACCCTGGCTTAAAGACTCCAGGGATCATCGCGCGTGAAATTCTTCCGTCCAAAAGTTATGCTAATAATTTAGCTCACTATACTGTTGTTGTTGTCTTACCCTGGCTTAAAGACTCCAGGGATCATCGCGCGTGAAATTCTTCCGTCCAAAAGTTATGCTACAAATTTAGCTCACTACACTGTTGTTGTTGTCTTACCCTGGCTTAAAGACTCCAGGGATCATCGCGCGTGAAATTCTTCCGTCTAAAAGTAATGCTACTAATTTAGCTCACTATACTGTTGTTGTCTTACCCTGGCTTAAAGACTCCAGGGATCATCCCTACAGCCGGAACACTATGCACTACGCATTGCCGCTAGTGCAGCGCAACCATTTAGTTTTTAGTTTGAATCCCTCGACTGCCATCATTTATAAGGTACAGACCTGCCACATTCTGAGAATAAAAAAGAGGAGCGAGAATCTAGGGGCTGGCACTGGCCCCCCAGTAAAATCCATTGCCACTTCGAAATGTGCGGCCTTCTCTTTTGTTCTTCAAACATGCAGTCGTTTTTGTCAGTTTGAGATCCATTTTAGAGTAAGAAATATTGACCATTGTCAATTTGAGATCCATTTTCGTGTAGCCCCTCACTGTCTCATGCTGACCCTTAGATGTCCATTAGCTGGTGCTTTGAATGCATGCTCTTTGTTGTGAAATTGAGTGGAAAATGTATACAAGACAGATTTTAAAATATAGGAGCTGGGGAGGTTGCAAGAGAAGCTAGGAGCAATGCTCAACATATCTGAGCTGCTCCTCTGAAATCGGAGCAAGTGGCAGGTCTGAACGTACCACGCACAGGCTTGAGGACTTCACGGATGATTTCATCAGATAAAGGGAAATAACTTTTGGAATAGCCTGGTTGTTTTTTGTTGTTGCTTCTAAGCGGTCAGGAAGGTTATATAATACACCCAGGCCATTTTGCCAGGTTGACTCTATCAGTTCGATTTTGCATTTGACAATTATTTGCAATGCATTTTTCTCTTGATTTTTTCTCTCCACCAGTCAAGGACTTTAATCTGAACAGAAAAGCATGGGTGCTACTCTTTCATTTTGACACTGATTTCAGTAGTTTTAATTTTACCGGAAACTGAACTTGTTGTTTTTTAAATTCATCCCAAACAAACAAAAAATTGACCACAAGCGATTCGGGGCGTTCTTGAACTTGGTTACAAGAGCAATGTAATAATTTTACAAGGCTTCAGACTCAAACAGACTAAAAAAACCTGAAGTTCAGTTTCTGGTAAAATTACAAATACTGAAATCAGTGTAAAACTGAAAGAGTAGCAGCCATGCTTTCCTCTGATCACTTCAAAAGCGCATTCAGCACACGCACATACTGACCCCTATCTGATGAAGAGCGTCATCAGTTCCCCCCTCCCTCACTGGTAGAGCCGGATGTCTCGGTACGAAGAAAGGTTGGATCCCGAAGGCTGTTGTAAACATAATGCACGTCACAGAGGAATCCCCAATATTGCAGACAAAATCTGTTCTCAACCTGGGTAAACTTAATGGTAAATTTTGTTGGAGGAATGGCTGGCATAGAAAGGGCTAAGCAATTGAAAACATTCAACTGGAATCTTTGTTTTTTGCACTTACTTTTAGAATGTGCCGTCATTTCTTTGACCATACTTGTTCCAAGACTGATACCCCCTGCACTTTGCTATAGGACTAACCCATTAGTAAGAAAATAGAGAAACAAATCTGAATAGCTTGGGTAAAAATATTTTTTTGGGGGGCACACTTCTAATAAGGTGCACCTTACTGTCAGAAAAATATAGGAAGTGCACCTGCTAACACGTTCAACACAACCCCTCGTGCTGCTCCGTATTCCCTCAGGACACTGGAGTAGAAATTCATTCAAGAGACCCGATTTTGGTCCTCTTCAATAAATTCTCTACAAAAAACAAATCTTGAGGTCACAGTGATTTATTTTTGAATAGTGGTGTAGATGTATCTTTAATCTTTTAAATGAAACAAAATTCGAAAACCAATTCGTTACTGTGTGTTTAACTGAATGACTTTAAAGCACTGTCGGCCTCAGGGGCATTTTGCCTGTTGCTAACATACTAGCAGCGTGTCGTCGGCAACAATAAACTCGGGTGTTGCTAGTATTCTAGCAACGTGTTGAGAAAAAGTTAAAAATTCTAAAAACCTCTTGACAAAACATTTTTGCCATTCATTTTTCAAGAATTTGCATCTGTCAAAAAATTCCAAAAACCTCTTGACAGAAAATGTTTGACATTCATGTTTCAGGAATGATATCAATGCTTGAACTTACGATTTGACCCCAAAATAATTGTTCTGGTCCTCAAATAGAGCATTCGCCACGCCCGCCTGTGACCTTGAATTTCACTGAGTTGAATTTAGAGAGTTGAATTAGAGAGGTCAGCGCAACTCGGGCAGAACGAGCTCGGGCAAATTAGTAGTCTAGCATAGTGAACGAACACTCGTGGCAAACGCCCTATTCTCTGTGTGTCAAGTCAACTCTCCTGAGCTTTTAATGACTTAATTTAACAGATAAAACTGTTGTCATCCTATCAAATATGAAATAAGAAAAAAGTCAACAGAAAAATGATGGGAAAAGCCATGCCAGCTGGTACAGTGGAACCTCACTTATAAGACCTTCAAAAATCATCCAAAAGGTCTTATAAGGGAGGGGTCTTATAGAAGAGGTAATTTTAATACTTACAAAGGGCACTGTCTCAGAGAAGTAGGTCTTATGTGGGAGGGAGTCTTATAATGGGAGGTCTTATAAGGGAGGTTCTACTGTATGTATTGAAAGTAAATCAGGCATCCTCTTCATAGGAAAACCTTAACTCATTTTAACAAGTAAAAAAATCACTTTTGCAATACCCAATTCTGACAGACTGAATAGTATGTGTGTGTGTGTGCGTGCATGCATGCATCTGCGCATGTGTCCATGCGCCCAATTATTTTAAAGATTCATTCATACATAAAGTGCGCATAAACAGAGCTGCCAACCCCCAAATCTCCTCTCAGTACTACGTATGACTCTTCTCAAACCATCTGTCAGTATTTTTCATACAGTGTCTTTTGGGGGCATTTCTTGTGTGTGTGTGTCTGTGTGTGTTAAAGGTGGACTCGGATGGATGAGTTTTTGCAAGAAACACGTTGAGATCACCAGTAAGACAGCCTTTTCAAGGATCGGAACACTCACTTTGCTCTGGTTTCTTATAAATTAAACTGTAAAAAGGGCGATTTTTCCTTGGCGGAGATGCCGGAGAGAGTAGCCATTTTGCATGGGGTGGGTGGAGGTCACTCATTGTGGTTGAAGCATTTTCTTTTTTTGTAGTGCAGCCCAAAAAAAAAAGGAGCTATTTCCTTTGTTGTAAGCGAAACTCCTTTAGATAAAATTTAAAAAAATAAAATAAAAAGGCTTGTATTGCGAAAAGTTTGTGCAAACGATTTGGTCTAAACACAGGCGGCCATTCAAAAAGAGACGGCAAACGCCTTCTCTTTGGGTAAAAGAATTTGACTTCCAGCACCTCCACCAAGGAGGAATCGCCTTTTTGACAGCTTGATTTATCTGAGAAACCAGAGCAAAGTGAGTGTTGCGATCTCTGTAAAGGGTGTATTCCTGCTGATTTCTTGCAAAAACTCATCCGTCAGGGTGCCCCTTTAACAAACGTTGATTACTATCAGCATATAGAGGTTTATTCTGTGAAAATAACATACATTACAACATATTAGTATCACACACACACAAATTCACAGATAGAGACAGACAGACATGCAGGTACACACTCACAGAGACAGACAAGCAGAGATTAAGATAAAAGTTATAGCCCAGTCGACAACAAAGGCCAGACTAGCAGAGAGACTAGCAGAGAGAGAGAGAGAGAGAACGAACAAACAAATCTTTTTTTTTATTGATGGAAAAGAGTAAGCACAAAGCTATTGTTCATCTTGCCATCAGAAAAGAGAAAATGCAAGTGCAGAGAGAGAGAGAGAGAGAGAGAGAGAGAGAGAGAGAGAGAACGAACAAACAAATATTTTTTTTTATTGATGGAAAAGAGTAAGCACAAAGCTATTGTTCATCTTGCCATCAGAAAAGAGAAAATGCAAGTGCAGAGAGAGAGAGAGAGAGAGAGAGAGAGAGAGAGAGAGAGAGAGAGAGAGAGAGAGAGAGAGAGAGAGAGAGAGAGAGAACGAACAAACAAATATTTTTTTTTATTGATGGAAAAGAGTAAGCACAAAGCCTTTGTTTATCTTGCCATTAGAATAGAGAAAATGCCAGCAAAGAGAGAGAGAGAGAGCGAGACTCAGAGAGACAGACAGAGAAAAACAGAGGGAAAGAGAAAGTCAGAATGACAGACAGACTGACAGACAGAAGAATGCTACCTTATGACACTGACTTAGGTTTAAGTTTTAACGTAAAACCTTGATTCAACTTGCAATTTTCTTGGAAACCTGTGCAGTCCGCATAAACGACCTTCGTCTATTGGATGAAATAAAAAGCGCTCATGAGTTATGAGCGACGATTGGTTCATTTCACAGTTTCCGTTGGGTTGTTACTAAAAATAGCTTAGTCCGTCTCCATCAACATGTGCGAAGAGCGAGTTACTCGGCTTCAGCAGAAACGAAATAAACTTTCAACTCCATCGCACCGACGTACATTTCGGTGTGCCTGTCGCCCGTATTAATTTGTATCGGATCGTATTTCCGTATTTTATTGAGTTTTCGCCGTAGCAAAATACGGCCAAAACGTAACGGTTGGCAGCTCTGCTTATAAACATAGACTGACAAATCAAATGGACGAAGAAACAGACTTCTCTCTCTTGATAAATCAAATGGACAAAAGACAAACTGGTTTCTCTCCCTTTATGTTTTTAGATCCCCCTCTCTCTCTACGGATGATCTCCCCCCTCCCCACACACTCTCCTTACCTCATCATTCATGGGCTTAAAGTCCGCTTGTCCTGCAAACAATCAACAAAACAAAACAACAATCATAAGTAGTCCAGTGGCAGAGGAATTGTTTTAAAGTTTGCTATCATCGTAGCTTTTGTTATCTGATCTAATGATAATTACATAGAAAAACTGGAAGAAAAAAAAATCAATTAAAGAATGTTAAAATCTATAGGAAAATAAAAACAAACACATACAGAGAATGAGATATGCCCATACAAATGCACACACACACTCACTCACTCACCATCAACACATATACACACGCACACACACTCTCTCTCACACACCATCACACACACACACACTCTCTCTCTCTCTCGCTCACACACCACACACACACACACACACGCACGCACACACACACCATCAACACACACACACACACACTCTCTCTCTCACACACTCTCACACACACCATCAACACATACACACACTCTCTCTCACACACACTCTCACACACACACTCTGTCTCTATCCCTCTCTACACACACACACCACCAACACACACACTTTCTCTCTCACTCACACCATCGACACACACACTCTCTCTCTCACACTCACTCACACACACTCTCTCACTCACTCACACATACACACACTCTCTTTCTCTCTCTCACTCACTCACACACCATCACACACACACACTCTCCCCCCCCCCCCCCCCCCCCACACACACACACACACACACTCTCTATCTCAGCCCCCCCCCTCCCCACCCCACCCCCCACACAAAACGCAACTCACCCCTAAGCCGATCTCTCACACTGGGAGACGGCATCCCTCCTCTTCCTCTCTGCCCTCCCCCTCCTCTCATGGGCATTCCTCCTCTCCCCCCTCTCCTCGCAGGCCCCCTTCCTCTCATAGCCGCCCCTCGGCTCAGCGGGGGGCCTCTGGGGCGAGACCCCGGAAACCCTCCTCTCCCGCGAGCCATCGGCATTCCTCTGCCTCGAAATAAAGGCACCGGTCTTCTCTCTGAAAAGAGAAGGTGGCAGGATTGCTACGGCGTTCAGCCTGCCAAAGATCTGTATAAGGTCAATCCCCCCCACCCCCACCTCCCACACAAATCCCTCCCGACAATTTTTTCGTTGCCACTTGGATTAACATGTGCTAAGTGCATGGGCACACGGGACCTCGGTTTATCGTCTCATCCGAAAGACTCCATGTTCAGACCTTGTGCTAAGTGCATGGGCACATGGGACCTCGGTTTATCGTCTCATCCGAAAGACTCCAGTCCATGTTCAGACCATAAGGCCTAGTGTAAAGTGAGAGGGAAAAGTCCCCTGTACCCAGGTTCGAAATCGAAAGGGGAGGGGGGGTTATCGTGCATCAATGTGCGAGTAGAGTGGGCAACATGGGTAACGGCGGTTCACCTCCACGCACGATAACACCCCCCCCCCCCCCCCCCTCAGATGAGACGATAAACAGAGGTCCCATGTGCCCATGCACTTTGCACAAGGTCTGAACGTGGAGTCTTTCGGATGAGACGATAAACCGAGGTCCCATGTGCCCATGCACTTAACACATGTTAAACCCAGTGGCAACGAAAAAATTGTCATTTGGTCACAATTTACACACACACCCTCCCTCCTTCACACAAAATCGCAGGCAAGTTTAAAAAAAAAAGGGTGGTACGCCTCTGGCTGAGACACATTCTCCAGGTGGGAGCAACCCGAATTTCACAGAGATGCCTCTGTGATTATAAAGTACTAAATACAACGCAAATACAATGACTGGGGTCGGAATCCCAAACTCTCCCTTTCTTTCAAAGTCAATGAGAAAAAAAATTGAACTGAACACCCAAGTCCTTCACATGGGAACATAACACATTCTACCCGATACGTGCAGCCGCATTTATCTTCCCTGGCCCAGCTGTGCGGAGAGCTCTGAGCATAACCATAAAAATTGCTATAACTTTGAAACAATTCACTGTATTGCTTTAAAATTTTAAAGTGTTATTGTCGAATGCGTGTTTTAAAAGTTTACAAAGTTTCATGAATTTAAAATACGGCCTGTAGTTCTAAAAATAACTCTTTTACACACAAAAAACTAATATATCCTGTTTGTTCTTTATGAAATGATCGAAAGTAGAGCTTTCTACTTCACCTACATTCGCTCGTGATACAATCGCTAGTTTTTGTCATTATAATAGTCTTAAATCAATCCAAACACATTTTGTACTTGCGTTTCATTAAAAGACATAATAGGTAAACCCATCATCGGCAAATCAGTTAAAATATGAAAAATCTGCTCCAAAATCAATCAAATCTAAGCATGCGGAAATTTTGTCTGTAAACAGGCTAAAGCTACCAAAGTGAACAATTTGAGGATGAGAACCAAGCTAGACGCTTCAGTTTGAAGATGGGTTTGTATTACACGAGTTAACTCGTAAACGGGCAGATATGGTTTTGTGAGTTTTGAGTATACTCGTAAATGGGATAGAATGAGTTAAACTTAAAGCAAGTGTGACCCGCATTCAAAGTGAAAACATAACGATAATTCTGCCCCAGCCGACACATTCTGATTTATCTTCCCTGGAGAAAAAGCTGTGGGAGAGCTTTGAGAATAAAGGCAGGAGAATGGACCAATAGTCAGAAAAAATTGCTATAAGCAAAGGGAAAAACAGCGTCAAAGTATTGCTTTTAGAATTTTAAAGCATGTTATTCCAGAATGGGGGCGTATTTTAACGAAAGAGTTCACTGCAAAGTTTCATTAATTTGAAAGAGCTTACGGCTTGTAGTTCTAAAGGGGCACCCTGATGGAAGTTTTTGCAAGAAACACGTATCACCAGGAAAACACAGTAATAGATCGCAACACTCACTTTGCTCTGGTTTCCTAGAAATCAAATCGAAAACGGCGATTCCTACTTCACCTACATTCGCTGGAAGTCAAATTCTTTTATGACAGATCGGCTATGTGTCTTCTCTTTATAGTGGCCGCCTGAGTTTTAAATCAAGCAAGAAATTTTCACAATACAAGCCTGTCGTTTTATTACTTAGACAGTTTAGGTAAAGGACCCATCATCAAAGGAAATAGCTGAAAAAATATGAAAAATGCAGTACAAAATAAGAAAAAATTCAACTGCTCCATCCATCGATCCAAAATGGCTAAGCATTCCGGAAATGAAGTGTCTGTAAGGCAGGAATTAAAGTTTATAAACTCTTTCAATTTGAGCCATCTTCGTAGAAGCAAAGGTCACGCCACAGTTTGCCAAGGAGGAATCGCCGTTTTGACGAGTTAACTAGTAAACCAGAGCAAAGTGAGATTCCGATTGGTGTTAGTATTAGGTACTTTATAGTCACAGAGGCGTCTCTGTGAAATTCGGGTTGCTCCCACGTGGAGAGCGCGTCGCAGCCAGAGGCGCACCACCCAAATTCTTTTTTTTTTTTTTTTTTTTGCATACAATTTTTGTGTGACTGAAGGGGGGTGTGTAAATTTTTACCAAATGACAACTTTTTCGTTGCCACTGGGTTTAACATATGCTAAGTGCATGCGCACACGGGGACCTCAGTTTATCGTCTCATTCCGAAAGACTCCACGTTCAGATCATAAGGCCTAGTGCAAAGTGAAAGGAAAACTCCCCTGTACCCAGGCTGTCTTTCTGGTGATCTCGACGTGTTTCTTGCCCCCCAAAAACTCACCCCTCCCGATCCCTCTGAAAGGCAAGGGTAATCTGGGCATGAGTCCCCGCATGGAGCCGCGCGCCATCCCTCTGGCTCTGGCTCTGGCGGCGTAGCTGTTCATCCACATCAGGGCAGGGGGGGGCAGCCCCAGCTCCGTCGACTCTGGGGACCGTGACTTTTTGAACTCCGGGGAACCGGTGGTGCCCGCTTCCTCCAGCTTTCTTTTCAGGCCCTGGACTTGTTCCGCGTTGACTGAGAAAAAAAGAAAGAAAGAAAGAAAGAAAGAAAAAGAAAAAGAAAGTCAAAAGAGAAAGACAAAAGGCAGACCTGTTTACCCCCTACACAAGTCTGGAGTAGTCTGGATGGCTGAAATGAGTAGTTCTGGTGCAAAATGTGTAGTTACTTTAATTATATCATCAAACAGTGTTCACCGAACATGAGTAATTAGAGCTTTTTTTTTCAATTTTGAAGAGTAGTAGAGGTCCAAATTGAGTAGAATACTACTCGAAAAGAGTAGAGTAAACAGGTCTGAAAAGGTCATCTGGAAATAATTATTACCAGGCGATAATCCTGGGCGTTTTTTTGGGGCGTGTATGCATGATATTTTTCCTTCATTGTGAAAGATTTTCTCTTCTCATTTTGATTATCTGCTCCGGTACATAATTAAGATTATTGTACTGTTTTTTTTTATTCCTTCTCATCCCGCTACACATTGGTTATTCTCAAAGCTGGTTCATTGCATTGTGAATGTGCCACCATCCTTCACACTCCAACCGCCGTAACTATGACGTTTCGTTTTTGCTCTGATTTAATTGTTTTTTCTATTTTTTAAATAAACCCCTACCCTCACCTTCCTTTGACACGGGCAGATGGCCTCATCATTAAAATGCTTTGAGTTGAGCTGAATTTTGAGTTGAGTGTGTGTGTGCGCGCGTGCGTGTGTGTGAATATTCTGACAAATAAATATGTGTCTGCATAGGTTAAACTACCAATGCGAGTACTGGTAAAAAAAACGGTTTGGAAAAAACAGTTCTCAACTCTAGTAGAAAGCCCAGGGCTGCTAACCCTCTGTTGCAGTTTCCAGGGACAAACTACAGAAAAACCAGGGACACAGACTTATTTCCAGGGACAAACATCGCAATGTCATGCATCAGGGTCAAAACGAGCATTAACTTCCAATTATTTCATGATCTAGCAACATTTCTGTGACTGTTTTTTCTGTATTCTTGATGTTTTTTGGTGCCAATGTGCTTCAATATTCAAGGTCCCTTGGTGTTCAGTAACCTATGTGTAACATGCATGTTAGGAAACAATTTAAGTGTTGTGTTGGGTGTTCCTGTGTTCAATAGCAAGGCCAGCAAGCAAGACAAGTGATTGTTCTACAATTGTTTTGATTCTACTCAGTTTCCAGGGACACCAGACAGAAAAGTGGATTCCAGTGACAGGGTGCTATTTTTGACTGTTTCCAGGGACAAATACCCCTTAGGGGGGACGGTTGGCAGCCCTGGAAAGCCTCATTCAGTCAGTGCCATTGCATCAGATTCATACCTCACAAATGTTGTAAAAGTTGGATAGTCATACGACTGCAGTTGTATGTGTGTTGCTTCATCAGCATGTGTGTATGCGTTATACTAACAATAATAATAATAATGAACATTTTTAGAGCGCCATTTCTCATTTGAGCTCACGGCGCTTTACAAACAAAAAACATAAACTACTAAAATATCAACTATCCTAAACATGCACAGCCACAAAACAAGCAAGCGCGCACACACACACACAACACAGCTTTAAAGCAGAAAACAGAACAAGAAGGAAATCAGGGGTATTGCTGGAAGAGAGGAGTTCTTAGAGCTGTTTTGAAAGACTGGAAAGATTTAGCAGAATGAAGTTCATAGGTATTAGGTATTAGGTACTTTATAGTCACAGAGGCATCTCTGTGAAATTCGGGTTGCTCCCACGTGGAGCGCGTCTGAGCCATAGGCGCGCCACCCTTTTTTCTTTTTTTTGTTATTGACGAGGAAGGTAAAGGGGGAAGGGGGTAAATTTGACAAAATGACTTTTTCGTTGCCACTGGGTTTAACATGTGCTAAGTGCATGGGCACACGGGACCTCAGTTTATCGTCTCATCCGAAAGACTCCACGTTCAGACCATAAGGCCTAGTGCAAAGTGAGAGGAAAAATCCCCTGTACCCAGGTTCTACCTCGGGTTTACTTGACACAAGCAGACCTGTTTACCCCCTACACAAGTTTTGAGTAGTCTGGATAGCTGAAATGAGTAGCTTTGGCTCAAAATGTGTAGTTTTATTCATCAAACCATCAAACAGTGTTCACTGAAAATGAGTAATTAGAGCATTTTTTTCAATTTTGAAGAGTAGTAGAGGTCCAAATTGAGTAGAATACTACAGACAAACCTCTATTTTAAGACTTCCAAAATGTCCGGAAAAATCGGTCGTAAATTGGAGGGTTATGACGGAGGTTTTCACTGGCAGCCGTAGAAAGAAAAAGTTCAGCACAGTTCATACTCTCTTCTTCATGCACACATACAATGACATATTAAAACTGGATTTGGGTCTTTCCAACTCCATAGGATTGTACAATCGATGTATTACAGTTTCACTTCGCCGACTTCTGTTAATCACCTCCACTCTCGTCCAAAGTCAGTGGTTTTCTTTTTCAAAGTCAGTGGTTTTCATGCTTTTCCTACGCTTTCCGCCATCTTTTCAACAAGGGAAGCGACTCCGCTTTCAGGCCCTTGACCGTGGTTGTTTCCCTTTGCTCGAAGTCTATGCAGACGACAACAACGGTCGTAAAAACCAACAAAATGGCGGTCGTAAGTCGCGTTTTAGAGGAAGTCGTTTAAGAGAGGTCGTTTACATAGTAAAATGCATCCGTGCCAACAAATCCGGTCTCAAATGAGAGGTGGTCGCTTAACAGAGGGTCGTAAAATAGGGGTTTGTCTGTACTCGAAAAGAGTAGAGTAAACAGGTCTGCAGAAGGAAGGGAGTTCCAGATAGCTCCCCGTTGCCCCAGACCCTGACTCACCCTGTCTGTTGCGAGCCTCCTGCTCCGCGTGCTTCTTCTTGGAATCTGGGGGACAAACAACACGCGAGGTTTACCGTCTTTTTAGATTGGTACAGTGGAACCTCCCTTATAGCACTGTTTCGAAATGAAAACGGAAGTAACAGACGGGTTGTGTGCCCGTTAGGACACTTAGTTCCGGTTAGTGGTGAAAATGATGTTTTACGTCCTCTCGGTCATATTTGTAAATACAAAGATGGTGGGTGGGAACAATACTGGCTGCAATGCCCAGAGGCAGTGCAACACCAGGAAAGTCCAGAGTTTTTAACAATATAGATTTTACCTCGGTTAAACCTCATCGGCTATGATAGGTGTAGCGGTTAGAGGTAACCATCAGCCTGGGACATTTGTAAATACAAACCTCATCGGCTATGGTACCACCACATGATGTACAATTTTAGTTCCGGTTAGGAAATGCTGTACACACGGCATGGCTGCTCCGTAATTGAAATAGAGGGGTGTTTAATTGCTCAGTTATCAGTTTGTAGATTTAATAATATTAAGTCTTGTTTCATGTTTCTTTCTTAAAGTGTTTACATTCGTTGACTATAAACAGTTATGTTCTTATTTGTTTACTTGATACGACCACATTAATACCCTAAGACTTGAAGACAAGAACAAAATATAGTTGTTGTCTAAGGTAGGTAACTTCCATTTTTTAATTCTAATTTTGAACCGGAACTACCCCAAACCGACTTCAAGAGACAGTAGGGAAAGATAACCCCAAAAGACCTAATTATGAAACAGTGATATACATGGGTGCTCCTGGAAAATTTCAAAACTCCTGCAAGGCAGAGGTCCAGGGGCCGCCCACTTGACTTAAACAATCCTAAAAATATAAAGTTCCTGGTAAAGGCATGTAAATATTTATCTCTATTCATTTATTTTACATTCTACACATGCAAGAAACTGATAAAACGTTTATAAATAGGAAATTCGTTGCTTCTCAAATTCTTTTTATAAAAACTATAAGTAAAAGGTAATATGGCTTCGGCCGGGAGGACGTAAAGCAAAATTTTCGTTCTCAAATTCTCATAATCCGGCGACGCCGGCTCCAGGCAATAAAAAAATCCTGCATTTCAGGACATCCTGAAAGCAGGAGCATCCATGCTTATAAGACCTCCCATTATAAGACTCCCTCCAATATAAGACCTACTTCTCTGAGATATTGCCCTTCTTTGTAAGTATTAAAATTACCTCCCTTAAAAGACCCCTCCCTTATAAGAGCTCATTTTGGGGGATCTTTAACAGCCAATGCTCACCACGCAGGGAACCCAGGGACGTGGACATTTCCAGTTCTTTCCAGTCCAGCAGAACGCCCTCAAACAATTCCATATAGGCCTGGGCGCTGTGCTCAGAATTCTGCTCAAAAACTGCAGTGCTGAGAAGAAAAAAAAAAGAAAAAATAAGAAATGAAAAACATTCAGAATTCACCTACCAAAAAGAACATCAGTGGTACTAAATAAAATTAGAAATAAAAACGAACAATGTATGGTAAGTCAGGGTAAAAAGGCCAAAAATGTTGATGCATTTATTGAAAAAAGGAGGAAAGGAAGCAAAAATAATAAAGGGTTAAAAATGAAGGCGGAAGTGGTGGTGTGTTGCATGATGAGTGAGCAAGATAGCCGAGAGCGGATGAATGATTGGGTGTGGTGTGAGAGTTACATATTTGTTTTAATGTAAACAGTAGATTCATATTTTTATTTTGATATATCTCATCTTATTTTACATGGTGGAAGACAAGTTTCCATGTGCGTTGTACAAATTACAATACCAATGGACAATAAAGAAACTGATGACATATATTTTTTTTCTCTAATACAGACCTGTTTACCCCAAATCTTCACTGTCAGTAATCCCAAGCTCTGAAAACAGTAATTTCAGGCATCTGTCCGTAATTTTGCTGTCTGAGAAATCCTTTCACCAGAATTTTTCGCTGCCGTCAAACCTTTTGTGGAGCGGGGGGCAGGGGTGTACACGCATGCTGCAACTTCACATCCAAACCCCCAAAATGGCGGCATGGAGAAATAAACAGGAAGTACTAATTCAAGGGACATCACTCGAAGTGATACCTTTGATAGCAGACGACACAGTAGCGAGTACGGCTCAAACGCCATGCCTTCTTTTGATTTCTTCTTCTCACTCTCAGACCTGCCAACCCTGAGTTTTCAGTTGGAGTACTTTTTCACGGCAATTGGTGTATTTTTGGAAAAAGTGGAGTATTCTGAGGACAACTCTAATATGCAAGTATGTAGGGATTAACTTGCATGGAACTACCTTTTTGTCGCTGTCAATAAATAGCACGAACTGTGTCTTTTTCCCCGGCAGACAAAGTCTTCTTCGGCATAAATGCTTCTATGCACACTGAGCCTGCTGCAGCTTGCTTCATTTTTTTGCAGTCTTGGTGCTTTTTCCTGCCGCAGTGCCGCTCAATGTCGAACTTTCCAGAACTGGCAATGGAGAAGTCCGCTTTACAGTAGCTGCAGTATGCGTGAGTGATTCCCAGCGTCGACTCTCTAATTCCAGGGATTGTTGTATATCGTTGAAGAAATTTTTGTGATCTTGCTGGCGCTACTGGCGGCTTCTTTGCTTCGCCTTCGTCAGGTGGGTTGTCGATTTTTCGTTTCGACATCTTGAGGCTTCACTTCGGTGCATGTGAAGAGGAGTTGATGAAACAACTTGGTGCGCACAACACTTCTCGCGCCGCAAGATTTGGCCAATCGAGATTTGTTTGCAGGTTGTGGCTCCACTCCAGCACTTCGCTGTTACGCTAAATCACGCCGATTTCGATCATTTAGCTGCATAAAAAAAAATGTTCACTAGGATTTTTTAATGTCATATTTTTTAGTCACCCGACGTACTGGTCGTATTTTGAGTAAATTGGCGTACAAAATACGCCCAAATCATATGGGTTGGCAGGTCTGTCTTCTTCTTTTTTCGCACTCGTTCAGCGGAAATGCAGATTTTTTTGTTGCTGACCGTAATACAGGGCTTCTGATAGGCTGATTTTTGTTTGGGTCCCAGGGACCCCTTCTTCAGATTTCTAATGGGTCCCAGGCTAACTTCAGTGGGTCCCCAGGCCATTGATACCGCATCCAGAAACGTACAAATATACACATACCTCAAAGTCGGCGATGTGGTCAGAAGTAATCTCGTGCCTTGTCAAAGCATTTCTTTGAAAGTTTGTGCACCCACTAACAAAGGCATTCTTCTGCCGCGTATTCACACACACGCGGCACTTCATGGCATGTGAAGCATCGTCAAATTCCAGCCAAGGAAAGTCTTTCTCCCACACTGAATTGTAGGCCCAAACTTTTTTTTAGTGTAGGTTGATCACCATCACTGACAGTTGCAGATGGGGTTGGTGGATCGACCACTTCCTCCTGAACTTTACGTTTTCCAGACACTTTTAGCCACGAATCCAAAGACATTGTCACGATTGCGTTGTCTAAAGTAGAGCGGAAGGCATTTTCCGGTTAGGCCTAAGCGAGAAGCATTGTGGGAAAGGGGAAGTTTCATAAGGGAAACAACTCTCGCATCGTAGCAGACGATGCCTGTCGCCGACTTGAGGTGTTAGACTCTCTCTTAACTTGATTTTGTATTAGTTTTTTATGATTTTCTTTAGTGCATCCCCAGTTTGACATGCATTCAATGCGTCCTTTTGACTTTCAATGCGTCAGGTACGCATATTTTTGCGTTTTCAGAAGCCCTGGTAATAGCGTAATCGGAGGTCACAAAACGTAACAATTACGGACAAATCCGTCGGGAAAACAGGTCTGCTAATACCAAGCATGGTGCTGGAGGAAAAGCATTTTTCTCTGAAAATATTTTAGACATTCAGGAAAGGTTGTCTCTTGGTGCGGTCCAGGAGCACGGAGCCCTTTATGGTGATTCGGGGGCAGTTCCTCATGAAGACGAAAATATCAAACTGTTACAGAATGGGGAAAAGGGCATCTCCTCAAGCTTAAAACTTCATCTCACATGTTTATTTGTTTTTAGTTTTTTAAATGCAGGGATGTGAGAGGGCCCCAAACAAAAAAGCGTAGCCGATGGTATCGTCAAAGTACTCAAACAAAACTTTGCCTCCGACATCAATTGTTTTTCGCTGCTCGCCTACACGGATCTTACTGTCCGTTAGCTTCATCCATCCAAGCCCTGTCAAATTTGTGTTGGCATCCTTTGTCGATCTCCTCTTTCCTCACATCTATGGTGTGATAAGTAATTTTTATGGTTGACGACGAAACAGTCAATAGCTTTGAAAAACATCAAAATCCTCCTTCGAAATCATAGCCAAACATATAAAAATGACGCATTGCCATTGGACTAAACTGGCCAACCACAGAGAAGCTTACAAAATTCAGTCAAGGGACTGTACTCACGCTACAAACTGCTTTCGTTTTCACTGTGTGCGAGCAAAGAAAGGCTACCTAACTCGACAATCTGTCTCTGTGAGTTTTTTTCGGTGTCTTTTTCAAATAGAAAAAGCGCATTTACGCACTTACGCGTAGCTCTCACATCCCTGTAAATGAAGACGATTTAAACATTTTCCCTCAATCTACACCATTTACTACTCAGTTTTGCTTTGCATGCACTTTTCTCAGAATTCAGAAAATTATCTGAAAATTACCATGCCTGAATTTTCTTCTTTTGGGGGGGAAAAAGAGCTGAAATTATTCATTAACATATGCACACAAGCATGCACGCACACCCCCCCATGCACGCGCACACACGCACACACATACAGCACACACATGGGTGCAACTACACAAAATGAAAAAACTTGAAAGGCTGCGGTCTAGGGGTAATGTCCCCCCTGCAGCTGAAGAAAAAATGGATTTATGAAGGTATTTTAGTTTGCAAATGCTTATTTTATTAAAGTCTTTCAAAAAGACAGTAGACACACAAAGATCTTATTTTCACAAATTAAAAAAATAGGAAATTCCTTTTCTGGTAAAATTCAAAAACAGGAAAAGTTGCACCCATGCACACACAACACACACATGTGCACACACACATAAGAACCTACTGGGTCCCATCCTCCGCCTCTTTCCTGGTCAGTAGCTTCAGCATCACGATCATCCTGTACACACACACACAATAACTCACTGGGTCCCAACCTCCGCCTCTTTCCTGGTCAGTAGCTTCAGCATCACGATCATCCTGTACACACACACACACAATAACTCACTGGGTCCCATCCTCCGCCTCTTTCCTGGCCAGTAGCTTCAGCATCACGATCATCCTGTACACACACACACACTCAACACACACACACACACACACACACAAGCACTTACTGGGTCCCATCCTCCGCCTCTTTCCTGGCCAGTAGCTTCAGCATCACGATCATCCTGTACACACACACTCAACACACACACACAACACACACACACAACACACACACTCAACACACACACTCAACACACACACACACAACACACACACAAGCACTTACTGGGTCCCATCCTCCGCCTCTTTCCTGGTCAGTAGCTTCAGCATCACGATCATCCTGTACACACACACACACACACACACACACTCCACACACACACACACACACTCACACACACACACACACACACACTCAACACACACACACACAAGCACTTACTGGGTCCCATCCTCCGCCTCTTTCCTGGTCAGTAGCTTCAGCATCACGATCATCTTCAGCACGTTGTCCGGCACGTCAGGGGGAACTTTAGTCAGGAAAAGCTGCTTATCCTCCGGCTTTAGCTGGTGACCTGACAGCGAAGGAATCTCATGTTAATGACTGCCACGATGGCTTGGAGTCAAAACGGACTATCTTTAGACAGTCCATTGACGTATAATTGAAGTTATTACGAAAACTAATAACTTGTAATTTAGTTGTATATAAAAAAAAAAGACTGCTGAAGTATAAAAAGCAAAACCGACTTTTTATATTTCTGCAGTCATTGTTTGATACAAGTTATTAGTTTTTGTAATAAATCCAATAATACGTCAATGGACTATCTAAAGATAGTCCGCTTTGACTCCAAGCCATCAAGTTATTTCCTTTTTAAACTTGTTTTATTTTCATAATAAATTGTTACAATACAAACAAAACAAATAGAATCATCCGCATGACCAGTACACTAAGTACCTGTGTATACACACACACATACCAGGACTCCCAATCGTCCTGCGAAACAAGGGGTCCCAGGGGCTCCTTCATTTACAGCATAGAGGGTCCCAGATGCGAGATAGAGGGTCCCAGCGGCATTACGAATGCCAAACAGAATTTTTCTAGTGCATCCCTGGGACCCCCTGCACATTCTTTTACTTATATTAGAGGGTCCTTTAGAATTGTAGTACTTTATAGACCCCCAAACGGGGGTCCCTGGGAGCCCTGCAAACACACACAGACACACACGCTCCATCCCTTAATTCATCCGGATACAGCAATTCAAATATAAAAATTACAATAAACATTTTTACCACAATATGGTTGTCAGCACACTTAGTGTCAATCTACATGACTGCAAATCACCAAACAAACAGAACCAATATTTACAATAAAGATAAAACAAATATGCAAACATACAAGAGCCGATGAAACAAAATGAAAATGAAAGCGATTCATGTTAATTATTTATTACAACCCCGTCTTGGCTTATTTAAAGGCTGTGTCGGACCAATTGACATAGGCTAGAACACCAAGGACATAGGCTAGAACACCAAGGCTACATCAAAATGTTGTTATGCTCTTCATAGTTATGCAGGGATTGTCTTTAGCCACGACAAGCTCCTAGCATAACATCGTCAGTCTCCCAAATCCTCCGAAGTCAGAGTGTGGCTGCCCACGTGGCGGGGTAATCAAAAACCGGTCACGCACGCAATGTTCTCATCCCTAGCTGATGCGCTTGTACCGTAGCGTTCAAGTGCTTCGGCTGTCGGGATGATCCCTGGAGTCTTTTAGCCAGGGTAAAACAACATTACAACCAACAACAATTCTTAGTAACAAATCCTCATCACCTTATACCAGGGTTCCTGAAAACGCATAGCACGAAAGAGAGAGAGAACACACATAGACAGACAGGAGAGAACAAACGATTGAAGAAAATTGAGTAAAAGCAAAGATATTCTAAAAGGGTAAGATGGATTACTTAAAAGCTCGGCGAACCGGGCTGATAGAGTTATCGTTAGTGCGGACGTGTACACTATTCACAGTGGAGGCTATCCAAAAACTCGGACTGGAACTTGAACGGAGAATTCAACTGGCCTATCGACGTGTAAAATGTGTCACGTTTCAAAGGGACATAACCAGTGTTTCTGTCCTCACCGCTCATATAGGGAAAAGAGACCGGATGTTTATCTTCCCCTGTACAGTCGTTGGTAAAAGGCAGTGTAGAGTGGCACGTGTTCGCCTTGTCACGCTTGTGTCAAGTAAACTCGAGTTCGAACCTGGGTACAGGGGATTTTTCCTCTCACTTTGCACTAGGCCTTACGGTCTGAATGTGGAGTCTTTCGGATGAGATGATTAACCGAGGTCCCGTGTGCCCATGCACTTAGCACACGTTAAGCCCAGTGGCAACGGAAAAGTTGTCATTTCATCAAAATTTAACCCCACCCCACCCCACCCCCTTTCCTTCCTCATCAGTGACACAAAAATTGCATGCCAAAAAACAAAAAGCAAAAACAATTGGCTGCGACGTTCTCTCCAGGTGGGAGCAACCCGAATTTCACAGACGCCTCTGTGACTACAAAGTACCTGATACCTAAGAAAACTAAAAGATAAAACACACATAAAGGGCTACCTTTTGGATGCGTGAAGGCGGGGCCTTTGACTGGGCTCAAACGCACAGCAAAGTGAACTGTAACAAAACACAACCAACACGGCCATTATTTGCGAAAACACCATCACACGAAGTAAACACTTCTTCCGTTCTTTCCAGCAACGTTGCTTAAAGAGTACAATGTAAAAGTGTTCAGTATATGTGCTTTTTTCCCTTTTTGTACCAGGTGATAAATTGTAATCATTCAATAACCCTAAAAATAGCAATACAGTGGACATTCGGCTCCGAGATTTTATGTTTAAAGTATGTCATTTAATGCCGATGCAATTTCCTCCAGGATATTGTTAGTGTGTATGATTTGTGTGGGGTGGGGTGGGGTGGGGTGGGGTGGGGTGTCGATGAAAGAAAACCTTTTTGTTTTTTGCTTTGTTTATTTTCTGTTTGTTCATGCCTTGATATTTTTATATCCCTGATGCGATGATGTGAGTGTCCATGAGTGTCTACAGTGTGGTGTGTATGTGGAGAAAGAGAGGGAGAGTGGGGGAGGCGGTTAGGGAAGGCCGGTGTGAGCTTTTTGATTTTTACTTTAAATCGTGTTTAAAAAAATGTGCTTCTTATCAACGTTTTTGTTTGTGGCTCAAGCCACAAACCTATAACTCACTTTGTCGCTCGGTCGGTCTGTCGTTCCAAAATTGTCGCACTTCAAATCGAGGCTACACTTCTGGCCGCTCTTTAAAATGATGTATTTTAAAAGCGTACAAAATAATAAACATATGTAATACAGACACTACAACAGACACGACGAGTATGCGGTGCTTCTTTTGATGAGTATAAGTAGGATACATAGTTTTAAATGTTTTCCAAAAGATATAAAAAGTTACGAAATGGTGCAGAGATAACATTCTGGTTTACAGATTAAAATTATTGAAAAGCCAGGGGAGGTAACTCATGATTGGAGTGGTAAAAATAGGCCACTTTGTAATGTTTTCTTCTTTCTTGATATTTTTTCTTTCAAAATAATTGTAAAGCACTCCGAGGATGAATTTTTTTTTATTATCAAAGAGCGCTAAATAAGCTTTATTTATTATTATTAAATCAAAACTGAAAGGGCCAACAGCTTGTTTTACGATAACCAATAATTTGAGGCCAGTCCAGCTGTTGAGAACCCGCCTAATCAGCAGCCAAACTGTCATTGGAAAGGAGAACTAGGAAGCAACACTTTGCCTTGGCTGGTGAAGGGATAGAGTTAGGACCAGGTTAACCTTTAGCACGCTGCAGGCGCACTGTTTCGCCGAATAGATACTCTCCCCTGCATCTGCAGGCGCCCTGTGTCACCGAATAGATACTCTCCCCTGCATCTGCAGGCGCCCTGTGTCGCCGAATAGATACTCTCCCCTGCATCTGCAGGCGCACTGTTTCGCCGAATAGATACTCTCCCCTGCATCTGCAGGCGCCCTGTGTCGCCGAATAGATACTCTCCCCTGCATCTGCAGGCGCCCTGTGTCGCCGAATAGATACTCTCCCCTGCATCTGCAGGCGCACTGTTTCGCCGAATAGATACTCTCCCCTGCATCTGCAGGCGCCCTGTGTCGCCCAGAGAGGGGTACTCAGAACCAACGCTTTGCGGACATTATTTCGGTTACCAAAAATGGAAACCACCTTACTTTCGCTTCAGAACGAGGCTCAGTCAACATCCATTTTTTTTTCAGTTAGCCGCCATATTGCCTTTGTAACCGTTTACTTAATTTTTCAAAGTTTTATTCGGTCAGAAAGTCCAGTTTCCTAAGAATCCTATCAAACATGGCATATTTTCGTGTTGGCAAAGCTTTCCTACTGGAAATTATGATGGCTGGATTGGACTCAAAGTAAAGTACAGATTTCAAGTGCAAAAAAACAACACATTGCACTCGGGCCCTTCGCTTCCATCCTAACGTACATCTTTTAGAACTGGGAGTAACCAGCAACAACATGCCGCATCTTTTGGCCCTGCTATTTACACCATGCTTCCTCAGTTCCTGTCATCGACTTAAAAAAAAAAAAAAAAAAAAAAAAAAAAAATGCACACACATACACCAACAAAATCCACAGCTTACTCTCCATATCAAAATTATCCATCGCTTCAGGATTCTCCTTCTTTGCCTCCTTCTCCTCCTTTGCCTTCTCCTCCTTTTCCTCCTCCACCTCCCCCTCCTCCTCCACCTCCCCCTCCTCCATCTTCTCCTCTCCTTCCGTCGTCTTCCCCTCCTGGCTCTCTGTCCCCATCCCCGTCGTTGTTTCTTTGTTCTTCTTGGAGTCGGGGGCCATCCTCTTCAGCTCGAAGCGAAGGCGGTTGGTTTGGTTCAGACCCCCCGTGCGCAGCACGGTCATCACCTGTACCAGGCGGCTGTCCTCCACCTCCATCTCTAACATTCTGAAAGGAAAGTTTTTCATACTACAGAAATACGGCCAAGGGTCATTGGATATTCACTGGGTCTGTACATGTGATGCAAGTGAAATTGACCCATGGCCAATAGTAACCCTTTCACCGCCAAAGTCGCATTTTAGCACCACAGTGATTTAACACCTATGTCACTAAAAGGCATCAAATCGGGGTCTATTATCCAAATACCCTATTGTGTTAGTTTTGGGAAGTAAGGATAGACCTTATTTTATATATGTCACAGAAGAATCCCCAATACTGCAGATGGATTTTGTTCTCTACCCAGGTAAATTTAAAGGACATTTTGGGTTGAAATATGGTTGGCGGTGAAAGGGTTAAAATGATGCGGCTGTGCCCAATGGAAGCTGTCTTTACCAGTGGCAGTTCTCCCTACACGCCGTAAAGAATTGTTGGTTGTTGTCACTCCAGAGTGAATGTGTGGGTGGCTCCATGAATGGAGCCAAGTCCCCTGAAGTCGGAGTATGGCCGCCCATGTGGCGGGGCATTTTAAAAGCAGCCATACACGTAATCTTCCCACCCAAGGCCATGCGAAATGTTCACATGGCACTGGGTGTGCCCCCAGAGCGCTTAAGCTGGGGAACGAAAACAACAACAACAATACTACAGAAACTGTGTTTCTTCTTCTTCGATCGCTCAGTTTCCTGTCAATTATGAGCGCAGATGCGTCATGCTGCCGTCATGCGCCTAACCAAGAAATAAAAAAACTGAAACAGACTGCAACGTCACTGGAACATACAACAAACAAACAACTACATGACAAGTGTAAAGTGACGTTATTTCATTTACAGGAGACAAAACAAAACTACTGGATATTTCGGCGAATGCGCCTTTATCAACATAGACAAACAAGAAAACAGCAAATAGCAAAAGGAGCAAAAAGCAGGCAACAAAAGGAGCAAAAAAACAAGATTAAAATAAACAGGTGCAACGCCGGGCGGCTGCAAAGTCCCCTCGCAGCATCGCCGAACTACTCCGAAATCGGAATGTGTCGGTTGTACACATACATAAAAACGCATCAAAACAGCACATAACTACATAAAAACGCATCAAAACATCACGTAACTGAATAGTTTTTTATATATAGCCTTGGGGTTCGGACCCGTGATTTGAGCGTGCGCGATCATGTGCACACAGAAAAATTCATGACAACTGTGTTATACTTATAGACCATACATCAAGAAATGTTGTGAAAAAAACTGCATTGAAATACATGCAAAACTTCGCGAGATATTAGCAATTATGTGTTTCGGGGTTTGAACCCCGTAACTGGCGCGACCTTGACCTTAATGTAAAACTAAATACATCAGTGGATAGCTTGCATCTTCGCAAACTAGTATACCAAATTTGATGATGATACACTGAATAGTTTTTGAGAAAAACGGACGAACAGCCGGCCGGACGCCGGACAAAAACAATAGTTCCCAGACTCGGAGACTAAAAACCAATACTTCCCCTCTACAGTCCAATGCGTAACTAAGAAATAGTTAGGCCCAGCAAGTCCAACTTCGACTGGAGGAAATCTTTTTTGAAAGTGCTTCTTGAAAAAAAGGCAGGAGAATGAACTGGTAAGGCAGAAAGATAGTATATGACAGTAAGCAAAGGGAAAAGGCAGAGTCAAAGAGAGTGACAGATTAGAGGAAGATACAAGCACAGAACTTCCAGAAGGTGGGGGGGGGGGAGGCTATTTATACAAAAGAGCCCCCGGTATCCCCATGCGGGAGAAACTGTGTTTGAATTTAAAAAAGAAAAACACACCAAAAAAAAAACCCACAGCAAAAGCACTGTTGTAAAATGAATGTCATTCAGGGCTCCCAATCGTCCCGCAAAACAAGGGGTCCCAGGGACTCCTTCACTGACAGCACAGAGGGTCCTAGAGGCGGGATAGAAGGTCCCAGTGGCATTATGAATCAGAAAGCTTAGAAGAAATTTTTCAAGTGCATCCCTGGGACCCCCTGCACATTCTTTTGTTTTTAGAAGGTCCTTTAGAATTCTAGTACTTCAGAGACCCCCAAATGGGGGTCCATGGGAGCCCTGGTCATTGTCAACACAGGGAAAACTATATAACAAGAAACAGGTAACAGTATTAAGACACACACACAAATCAGATGAGTCACAAGAATTTACTTTTTGGTCTGAGGTGATGAGGTTAGCGTCCAATCGGACAGTAACGTTTTGGTCCCAGTTTCATTTTTCTTATTGCAAAACTTTTTAAAACTAAAAAGAAAAATATTGGCTGTACTAATACAGACAAACCTCTATTTTAAGACTTCCAAAATGTCCGGAAAAATCAGTCGTAAATTGGAGGGGTCGTATGAAGGAGGTTTTCACTGGCAGCCGTAGAAAGAAAAAGTTCAGCACAGTTCATACTCTCTTCTTCATGCACACATACAATGACATATTAAAACTGGATTTGGGTCTTTCCAACTCCATAGGATTGTGCAATCGATATTACAGTTTCACTTTGCCGACTTCTTTTAATCACCTCCACTCTCGTCCAAAGTCAGTGGTTTTCTTTTTCAAAGTTAGTGGTTTTCGTGCTTTTCCTACGCTCTCCGCCATCTTTTCTACAAGGGAAGCGACTCCGTTTTCAGGCCCTTGACCGTGGTGGTTTCCCTTTGCTCGAAGTCTATGCAGACGACAGCAACGGTTGTAAAAACCAACAAAATGACGGTCGTAAGTCACGTTTTAGAGGAAGTCGTTTAAGAGAGGTCGTTTACATAGTAAAATGCATCTGTGCCAACAAATCCGGTCTCAAATGAGAGGTGGTCGCTTAACAGAGGGTCGTAAAATAGGGTTGTCTGTAATATTAAATGGCTACCATTTATTGCTCCACCAAATTAGATGATTGCAGCACCAACAAAATTCTTGACCATCAAATTAGGCAGAACAAATTGGTGCTCCTTCCAATCTTTTTGGTGCTGCAACCATTTCTTTCGGTGGACAAATTATATCCCATATAAAATGTCAGTCGTTTCAATTTTCCACTGCATTCATTATTTTAATATTTATCCACCCAGCAGTGGCAACATGTTTAAAGGGCCATCCTGATGGATGAATTTTTGTAAGAAACACGTCCAGATCACCAGGAAAACACCCTTTACGCTACTTAGGTGGCACTTCTCAAGGGGCGACGCTCAGGTGCACTTGTCTCTGTATATTTCATCTTGTTTTTATTATCTTTATCTGTTTCCTGAACTTTTAGTTGAATGCAGATGAATTATAAGTTGTAAAGATGGAGACTGTGTCATTTGTAAAGATTCTAATCATCGTCATAGTTGTATTTTGGACATGTGTTTTGACTGTGCTTGTGACGCCTGGTGAGAGATATGGCGGGCAGCAGGAAGGTAGATCTAGTACCGGTGCTTTGCGCTACGATCGTGAATTTCTACTTCGTCTTCAAACTGCCCATAACATCTCGGCCATTTCTGGATAACTATTCCCTGCTGAAATGATCGGTGAAAGTGAGAGTGAGAGTACGGCTAGAAAGAAGAAAGAACGAAAGAGAGGACAGAGAGGAGGAATGAGAAGAAGAATGAGAAGAAACAGATCTAAACTGCCCCTACCATCCATGATTCTATCAAACGTCAGATCTATCAACCCGAACGGAAAGAACTGTAACTTAGACGAAATCCAGGCAAATTGTCAATTTATAAGTGAATACAGAAACTCATGTGTACTCTGTTTTACGGAAACTTGGTTGACTGAGAAAGTTTGTGATGAGAATGTTGCAATCGATGGTTTTGGTGTGCCGTACAGAGTTGATAGAGACTGTGAGAAAGTGGGAAAGCAAATGGGTGGTGGTGTTTGCTTATATGTGAATGAAAGCTGGTGTGATAGTACGAATGTAACCGTAAAGAAGCGTGTGTGTACACAAGACATTGAACTGCTCTCTGTGTCTCTCAGGCCGCGTTATCTTCCTCGCGAGTTTGGTCGTGTCTTTTTGACAGTTGTGTATGCCCCTGTGTTTGACAAGACCTCTGCTGTACGCGCTGGAAGGGAGATAGCTGCTGTCGTCAGAGAGCTACAGTTGATTTCTGCTGATGCCCCCTGCTTCATCGTTGGTGACTTTAATCACTGTCACTTGCGTAAAACTCTACCCTCTTTTAAACAGTATGTGACATGTTTTACTCGTCAGAAGAAGACTCTTGACTTATGTTACGGCAATATTCCCAATGCATATAGATCTCTACCTCTACCACCAGTGGGTGCTTCCGACCACGACACCGTGCAACTTATCCCTGCCTACAGACCCAAAATCCAAACTGAACCTGTGGTGAAAAAGAGCGTGAAAGAGTGGACGACCGAGAGTG
Organism: Phymorhynchus buccinoides; assembly: GCA_017654935.2. NCBI lineage: Eukaryota > Metazoa > Mollusca > Gastropoda > Neogastropoda > Raphitomidae > Phymorhynchus > Phymorhynchus buccinoides. The sequence goes on along the minus strand of CM065706.1, from coordinate 33,961,257 downwards.
TGGATGAATTGAGGGGTTGTTTTGAATGTACTGACTGGAGTGTGCTGACTGATTCCTGTGAAACTGTGCATGAAGCTGCTGATGTTGTTACGTCTTACATTAATTTTTGTGAAGATATGATCATTCCATCAAAGACTATAAAGATTTTTCCCAACAACAAACCGTGGATTTTCAAGTCTATTAAATCAGTTTTAAATGAGAAGAAAGTAGCCTTTCAAACAGGAGATAAAAGAGAAAGAAAAGTGGTTCAATCTAAACTTAGAGGGGAGTTAAGGAAGGGGCAGAGGGAGTATAAGGATAAAGTAGAACAGCAGTTTCAGACAGGCAGAATCTTAGATGCATGGGATGGGCTTCAAACTCTAACTGGCCAATCAAAGAAACGAACAGCAAATTGCCAAATGACCAGAGAAGAACAGAAGGATTTTTCTAATGAGCTAAATGACTTTTATTGTCGGTTTGAAAGAAATGATCTAGAGGGAGATCTAAACGGGGTAACGTCACAGTTAAGAGGAAAAAATTATCAATGCAAATGAAGATCATGAATTTGAGGTTCAAGAAAGAGATGTTCAGTCCATATTTCAGAAACTAAATGTGAGGAAAGCTGTGGGACCAGATAATGTGTGTGGAAGATTGTTGAAAGCATGCTGTTCTCAATTGTGTGGTGTGTTTTGCTCTCTATTTAACTGGTCTTTACGTGATTGTGTTGTACCATGTATCTGGAAAAATTCTACAGTTACTCCTGTCCCTAAGAAAAAGAACCCTGCCACACTGAACGATTACCACCCTGTTGCCTTAACGTCTATTGCCATGAAATGTTTTGAAAAGATCGTCCTTCATCGCCTTCTTTCTTTTACTAACCTACTCCTTGACCCCTTTCAGTTTGCCTACAAACGGTGTAGAGGAACAGACAATGCCATACTGACCCTTCTTCACAATGCCTTTCTTCACTTAAATACCCCCAACTCTTTTGTTCGTATTTTATTCATCGATTTCTCCTCTGCCTTCAATACAATACAGCCCCATTTACTGGCCCAGAAACTACTAGACCTGAATGTTAACCCCAAGCTCATTCTCTGGATAACCAATTTCCTACGCAATAGAACTCTCTCCGCTTTCAATCTGAAATCTCCTCAGAACGTTCAACTTCTACAGGTGCCCCCCAAGGAACAGTTTTGTCCCCAGTTCTTTTTTTACATTGTACACAAATGACTGTAGAGGCACTGAAGAAACACCTGTCATTAAATACTCAGATGATTCTGCCATCGAAGATTTGTCAAACTCTGATTCTGTGTACTTCAGCGAAGTCAAAAGGTTTTGTTCATGGTGCAAAGATAATTATCTGGATTTAAATGTTGTTAAAACAAAAGAACTGCTTGTAGATTTTCGTAGAAACCCAGTGCCAGTGCCACATTTGGAAATTGATGGTGAAACGGCTGAAAGAATTGATGAGTACAAATACCTAGGCAGTTTTAGACAAGAAACTTACTTTTGATAAACACATTGAGCATATACTAGATATACATAAGAAGAGTCAGTCCAGGATCTTTTGTTTACAGAGGCTAAGGAATATTGGTGTCTGTTCAGATATTCTTCAAACCTACTACCGATGTTGCATTGAATCTGTTCTCACTGTGTCATTTATCTGTTGGTATGTTTCAAGTTTCAAGTTTTTTATTTCAACTTCCAGCCCAGAGGGCTTCAAAGCCATAAACACAAACACTCACAACAAATTTGTCCCCATAAACATTCAATGAAACAAACGTGCAGAACACAAGGCAATTGATATGATATTAACATATGCAAAAAAGAAATTACCAGTGCTAACAACAAATGCATCACCACTAGAAAAGATGTAAAATAAAATTAAAAAACCTTGCCAGCTTTCTCAATACTCTTGGGTTTGAATTACTCAGTAACGATTTAAATTTGGGGACATTTGGGTGGTGATTATAATACTTTGAAAACAATTCTTTTCTTTTTTCTTTTACTGGTCCGTATGGGCATTGCAATACGTAATGGAATTCGTCGCCAATTTCGTCTCTATTACAAAATAAACAATTCCGCTCATTTCTAGCAACATTAAAAAACCGCTGCTTTTGAACCGGTAGTTTATTGTTGGTTGTTCTAAACTTCAACATAGATTGTCTTAAATTTTTAGGAAGCAGTAATGGTATGGAAGTTTGAGTGTAAAAAGTAAGCGTGTGTTGAGTGATATGGTGAATGTGTGCAGTAAAGTTGTGGGTGCAAGGCAGAGTGGTATGCAAGAGTTGTATGACAGACAAGTAGTCAAGAAAGGCAGGAAAATTCTTAATGATAACAGTCATGTTCTGGCAAAATACTATGAAGTATTACCATCGGGCCGTCGATACAGAACTCTAAAACAGAAAATAAGAGCACAGAAAACTTTCTTACCAAGATCAATTCATCTGTTGAACTCTTAATGCACTGCATCGTTTGATTGTTTTGCTGAGCAGCCTGTCCATCTCCTTGGGATTGAATTTGTATTCGTATTCGTCCAGTTTGTTAACTACAATATTGCAGTGTTATTAGTTATTAGTTTATATTCTTTAATTGTTGATAAATGTGTTTATTGTTGTTGTTTTTTGTTGTTGATAAACGTGTTTATTGTTGTTGTTTTTCTTATGTGCACCTGGCTGCAATTTCTCAGTTATGAGATAATAAAGATGATTTGATTTGATTTGATATGATTTGATTAGAGAGATTGCAACACTCACTTTTCTCTGGTTTCCCAGAAATCAAAATGTCGAATCGGCGGTTCCTCCTTGACGGAGGTGCTGGAAGTCAAATTCTTTCACCCAAAAGAGAAGGCGTGTGCCGTCTCTTTTTTAATGGCCACCTACGTTTAGACCAAATAGTTTGCACAAAATATTTGAAATTTGTACAAGCCTTTTTTCTTTTAATTTTTTTTTCTATAGATTATTATAAATCGCTTGTGGTCAATTATTGTTGTTGGATAAATTAGAAAAAAACTGAAGCTGAAATCAGTGTAAAAATGAAAGAGCAGCACCAATGCATATGTGTGTATGTCTACAGCTTTACCCACCCAGCGGTGGCGGCATTCTGGGGCTTGGTGTAGGTCTTCTCGTTGGGCAGCCAGGGCAGCTCCTTGTCCTTGAGGTCCACGATGTCGGCCCAGTCGCCGGTCAGCTGCATCTTGACCCCCAGGTGCTGCGACATGCGGTACTCCAGCCCCTGGGTCAGCTTCACCAGCCACTGGAATTCCTTGCGCAGCCGGCAGAAGTCGGCGAACATGATGGGGCAGACACGCATCCGCCACATGATGCTTCCTGTGGAGAGGACAGAGGATGATGAAGATGATGATGATGATGATGAAAACATGATGGGGCAGACACGCATCCGCCACATGATGCTTCCTGTGGAGAGGACAGAGGATGATGAAGATGATGATGATGATGATGATGATGATGATGATGAAAACATGATGGGGCAGACACGCATCTGCCACATGATGCTTCCTGTGGAGAGGACAGAGGATGATGAAGATGATGATGATGATGATGATGATGATGATGATGAAAACATGATGGGGCAGACACGCATCCGCCACATGATGCTTCCTGTGGAGAGGACAGAGGATGATGAAGATGATGATGATGATGATGATGATGATGATGATGAAAACATGATGGGGCAGACACGCATCCGCCACATGATGCTTCCTGTGGAGAGGACAGAGGATGATGAAGATGATGATGATGATGATGATGATGATGATGAAAACATGATGGGGCAGACACGCATCCGCCACATGATGCTTCCTGTGGAGAGGACAGAGGATGATGAAGATGATGATGATGAAGATGATGATGATGATGATGATGATGAAAACATGATGGGGCTGACACGCATCCGCCACATGATGCTTCCTGTGGAGAGGACAGAGGATGATGAAGATGATGATGATGATGATGATGAAAACATGATGGGGCAGACACGCATCCGCCACATGATGCTTCCTGTGGAGAGGACAGAGGATGATGAAGATGATGATGATGATGATGAAAACATGATGGGGCAGACACGCATCCGCCACATGATGCTTCCTGTGGAGAGGACAGAGGATGATGAAGATGATGATGATGATGATGATGATGATGATGAAAACATGATGGGGCAGACACGCATCCGCCACATGATGCTTCCTGTGGAGAGGACAGAGGATGATGAGATGATGATGATGATGATGATGATGATGATGATGATGAAAACATGATGGGGCAGACACGCATCCGCCACATGATGCTTCCTGTGGAGAGGACAGAGGATGATGAAGATGATGATGATGATGATGATGATGATGAAAACATGATGGGGCAGACACGCATCCGCCACATGATGCTTCCTGTGGAGAGGACAGAGGATGATGAAGATGATGATGATGATGATGAAAACATGATGGGGCAGACACGCATCCGCCACATGATGCTTCCTGTGGAGAGGACAGAGGATGATGAAGATGATGATGATGATGATGAAAACATGATGGGGCAGACACGAATCCGCCACATGATGCTTCTTGTGGAGAGGACAGAGGATGATGATCATAGAAAATGATGGCGATGATGGTGGTGATGATGATGATGATGATGATGATGATGGTGATGATGAAAACATGATGGGGCAGACATGCATCCGCCACATGATGCTTCCTGTGGAGAGGACAGAGGATGAGGATCATAGAAAATGATGGCGATGATGGTGGTGATGATGATGATGATGATGAAAACATGATGGGGCAGACACGCATCCGCCACATGATGCTTTCTGTGGAGAGGACAGAGGATGATGATCATAGAAAAATGCTGCTGCTGCTGCTGATGATGACGATGATGGTGGTGATGATGATGATGATGATGGCGATGATGGTGGTGATGATGATGATGATGATGATGAAGAAAACATGATGGGGCAGACACGCATCCGCCACATGATGCTTCCTGTGGAGAGGTTAGACAGGGTTCCCAGGGCTTTCAGCTATCCTCAAGTAAGGACCTTGTAAGGACCTGTAGGCCTAAGGATAATGTCCATCTTTTAGCCAACGATCTTGAAAGGAACACTTTCCCAGCATTGTGAACAATGTCTAAGCAGATACAAAAACTATGGCTGACACAGAGAGACGCGGTTTTTTTTCGCAAAACGACACCAGGATAAAGAACAAGATTTCAGTCCAATTTCTCTTGACAACTCGCAGTGCATCATTCTTCTGCTAAGCGGTCAGTTGAAACGGGAAGGTGGGGGAGGGGGGTAAGGTGGTGTTTCTCAAGTGTAAAAGTGCTGCTTCTGCGATCTATTTTGAGTATGGTCTTGCTGCTCAGGGCAGTTTTGGGCAGCTGTCAGGACTTGTAAGGACCTTGAAGCGAATGTAAGCACTTGTAAGGCCTTACTTGGAGATTTCAATTGGTCAAGACTTATAAGGACTGGTATTGTGGTAAGGCCCCTATGAACCCTGTTAGAGGATGATGATCATAGAAAAATGCTGCTGCTGATGATGATGGTGATGATGATGATGATGATGGTGATGATGATGATGATGATGATGTTGATGATGATGATGATGATGATGATGATGATGATGATGATAACATGATGGGGCAGACACGCATCCGCCACATGACATTTCCTGTGGAGAGGACAGAGGATGATGATCATAGAAAATGATGACGATGATGATGATGGTGATGACGATGATGATGATGGTGATGAGAGGAAAGATGATGTGGAGAGGAAAGATGATGATGATGATGATGATGATGGTGATGATGATGATGGTGATGATGATGAAGATGATGAAGATGATGATGATGATGAACCATGATGGGGCAGACACGCATCCGCCACATGATGTTTCCTGTGGAGAGGATAGAGTATGATGATGATGAAGATGATGATAATGAAGCATGATGAAACATCATGATGATGATGATGATAATGATGATGATGATGATACATGATGGAGCAGACACACAGTCGCCACATGCCTGTGGAGAGGATCTAGACAACGACAATGATGATGATGATAACACACTCTGTTAGTAGTGTTACCCCTGTCAAAGGCATGTGCATTCTGGATACGCATAGCTGAAATGCAAAGCCCAATTCATGAAACCCAACCACAACCACACACACACACAGATGTAAACATACACACACAGCTACATGCATACACACACAGAGTGACCAGTACACACACAACAACATACAGTATTTAATAATTTATACAGCTTTTTCTGGACAAAAATCAAACCAAAGCATGCACACCCTTCAGCATTCGAAACGCGTTCACACAAACACGCCTAACAAGATGGACAGAGAAGCAACATGCACACATTTAACATGAGAAGTAAATGACAGAAACAGACTTAAAAACAAGAGGGAGTGAGGAGAAAAAAAAAGGAGTGAGTTTCATTGACAGGGGAACAAATGGGTTTTGAGATTGGATTTGAAGGTGGAGAGGGCTGGTCGTTGACAGAGGGAGTGAGGAGGAAAAAAAAGAGTGAGTTCCATTGAACAAATGGGTTTTGAGATTGGATCTGAAGGTGGAGAGGGCCGGTTGTTGACAGAGGGAGAGAGGAGGGAAAAAAAAGAGTGAGCTTCATTGACAGGGGAACAAATGGGTTTTGAGATTGGATTTGAAGGTGGAGATGGCCGGTCGTTGACAGAGGGAGAGAGGAGGGGAAAAAAAGAGTGAGCTTCATTGACAGGGGAACAAATGGGTTTTGAGATTGGATTTGAAGGTGGAGATGGCCGGTCGTTGACAGAGGGAGAGAGGAGGGGAAAAAAAGAGTGAGCTTCATTGACAGGGGAACAAATGGGTATTGAGATTGGATTTGAAGGTGGAGATGGCCGGTCGTTGACAGAGGGAGAGAGGAGGGGAAAAAAAGAGTGAGCTTCATTGACAGGGGAACAAATGGGTTTTGAGATTGGATTTGAAGGTGGAGATGGCCGGTCGTTGACAGAGGGAGAGAGGAGGGGAAAAAAAGAGTGAGCTTCATTGACAGGGGAACAAATGGGTTTTGAGATTGGATTTGAAGGTGGAGATGGCCGGTCGTTGACAGAGGGAGAGAGGAGGGGAAAAAAAGAGTGAGCTTCATTGACAGGGGAACAAATGGGTTTTGAGATTGGATTTGAAGGTGGAGAGGGCCGGTCGTTGACAGAGGGAGAGAGGAGGGGAAAAAAAGAGTGAGCTTCATTGACAGGGGAACAAATGGGTTTTGAGGTTGGATTTGAAGGTGGAGAGGGCCGGTCGTTGACAGAGGGAGAGAGGAGGGGAAAAAAAGAGTGAGCTTCATTGAAAGGGCCACTGATGACAAAATTGATGAAAGTGAAACACACACACACACGTGACACACACACCAGAACTACAAACCTCTTGCCTTTGGTTGATTGTCTCCCCCTGTTTTGTTGGCACTGCCAAGTTGTCCCCCTTCCCCTTGAGTCACTGTCCCTCCCTGCATTTTGGTGGGCCCACTACGTGTGACAGCCTTTTACTTTTAGACCGTTGCCTTGCCAAGAAACTCTGTGGGAAAAGTCAACAATTGACAAGAAACCAAACTTTTAGTTTTAGTTTAGGGCCTTCACTAAACTGCTTACTAAACAACCAACACACACGTACTCTTAATTTTTTTAAAAACTAAACTTAACCCCTTGACTGCCAGAGAAAATTAAAGAAAAAAACATTTGGCAAATCATGACACGAAAAAGACAACTGATAGACATAGAGCCAATCTGGCAAAACGGTCTGAGGATATAACTCTCTTGACTGTGTTAGAGCAAAAGTCAGCAAATCAGGATTATTCCTTTTTATCTGATGACATAATCAGTGATGTCATTAGGTCAGTACATAATACGATTGTGGCAGTCAAGGGGTTAAACAAGAGGCGAAAACTCGAGATTTCTTTTTATAGAAGTAAATGCGCACACTTTAGGGGGTGACCAAAGAAAAAGAAGCAGAAGAGAGAGAGAGAGAAAAAAAAAAAGAAGTCAAAAATCAACTATCACACATGTGACATAGTCTACTTGAATTTATTTGGGTCCAGTAGAAAAATATAAGATGCAGCAAACAAAATTTAAAAAATCCTATTTCTGGACTGGGATGGGGATATTTACAGGGAGCTGCCGGCAGCTACTAATTTTCACGTTCGCCCCCAGGAAGCTGGGAACTAGCCGACCCTAGACACTCCATAAGGCAGTGCCCAGGCCCCAACCAAAAAGGACAAAGACAAACAAACAAATCCCTAACTACTGGGGTAAAAAAGACAATTGGGGATGAAGGGACTCGGGTGGGGGCGTTTGTTCAGGGTTTCATTGCTGGGATGTGGCTGAGAGCCCTGCTGATGCTGGCTCTCCTCCAGGGTCTGGGGCGTTCTTCTTGAAGTTCTTCTCTTTGGCCGTAGGATTGTCGGAAATGAGGTCAACCACACCAATTTCTCGAGTCGGAATATATAAAATATGAACCCAAAAATCGCAGGTGTGCGAAGGAGTCGGTCACTTCACCCCGTTTTTATTGGTTGTTATTATTATCGCTGACCAGTACGGACATTTCTATTCCGAAGCAGAGATACATGCTGTCATTCCAGACTGGGTTTTGTTTAAAATGTCGAACATTCATTCGGCAAGAGCTGAGCGCTTCAAAACTAGGGTCGGATTACGAACACGACTGTTTCTGAACGATAACAAAGACTTTCTTGAAAACAACAGCACAACCGATTCAGCCATTTTTCTACATGCATGCCAAATTTGGTGCATGTACTGATGTAGGTATATAATCTGGTACTTTGTTTAATTCATCTAATTGGATGTGTCTCTGTCGAAGTAGGACTTTTGTTCGTGCTGAGTCACATTGTGGTAGCATAGCAGACTACTTTTTGTTATCATCGATTTAATCTTGACAGAAAATGACTTTTGCTGTAATTAAGTGTAATTTTATGCTTTAGCACTAGCAGCTGTTTAATTTGAAACATAGTAATTATTTTTGGTTGCTGGAGCGGATGCCCCCAAAGTAAAGTGCTTAGGGATTCAGTGACTGAGTCAGTGAGTGAATGAAGAAAATTGTGACAAGCTCACTTTGGGGCCTTCTACTTCTTCTTGGCTATGCGGACCACAATCAACACTTTGATTATTTTGCCACGGAACCAGGGAGGTTCAATACCACTTTTGCCAGAAGAAAGGATCAAGGCCTGAGAAGAAATAGCATGACAGAAGAGATCTTCTACTTCTTCCATTTAGTACCCACAATTAACAATTTGATTTTTTGATACTGTTTGGTCGATGTCCGAAGGTCGCACTCAGAAACCCCCCCCCCAAAAAAAACCCCACCTAATCTACTGTGACCCAGCCAGCCAAGACCCGTTCAGCGAAAGCTCGGCATGATGCTGAATCGGCAGGAACTGGACCCCCTAAGCTAATTTATCTTCTTTTTTTATTTTTAAAGGGTATTTACAATGACTAAACAGAAGACTGGAACGAGCCGAGTTACTCAGTGTAGCGGCAGACACCGCCTCCTCTGGCTCTGGCAACTCGTTCCAGTCCTTGATCATCCGAGGGAAAAAATATAGATAAAATTAAAAGAGAACCATAAGCCTAGCCAACTGTTGATCTGCTGGGTTGTTGGAAGAAGGGGTAGTGGATTGTTACAAAATTTATGTTAGTCCGATGACTCCAGAGTCTGCAGCAAGAGGTTGTCCGCTGAGGTGTTGCAAGCCCTCTCGACTCTACCTCATGATTCAGGCATAAGATGCAACATATTAGTCTGGATTTGACTGCAGACTCAATGGCATAGTTGTCGTTGTGTACACTAAAAAGCAACAACAACAAAATTGTGTAAGACAGCAAGCAGAGACTGAAGAATACCTGTTTTGAGAGCCAAAAAGCACTTGCTGCTTTCCAACCGGAAGTAAGTGTTGATCTAAAGGTACCCCTGCACTCAAGCCCAAATGAAACCATTTGTGGATTCCACCAGGCATAGATAGGTAACGCGTGTGTGTGTGTGTGTGTGTGTGTGTGTGTGTGTGTGTGTGTGTGTGCGTGTGCGTGTGCGTGTGCGCGCGTGTGCGTGCGTGTGCATGTGCGTATGCGTGCGTGCGTGCGTGCGTGCGTGCGTGCGTGCGTGCGTGCCTCTGTGTGTGTGTGTGTGTGTGTGCGTGCGTGCGTGCGTGCGTGTGTGTGTGTGTGTGTGTGTGTGTGTGTGTGTGTGTGTGTGTGTGTGTGTGTGTGTGTGTGTGTGTGCGTGCGTGTGCGTGCGCGCGTGCATTACAAAACAGTGGAAGAAAACGTGGAAGTTCCGAGAAGGCGGCATATATATGCCATCTGTCAAGATAAATTAGCCAGTGTTTGTATTTGCCGCCTGAGGGCAAAGGGCGAGAAGCAGGAAGGAGTTGTCTGGCATCTGTGGCCATATAGCCTTCCATTCTTTTTTCTTCTCTCCAAGCTGTTCGCTATAGGCCTACAAGCAGCCAGTTTCCTCCCTTTTTATCTTCGCTGTCCCCGTGGGGATACTGGGGGTCTTTAGTTTAAAAAAAATAGTTCCCCCACCTTCTGGAAGTTCTGTGCTTGTAACTTCCTCTAATCTGCCACTCTCTTTCCCATTCTCCTGCCTTTTTTCAACAAAATCTTCCAAATAATTTTTCTTTTTTGAGCTCCTCTCCGAAATTGGAATGTATCGACTGTACGCAGCAGGGAGACCAATGAAAACTGAAACCCGGACACATACCTCACCCATTATGGCCATATGACCTGGGAACGCACAAGAAGAAGAAGAAGAAGAAGAAGAAGAAGAAGAAGAAGAAGAATCTTCGCCAAGGAAGTTATGTTTTTAGAACTTCAATGAATCTCAGCAATACTGAACACATGGAATGTTCTTCTTTTCGTCACCAAGGAATCATTTTGTAATTATTCAAGTCGCCAATCTGTCAATTATTAGCATAAGTGACAACCCCGTGAACAGATACTGATGACTTTAAAGGAAAATGACCCAACTATAAGATATAAAGCGCAGCCTACATTCAAAGTAAGTTAGTGCCTATGTCAACTTCTTTGGTATACCAGTCAGTCATGCATGCACGCGCACACGCACACACACATTGGCACACACACACACACACACACACACACACACACACACACACACACACACACACACACACACACACACACACACACACACACACACACACACACACACACACACACACACACACACACACACACACACGTGATATTCTCAGCCACATCTGAGAGATAGAGAGAGAATGGAGAGAGAGAGAGAGAGAGAGAGAGAGAGAGAGAGAGAGAGAGAGAGAGAGAGAGAGAGAGAGAGAGGGGGGGAGAGAGAGAGAGGGAGAGAGAGAGAGAGAGAGAGAGAGAGAGAGAGAGAGAGAGAGAGAGAGAGAGAGAGAGAGAGAGAGAGAGAGAGAGAGAGAGAACGATAACGATAACGATAACGATAACGATATTTATTTGGTAAGGCCAAGGCCCCATTCAAAGTGGTGACTCACAATACATATATTAAACTTACAACAATCATGAGTACTGCATAACACAATATAAATATTCTTGCTAACTGAGCTAACTTACCAATAATGCTTCTTCTCTGCACATAACAATTTCATTTGTTGAAGTCAAAAGTAGCACTAATCTAAAAAGAGCTGGGTTTCTACAATATTTTGCAGGAATATATTTTTGTCTTAAATCATTAGGTTAGTTAACTAACCCTAACCCTAACCCTAACTAACCCTAACTTAGGGTTAGCTTAGCCTGAAATTAGGCTCAGTGTAACCCTTAGATAGGGTTAGTAACGGCTACCTAACACTTAAATGTGACCTTGGCTTTCACTGATTTGTGGATATTTAATTCTAAGTTAGGGTTAGCTTAACCATAACCCTAACCCTAAGTTAGGGTTAGGGTTAGCGTAACCCTGCAATTAGAGTTAGTTGGGTTAATAAGCGCTGCCTAACACTTTGTTGCGTTAAACGTGACCCTTGCTTACACTGATTTCTGGATATTGCCCCTAAGTTAGGGTTAGTTAACTAACCCTAACCCTAACCCTAACTAACCCTAACTTAGGGTTAGCTTAGCATGAAATTAGGCTCAGTGTAACCCTTAGATAGGGTTAGTAAGGGCTACCTAACACTTTGTTTGGCTAAACGTGACCCTGGCTTACACTGATTTGTGGGTATTTAATCCTAAGTTAGGGTTAGATTAACCCTAACCCTAACCCAAACCCTAAGTTAGGGTTAGCTTAACCCTAATTTAGGATTGTTATAAATTTATTTTCGTGTCAGTGGCCATTTGTTAGAGTTAATGTACTCCTAGTTTGGGGTTAATAAGGACTAATTAACACTAAATTAGTGTTATCATAACCCGCCTAAGTTAGGGCTAGAGTTAGGGTTAGCGTAACCCGAAATTAGGGAACAGATGCCAGAACGGACTTATCAAAACAAGAGGAGCACACTCATACCGGCGTGGCCTGGTATGCATCACCAGCCTGAGAGACCACAGAGCTGTTAGTTTGATTATAAACGCTTTTCCAAGTTGGTTTCGTATGGGACTAATAGTGGCTAACAGACGTATAGAAAAGGAGGCGCTATTTTCTATTGTGCGTGCGCGTGCGTGTGTGTGCGTGTGTGTGTGTGTGTGTAGGGGTGGGGTGGGGGGGTGCCTGTTTCTTTGTCTGCCTGTCTGCTGGTGTCTCTCTGTCTATCTTTGCTTATAATTATAATATATGTAACTTTCTTTAACCTGGCAGAATTTCAGTAGTCATTTCAGTTCGTCACGCACTTGTGAAGTGTCTTCAAGGCTTATTTCTTAGTCACGCTGTCTCAGTTGATGCGCGCACTCCCAGTGCTCGAATTCAGTGTCTTTGTAATACAATGGGACCTCCCTTTTAAAGACCCCCCACGTCACGTGTCACATTCCCTCTTATGCCATGAAGATTTCTTAAGATTTCTTACCAGCTATATAAGAGGGAAAACGCGTGAAAACCGTGATTTTGACACGTGACGTGGTGGGTCTTTAAGACCTTGATAAAAATAAAAACAACCCAAAATATGTCTGAATAAGGAAGGGTCCCAATCTGTATTGCTACACTGAATTCGGGACTTTACTGGTGTTGCACTGCCTCCGGGCATTGCCTGCAGGATCGTTCCCACCATCTGTATATCTACTAATGCCCCATATGTGTCTGTTCGAGACCGGAAGACGTTAAACAGATGTTCATTCAATGACTAATAGCACGGGTGCAACTTTTCCTGGTAGGGGGAAGACGGGGTAAAAAGCACATGGGCGGGTAAGAAGCCCACCCCAATTATCTCATGAAATAAAGACAATTTCAGTCAAATTTGCCCATGAGACGAATGCTAGACATTAACGCTCGTCTCATGGGCAAAATGAGACTGAAATTTGCTTCATTTCATGAGATAATTGGGGTGGGCTTCTTACCCGCCCATGCGCTTTTTACCCCGTCTTCCCCTATACAAGGATTTCCTGCTGTTGTTGTGTGTGGGTTGTTGTTTGTTTGTTTTTTTACCAGAAAAGGAATTTCCTTTTTTTAAATTTGTCAAACAAGATCTTTGTGTGTCTACTGTGTTATTTTTTCAAACACTTTGAAATAAGCATTTGTATAAATTGTGGAAAAAGCAAACTAAAATACCTTCAAAAATCTTTTTTTTTTCTTCAGCTGCAGGGGGACATTACCCCTAAGCTAGACCCCGGCCTTTCAGGGTTTTTGTTCCATGTTGTGTAGTTGCACCGCCATGTGTGAGAGCGCAAAGTGAGAATGCTTGGAATGTCGTGCACGTGCGAGTGAATGAATTCGGAACGATGGGAATGAACGGGAGGCAAACACTCAGTAGTCTGGATGTGAAGGGGAAACATCGGTGAAACAATTTTGGGTCACACCTTCAAGGGGGTGGTAATCGTGAAGGTCTTAATAGGGATCGAGGTTCCGCAGTAATCAACTTTGATTCACTGGGGATTGTGACATGACTTGCCATTTGCAGTGGCGAACCTGACATCACGGTCGACTGATCCGCCACCAGAGGACCCGAGGAAACATTCCACCAAGTTGCGCTAAGATCGGTTTAGTGGTTTATGCGCTGTACCGCGTGACATGAACATGTTTTGATTCACAGAGAGAGAGAGAGAGAGAGAGAGAGAGAGAGAGAGAGAGAGAGAGAGAGAGAGAGAGAGAGA
>CM065706.1:33907028-33912028 GCA_017654935.2 Phymorhynchus buccinoides | reverse complement strand
ACTAACAAACAATATCAACGTAATCCCTGTTAATCAAAATTTCGAATATTATATATTATTATTGCAAAGACAGCTGATTATTTCGAAGACAATACTGGATGGATTTCAACCGCAAAGTTGGTTTGATTAAAAAAAAGGTGTCATCTGTAAAGAATGCTTTTTTCTGTTGTTTTTTTAATTCTGTAAAATGTTAAACCACTGGGTGTTGCACTATCGATACAGAATTGTTTGGGTTTTTTTAAGAAAGAAAAAAAAGTCCCAACCCCACAGTGACCCAAGAATCAAACATTATCTCCCCCGGATTGTCACAGTAAATGGGAGTACAGTTTATATGGCTCTACCATTTTTTTAAATTATTATTTTTTTAATTATTTTTTTTTAACTTATTGTCGCCCTTTGTTGTTGTTTTTTGTTATTGTTGTTCAGAGTTGCAGTTTATTGCTACTGTTGCCGTCATTGTCGTTACTGGTAACTTTATTTGCTGAAGGCCTCAATGGGGAAATTAGCTATGCCATACTGCGTTTTCTTTGTTTGTTGTGTTGGTTTGCGTAGTAACTATGTGTTGGTTGTGTCATTGACGTGTTCGATGTTTACTGTGGTGACAGTCCCGGGAAGACCACTGCTGGTGACGGGACTTGTATAAACAATGTGAAAAATAAAGCAAATAACTGTTTAACCCTTTCACCGCCAAAGTCGCATTTTAGCACCACAGTGATTTACCACCTATGTCACTAAAAGGCATCAAATTGGGGTCTATTGTCCAAAGACCCTGTTGTCTTAGGTTTAGGAAGTAAGGACAGACCTTATTTTATATATGCCACAGAACAATCCCCAATACTGCAGATGGAGTTTGTTCTCTACCCAGGTAATTTAATGGGAATCTTTGACTGAAATATGGCTGGCAGTGAAAGGGTTAAGAGCCAGCCGCACTTGCATACGATTCGATTCACATCGATCCGATTTTGACATTTTGTGAGGCATGATTGACGTGAAATTCCACTGTCTACATAAATCTGAAGAAATACATTTTGACATTTTGTGAGGCATGATTGACTTGAAATTCCACTGTCTACATAAATCTGATGAAATACTGCTAGTTATGTTCACTATATCTGTAGTCCTCCGTACACGAATCTGATGAAATATCTGTACCAAATTTCTCCATGAGAGATAATAAAGTATTCTTGACTTGACTTGACTTGCATTGTATCAGGCATTTCATTTGATTTGTACATTGCGGTCTAGATGAGTATCATGACATTTTAAAAAAGTAGAGTTATTTTTAGATGGGAATTTTCTTTTAGAATCATGACTCACAGACATCATCACAGTCGTATCGTATTGGAGTCGAATCGTATGCAGTGTGGCTGGCCCCGAGAGCGCAAAAAGACGTAAATAAGGGAGGCAAACATAGCTTGCTTGGTCTTGGAGGTTGTTTGAACGAGTTAGCTCCCTGGAATATTTTGATGTTATTGGATGTGGTGTGTGTTAGAGTTAGTGTGTGTGTGTGTGTGCGTGCGTGTGTGCGCGCGCGCGATGTGTGTGTGTGTGTGTGTGAGCGCGCGCACAAACGTGAATGCGTGCATTGACATGTGTGTATGTGTGACATCTGTGTGTGTGTGTGTGTGTGTGTGCACGCGCGTGCGTTTGTGCGTGCACGCGCTTGCTTATCGTGCATGACTGGGCGCTACATGTGAGCGGTAAAGCGTTCCCAGCGTGTCGCGGACATACAGCAGGTAGTCTATAGAGCCATGCAAAGTGCTCACAGTCACAGAACGCTGCGCATTTCGGTAACATATGTAAACTGCCTGAGGGTAGCGTTTTGTGGCGCTTTGTGGTGGAAGAATGCAAAAATGTAGCCAGGGGAAAATGAACAAAAAAATGCCCACGTTTTCATGTTGTAAAAACAACAACAAAACAGCGTGTTAGAAAAACAAATAAAAAAAACAAAAAAACGAACAATCCCTTTTCCTATAAAGAAAATTGTGCCTTGGAAAAGTTTTGATTTTTGCTGGGGAAAAAATTCCAAGGGGATGTGCTTTCACAGAAGTTTTTTTAAATTTATTCCTGCAAACTTTGTTTTCTCTCTTGGCGGGTAGCTAAGTGGCGATAGCAGTTGAAGGACTTTGAGCAATTATCGCGCCTGCTTGCAAATGTGAAGTCTGAGTTGTGTGTGTGTGCGTGTTTGTTTTTCTATCTGATGCAAAATCAAATCATAACAGTCTGTCAAATTAATTTGAGAGCTTTCATTCACACTGTGTATTGTTCGCTGTTTGTCCAGGCAGACAAAAGATGGCCGCTATTCAAAGTAAGAAAAAAATAATTATCTCACCCTATAAGAAAACAACGAGAACGAACACACAGAAATAGATAACAAGCGTAGATTGACTTAAGGGTTCAACTTTAGAATTTCGGGACTTTCCTGGCGTTGCACTGCCTCCGGTCATTGCCTCCAGGATCGTTCCCACCATTTTTATATCTACGAATGTCCCATATGTGTCTGTTCCAGACCGGAGGACGTTAAGCAGATTTTCCTGCGTAGATTGGCGTTCCTGGATTGACAAGAGACAAAGCAAAACGACGTGTGATATGTCGGCAAAGTTGCCTTTATAAGAACAAAAAAGACAGAACATAGCTAAGCAACCCAACCAAACAATGCCTTCCTTCCTCACAAACAACGACAAAAACAAAATGTTAGCACAGTGCTTCAACGCAATCAATTCAAATGCTACACACTTTCGCTCAGATAAAAAAAAAGAAAAAAAGATGACAACGCCATAAACCACACAAAGCTAAAACAACGAGAAAGAATCAAACAATACAAACCTTTCCATTGTGACTGTCCAGTGCCATCAATCACACTGTAGTCCCAGTTACCAGCAACGCTCACACACATTATACTACCCCCTCAATCACACACACACACACACACACACACTCACACACACACACACACACACACACACACACACAATAAAAATGGGAAAAATAAATTGTATGCCACTTGTAAATTTATAATGATCTCCCTTGAATTCTTTCAAATAAGACCAACTGATGAAATTCAGGGGAGTTCATTTTGGACTCTATGGTCATTGTGTATGTTTGTGTTTAATAATTTCCTGTATTGATCTAACATTGTTTAGAAATTCGATATTTTGCAACAAAATAGTATTAAGTAACCAGTTTTCAGTATACTTAATTTGGTTTAAATCCACTCATTATCTTTTAAATAATCGGTGGGTTTTTTAATA
The DNA here is from genome assembly GCA_017654935.2 of Phymorhynchus buccinoides. Taxonomy (NCBI): domain Eukaryota; kingdom Metazoa; phylum Mollusca; class Gastropoda; order Neogastropoda; family Raphitomidae; genus Phymorhynchus; species Phymorhynchus buccinoides. The sequence goes on along the minus strand of CM065706.1, from coordinate 33,908,777 downwards.
TTCCAAAATGTCTCACTGGGATTACGTTGAGATAGCTTGTCGTTCTGTGAATCTGACACCAATGTTGAGTGGCGGTGCCATAGCCGATGAGGTTTAACCGAGGCGTGGTCACCGCTACAGCTATCTGTATTAATTTTTAAAAATCGGGACTTTACTGGTTTCGTACTGCCTCCGGGCATTGCCTCCAGTATTGTTCCCACCATATTTGTATTTACAAATGTCCCATATGTGTCTGATTCAGACCAAGAGGACGTAAAACACCATTTTCGTCGAATCTGACACCAATGTGGCGGTACCATAGCCGATGAGGTTGAACCGAGGGATGGTTACCGCTACGCCTGTCTATATTGTTAAAAACTCGGGACTTTACTGGTGTTGCACTGCCTCCGGGCATTGCAGCCAGTATTGTTCCCAACATCTTTGTATTTAAAAATGTCCCATATGTGTCTATGATCGAGAGGACGTAAAACATCATTTTCACCATGAATCTGACATGCTGGACAGCATCTGCGGGACTTTCCTGGAGTTGCACTGCCTCCGGGCATTGTCTCCAGGGTCGTTCCCACCATCTTATATCTACTAATGTCCCATATGTGTCTGTTTCAGACCGGAGGACGCACACACAGATGCACGCACACACACACATACATACATACATATTTATTTATTTATTTATTAAGACAACTTTTATAGCGCCTAATCTTTAAGCTCTAAGCGCTTTACAGAAATCACTAAAATGAATAGTAAACACAATGAACAAAAAGTATACATCAAACATTGACCAACACCCCCCTTCCCTGATCCCTCAGTCAATTTCTCAATCACGCCCAAATAATGAATGACATAATCTACAGTACACTTTCGCAACCAACTTGAAACACTCACACTGATGGACACTTAAAGACGCCCAGGCCACACTATTAACAAATCACACTCACACCTACACTTATAACGATAGAGAGAGAAAGAGAACGAGAGAGAGAAAGAGAAAGAGACAGACAGACATATATCAGGGAAACGCACAGCCCTCGTCCCCGTCGTAATGTAGTCCTGTCCTTATAGAACGGGACTACATAAAAGCTAAAGCTGACCATCTCGGCTCAGTCTCATCGTTGCCTAAAAGCGCTATACAGTTTGGCGCATGGTCGTCTCAGAGCGCACGAACCAGGCAACGCTCGACACATTTCCGAAACCGGGCGAGGTTGCCTAATAATCTTTGGAGGTAAAAGCACAGCAGCAGGCAGTCCCGTTGATTTACGGCATTGGACAGTCACCATGGGAAGGTTTGTATTGTTTGATTCTGTCTCGTTGTTTTGGTTTTGTGTGGGAAGAATAATCGCAATAATGCGTTGCGGAACGTGCAATGTGTACATTGCATAATTGTTTGTTTGTTGGTTGGTTGACGTGATTGTCTGTTTCCCTTTAGTTTGTTCGTGTTTCTATGCCTCTATGTCTCTCTCTGTTTTTCCCTCTGTCTTATTCATTTGGTTAATTCATGGATTGGTTTATTGATGATTGATTGATTGATTGGTTAATTTCATGTTATTATTTATTTATTATTTATTTATTTACGTGTGTATTCATACCTGTGACCTAAACACATTAAATCATCTGAATTTGAACCCCCCCCCCCTCTCTCTCTCTCTCTCTCTCTCTCTCTCTCTCTCTCTCTCTCTCTCTCTCTCTCTCTCTCTCTCTCTCTCTCTCTCTCTCTCTCTCTCTCTCTCTCTCTCTCTCTCTCTGTATGTG
>CM065706.1:33899528-33902028 GCA_017654935.2 Phymorhynchus buccinoides | reverse complement strand
AAAAAAAATCTTCCAAAATTTTTCTCCTTTGAGCTCCTCCGAAATCGGAATGTGTCGGCTGTACGCTAGCGGGGAGACCAGTGAAAACGGTAACGGTAAAGATGTGCCACCCACCCCCCTGCATTTCTCGGTTAATTGCAATGTTCCGTTTTTGCCTTTCTTACCAAACATAAAGCTGTATTTTAATGAACCTTTTTAGCTAATAACCTTTTTTGGAATACTAACCCTAGCCCTAACCCTAACCCACCCTCCCCCCCCCCCCCCCTTCTCCCCCCCCCCCCCCCCCACCCCCCTCCTATAAGACGGGAAAACGCAATGATCACGACTGTGACAAATGGCGCCGTGTACTGCAAATACATAGGGGGGGGGGGGGTCGGTCCTATTAGATAATGGCCTAGGGTTAGGGATAGGGTTAGTATTCCAAAAAAGGTTATTAGCTAAAACGGTTAATACAATACAGCTTTATGTTTGGTAAGAAAGGCAAAAACGGGAAAATGGAATTAACCCAGAAATGCAGGGTGTGTGGGGGGGGGCGGTGGTGGGGGGGGGGGGGGGCGGGGGATGGGGGGGGGGGGGGGGATGGGGTGTGTGTGGTGGCACATCTTTATACCTTTACCCAAGTATGTAAATTAGGCTAAACAGCCAATCGTTTTGGGGGGGGGGGAGTTTAGTCAAATTTTACGTACTATTCCCCGTGTTGACGGTCTAATTCGTACTCGTGATTACAGAGCCTGGAGCTTCCTAAACACGCGCTTCACAATCCAAAGGGCGGGTGGCTGGGCCCAGTGGAAACCCCGGGTGTTTTTAGGCCCATACTTGTGTGACGTCCGTTTCTCAGGGGAGCGCTCTATTGAAGCGAAAACTTAAAATCTTTAACAGTGGTGTCAAGAAACGCGTCTTTCCTAAACACTTCGTGTAAATGAATGGATCACGTGGCTTCATTATGTTGTTGTCATTGGGAGCTATTGTTTTTGTCTGGTCCGTCCGTCCGTCCGGTGTCCGTCCGTCCGTCTGGCGTGCCTCCGTCCGTCCGGCTATTCGTCCGTTTTTCTCAAAAACTATTCAGTCTATCATCATGAAATTTGGTATACTAGTTCGCCAAGATGCAAGCTATCCACTGATGTATTTAGTTTTACATTAAGGTCAAGGTCGCGCCAGTTACGGGGTTCAAACCCCGAAACACATAATCGCTAATATCTCGCGAAGTTTTGCATGTATTTCAATGCAGTTTTTTTCACAACATTTCTTGATGAATGGTCTATAACACAGTTGTCATTAATTTTTCTGTGTGCGCATGATCGCGCGCGCTCAAATCACGGGTCCGAACCCCAAGGCTATATACATAAAAAATGTATTCAGTTACGTGCTGTTTTGATGCGTTTTTATGTAGTTACGTGCTGTTTTGATGCGTTTTTATGTATGTGTACAGCCGACCCATTCCGATTTCGGAGTAGCTAGGCGATGCTGCGAGGGGACTTTGCAGCCGCTCGCGGTTGCACTTGTTATTATTTTTATTAATATCATTAGTATTATTAGCATTATTGCTTGAGTGAAGAGGGTAGGTATTCTTTTTTTTTTTTTAATGCGTTTTGCCTGTTGGTGTTGTTACTGTCCTTGCGGATCAGTAAGTGTATTGCTTTGGTGGTGGTGTGGTGTGTGTGTGTGTGTGTGTGTGTGTGGGGGGGGGGATGGGGGGGGAGGGGGGGGGGGGGGAGGTGCGCGCACGCGTGCGTGCGTATGTATTTTTGTGTGAAGGAAAGATTAGGTTTTGATGTTTAAATGATTTATTTAGTTCATATTAATGTACTAATGTGTTGATCCTTGTTTGTCTGCGTGTGATGGAATTTGATGTGGATATAATATGTGTTTATGCCTACGGATGTACTGCATTAATTAATGCTAGTATTTATTGTAGTTTTTTTAATGTATTACTTTAGTGACGCTTATTTAATATATACTAGCAATCGCCCCGTGGCAGTTAATTCCCGTGGCAGTTTGAACCCCATGGCAGTATTGAACAATACTGGAGGCAATGCCCGGAGGCAGTGCTAAACCAGTAAAGTCCCGATTTTTTAATAATACAGATACGTGTAGTGTCATCCCCTTGTAATCTCCACTGCCCCCCCCCCCCCACCATCCCTCCGCCCATCCACCCACCCCCTACCCCACCCATAACCAGCTGGCTGACCTACTCGTCACCCCAGCACGTGTGAACCATGGTCTCATGCCCACAGCAGTCCCCCCCCCCCCCCTTTAATAACAGCACGTTTGGACATATGTCGTTTCGCCTAGTGAGCGAAACTGTAAATTGGTGCATATCGCGCGCATTTATGAACGGATGCTGTTCAAATTTCCTGCCATGCTTTACCCGGGTCATAGCCAGCTTGACAGCAAATTTGAGGCGATTCGGTTAAGAAACGGCGGAGTTCTTCGTGAACAGGTGAAGCGGCGTCTAGCGCGCGCGTTGCTGAACCGATTCGCTTACGATTTGGCACACGTA
>CM065706.1:33879528-33882028 GCA_017654935.2 Phymorhynchus buccinoides | reverse complement strand
TACAATTTTCCATGCATGTGTTTTTTAATTTGTCGTTTTCCAACTAGCACGTCCCTCCATGCAGGTCCGGTTTATTTTCGGTATCTTTCGTCACAGCATCAAAGCGGCAGTCAAGACCAACGCCTATCCTCCCTGGGTCGAGTTTCTCTAGACGACGGTCGCCGCGCGCATAACTGTTACGTCAAAAGGGGTCTAAGAAACACTTTAGAAAACGTTTGCGGAAGAATATTATAAGCTCTTGTCTGATTGGTTAAAAAAGAGTATTATTTTAAAGAAACTTTAATTGAATGAATGAAAATCCGTTGAACGTCCTCCGGTCTGAAACAGACACATATGGCACATTAGTAGATATAAAGATGGTGGGAACGATCCTGGAGGCAATGCCCTGAGGCAGTGCAACTCCAGGAAAGTCCCAAAGTTTTAGCGATGAATGAAAAATGGTGTTTTACGTCCTCTCGGTCTGGAACAGACACATATGGGACATTTGTAGATACAAAGATGGTGGGAACAATACTGGAGGCAATGCCCAGAGGCAGTGCAACTCCAGTAAAGTCCCGATTTTTTTAAACAATACAGATAGGTGTAACAGTAACCACGCCTCGGTTAAAGTGTCCTTGAGTGCTCTTTCTTAATTTTCATCACGTTAGATGACATAATATAGTGCAAATTTAATTTTCTGCACACAAATAGACGTGGGTGAAATCGATAACTTTGTACAAACTGACAGAGAGGTATGATTTATCTCCCTTGAAGAGTAAGCTTAAAGAGTTATCTGACCTTAGCAAACGTTTAGGGTGTTTCTTAGGCACCGTTTGCCGTAATCGTTATTCGCGCGGCGACCGTTATCTAAAGAAACTCAACCCAGCAGTCTTCAAACAAACATTCTAGCAACTGAACATCAAATCACAAAAAAAGGAAAAATAAAAGAAGCTATAGAAATCAGGGAAAGAAAACTCCTAGCCTAAAATAGAGACCTTGGGTATGAGTTAGCTCCCATCTACAACAAATTACTGATCCAATCCAGTTCACAAGGCAGAAACACTAACACTTTTAGCGATGAATGAAAAATGGTGTTTTACGTCCTCTCGGTCTGGAACAGACACATATGGGACATTTGTAGATACAAAGATGGTGGGAACAATACTGGAGGCAATGCCCAGAGGCAGTGCAACTCCAGTAAAGTCCCGATTTTTTAAAACAATACAGATAGGTGTAGCAGTAACCACGCCTCGGTTAAAGTGTCTTGGAGTGCTCTTTCTTAATTTTCATCACGTTAGATGACATAATATTGTGCAAATTTAATTTTCTGCACACAAATAGACGTGGGTGAAATCGATAACTTTGTACAAACTGACAGAGAGGTATGATTTATCTCCCTTGAAGAGTAAGCTTAAAGAGTTATCTGACCTTAGCAAACGTTTAGGGTGTTTCTTAGGCACCGTTTGCCGTAATCGTTATTCGCGCGGCGACCGTTATCTAAAGAAACTCAACCCAGCAGTCTTCAAACAAACATTCTAGCAACTGAACATCAAATCACAAAAAAAGGAAAAATAAAAGAAGCTATAGAAATCAGGGAAAGAAAACTCCTAGCCTAAAATAGAGACCTTGGGTATGAGTTAGCTCCCATCTACAACAAATTACTGATCCAATCCAGTTCACAAGGCAGAAACAAACCCCCCCCAGACTTCAACCCCAGTAGGGGTTGACATGGCCGAACATTTCCCCAAGGTATTTTCTTCTTTTTTGTTTCATTTAAAAAAAAAATATTCATGACTCTGAGCAAGAACGAAAAAAAAAAGAAGGAAAAAAAGATCCACCAGCCCTAAATTTTATGAAGTTCTACTAAAGCTTAAGTGGGAAACTAAACGTTGTTACTTTCTAAATTAAGTAAACCTAAAGCTTAAGTGGGAAGCTAAACGTTACTACTTTCTAAATTAAGTAAACCGAAACTAAACGTTGTTAGGGGAAGACGGGGTAAAAAGCGCATGGGCGGGTAAGACGCCCACCCCAATTATCTCATGAAATAAAGAACATTTCAGTCAAATTTGCCCATGAGACGAATGCTAGACATTAACGCTCGTCTCATGGGCAAAATGAGACTGAAATTTGCTTCATTTCATGAGATAATTGGGGTGGGCTTCTTACCCGCCCATGCGCTTTTTACCCCGTCTTCCCCTACTTTCTAAATTAAGTAAACCGATTTATTTAATTTAGAAAGTAACAACGTTTAGTTTCCCACTTAAGCTTTAGTAGAACTTCATAAAATTAAGCACAGAGTCGGAAAGCATTTTTGGATTAATATCATTCGTAACAGCAGAAGTTTGTGCTTCAGCTTTTTTCTTTTAAATTCAAATTCTTGCGTAGGACAGTGGCAACGTATTCTGAACACAGCCAGCAGCAGCTAAAAAACCCAACAACACACCACACCATCAATGCAATTAATTGCTCCTTTACAATCGAACAAAGTAAAAAAACCAACAAGTGCAATGCCGAGCGGCTG
>CM065706.1:33867028-33869528 GCA_017654935.2 Phymorhynchus buccinoides | reverse complement strand
AAAAAATAAGACATACACACACACTACACACACCACACACACACACACACACACACACACACACACACACAAAACACAGGACAAACACACCAGGACACACACAGAAATAACAGAACACAAAACAAACACCACACACACATAACACTGAGTGAGCACAGCGGAGAGTGGATGAATGATTGGGCGTGGTGTGTGAGTAACCATATTTGTTTCATGTAAATTTCTGTTTCTTGTTTTTACATATTCTAATTTGGATGTATAACTTATTTTACACAGTGGAAGACAATTTTGTTTTTGCGTTTGTACAATGCCAATGGACAATAAGGAAACTTACACGACTCACGCACACATAAAATCTACGCACACTAGGTTATTAGAAAATCGATAGGGACATGATTTGCACACACACACACACACACACCACACATGGACACGTCTAACCAGTTATTGTTTATGTTTTGTTGCAAGAATTGCCTTGTTTATTTCTTCTGTTTATAGAAGGCTTGATGGTCTCTCTAAGCAATGTATGCTTATTTATTAAATGTCCATCTTTAATTGCACAAATCTGAAGGACTACTTGACTTGAACTTGACTTCACTTGACTTGTACACACACACCACCAACACATGTCACACACACTTTTTGGAACACACACATCCACCACACACTGTTAAACACACACTGACACAACACACACACACACAAACACAGGCTACTCTTTTAAATGTTGTTTCGTTTTCGACGGGGGTGTGCATGTATGGTTTAAAAAAACTAGTAGGAATTTCATCAGATTCAGCTTGGCAAGTATTTCATAAGAGTCATACCACACAAACGTCCAAGTTGGACAGTCATTGCGACTGGAGTTAGATGTGTGGAGCAAGGCCTTTAGGTTAATGTGTGACTGAATTTACAAAGGCTAGAGTTTCTTTGCACAGAGCTTTACTATGTTATACTATATTATTTTCGAAAACGGTGTTTTTTGACCTTAGCTTTCCAAGCAAGGAAACCTTTGAAAGTTGTTAATCATTTAGTTTGGCAGAAAAGTGCTTTGGTATAACCGCGCCGACTAAATTTACTACTACTACTTACTACTACTTCTGATGATGTGTGTGTGTGTGGTGATGTGTGTGATTGGTTGATGTGTGTGATTTAATGTGATGTGTGTGTGCCATCTAACAAAGACAAAATGCAAACACACACGCACAATACACAAACCATATAGCTTATTTACATTAAATTGATGTTTCTAAGTGTGTGTGTGTGTCACTGTCCATCTTTAAATAAAATGTTGACTTGACTTGACAAACACACACACACACACACACCACACACCCACACATGTGTGTGGTAATTGTGTGTGTGTGTGTGTGTGTGTGTGCGTGCGTGTGCGAACAGATGTGCTTATTTACATTAAATATGTGCGTGTGTGTGCGTGTGCTGCGTGCGTGTGCGTGCGTGTGCGTGCGTGTGCGTGCGGCGCTTGTGTATGTATGTGCATGCGTACGTGCGTGCGTGTCAAATTCTATGTTTCAGAGCTGTGCGTGACGATCATTACACCGATCATCCCATCGTCGACCTGTAACTTCTTCGAGAGCCACGTTTGGATGACCTCATTATTCATCAACTGAATCTCTCGGTCGTCAATAATATCGTCATCAACTGCTGTTGCGCAACATCTTCATCCACATAGTTTATCAGCAGCGTCATAACTATACAACATCATCAACATTGTCATCAATTGCGTCATATACAACACCATCAACATTGTCATCAATTGCATAATATACAACATCGTCATCAATTGCGTCATATACAACACCATCAACATTGTCATCAATTGCGTCATATACAACACCGTCAACATTGTAATCAATTGCATAATATACAACATCGTCATCAATTGCGTCATATACAACACCATCAACATTGTCATCAATTGCATCATATACAACACCGTCAACATTGTAATCAATTGCATAATATACAACATCGTCATCAATTGCGTCATCAACGTCGTCATCATGAACGGGATCGAGGAGGAGGTGGAAGAAAAGAAAGACTACTCCAGACCTTTCTTCAACAGGAAACCGGGTAAGTTAGGCCTACGACATGGGGCAGCGGGTGGTTGCCTCGTGCCTCCATACGGGGAGCTGGACGACCCCCCCCCCTCCCTCCCTCCACGAGTCTCTCCCCGTCGGGATACCGGGGGGGGGGGGGGGGGGTGTCTTTCGTAGCAAAATAGTTCCCCCACCTTCTGGTAGTCATGTTCCGGTAACTTCCTCTAATCTGCCATTCTCTTTGACTCTGCCTTTTCCCTTTGCTTACTTATTGGCCCGTTCTCCTACCTTAAAAAATCAAAAAAAAATCTTCCAAATAATTGTTCTCCTTTGAGCTCCTCCGAAATCGGAATGTGTCGGCTGTACGCAGCGGGGAGGGAGACCAGTGAAAGCTGAAAACCGGACGCATACGTAGTACCTTACCCATTATGGCCACATGGCCTGGG
>CM065706.1:33852028-33862028 GCA_017654935.2 Phymorhynchus buccinoides | reverse complement strand
TCCTGCCTGAAACAGGCACACATGGGACATTAATAATAACTATGAAGATAGTGGGACGATCCTGGAGGTAACGCAATACCAGGAAAGTCCCAACGTTTTTTGACAATCAAGGTGTGCTAAAGACTCATTTATTGTGTGAAAACGTTTACAATTAAGTGTTAAGCTAAGCCTATATGGCTGACTGGGCCTGACTGAGTCAGACTGATCGAGCAGGATGGTATGCAAATGAGGTGAAACGTCACGACCTGATCGAGTCGCATGAGGCAGTCACATAGTCTGTCGCCGGCTTAAGGCAGTGAAGTCCCGAAGGGGTTAATATTTGCTTCGTGATGTGCCTTTTGGTTGTGGTTCTCATTCTCACAGACGCAGTTCTTGCCTTGGTCGTCGACTCGGCGGAGGCACTCCATGATTTGAGTCAGCTGGACGAAGGGAAGCAACTCTCCTCTCTCTTCCAAACTCTCCTGGTCGACAAAGCGTTGCACGAGGCTTTGGGCCTCCGGAAGTTGTCACTGCGCGTGCGCCTGTGGCCGGATGAAGTGGAGGCGTGCCACTCAGAGCTGATGGAGATGGAGATGGAGGCGAAACGGGAAGATATCAATGGGAGACGTAAGTTAAAACAAGCGCTGATTCGCAATCGTTTGTGGCAGCGGTCTATTTTTACCACTCCAATCATTACATACACTGAGTCGCCTCCCCTGGCTTTTCAATAATTTTAATCTGTAAACCAGAATGCTATCTCTGCACCATTTCGTAACTTTTTATATCTTTTGGAAAACATTTAAAACTATTTATCCTACTTATGCTCATCGAAAGAAGCACCGCATACTCGTCGTGTCTGTTGCAGTGTCTGTATTAGGTATGTTTATTATTTTGTACGCTTTAAAATGAAGATTCATGTGCTCTGTTCAGTATACAATTCTTTCCATACCTAAGGACTGTAGATATGACAACTGAAATGTTACTTTTTGCCCAAGTGTTTTTTTCTCTTTTACAATATGTGTGACAATTTTGTCAATATGTGCGACAATTTTGGACCGACAGACAGACAGACAGACAGACAGACCGACAAAGTGAGTTATAGGTTTGTGGCTTGAGCCACAAACAAAACACCACCACGACAACAATCTTCTTAGATGCGTCATGCTGCCGTTATGCGCCTAACTAAGAAATAGTTGGGCCCAGCAAGTCCGACTTCGGCTGAAGAAATCTTTGTAAGAATTTATAGAAAAAAAGGCAGGAGAATGGACCAGTGAGACAGAAAGATAGCAGATGACAGTAAGCAAAGGGGAAAGGCAGAGTCAAAGAGAATGACAGAATTAGAGGAAGTTACAAGCACAGAACTTCCAGAAGGTGGAGGAACTATTTGTACAAAAGACCCCCCGGTATCCCCACGGGGGAAACAACAATAATACTTGTTTTTTTCTTTAAAAAATTTCAGGTATTGGTTGACCTATTTTGGCATTAACAGGGCTCCCAATCGTCCTGCAAAACAAGGGGTCCCAGGGACTCCTTCACTTATAGTATAGAGGGTCCTAGGGGCGGGATAGAGGGTCCCAGTGGCATTGCGAATGCTAAAAAAAGATTTTTTTTCTAGTGCATCCCTGGGACCCCCTGCACGCTCTTTTAGAGGGTCCGCTAGAATTTTAGTGCTTCATAGACCCCCAAATGGGGGTCCCTGGGAGCCCTGCCTTATTTTTCTTCGACCATCATAGGCTTTGGTTTGCCCCCCCCCCCCCCCCCCCCCCCCCCCCCCCCCCCCCCCCCCCCACGGTCCAACTCTTACGACTGAAAGAATAGCATACTTTTGAACCGTTTGGGAACCATACGTGCTTGCGGTGCGCGATGGTGATACTGCCCCTATTTTCATATTGCAAGATGTTTTTTTCTGGGTTTTTTAATTTTTTAATTTTGGACATTTAAAAAACCAAAATGCAGAATCGATTTTAATGTTTTGACGAGGGTGATGAACAATAACAGTTCTAATGGATAAACTAGTTGCAGGGTTCAACATTTTGTTTTGTGCCAATCAGGTAAAAACTTTACATTAATAAGAACTAACAATGGATATATTTCGTACAAGGATATATTTCGTACAAGGATATATTTCGTACAAGGATATATTTCATACAAGGATATATTTCATACAAGGATATATTTCGTACATGGATATATTTCATACAAGGATATATTTCGTACAAGGATATATTTCGTACATGGATATATTTCATACAAGGATATATTTCGTACAAGGATATATTTCATACAAGGATATATTTCATACAAGGATATATTTCATACAAGGATACATTTCGTACAAGGATATATTTCGTACATGGATATATTTCATACAAGGATATATTTCGTACAAGGATATATTTCGTACATAATAGTTATGGCCAGTAAATATTCGTAGTTAAGATTCATATTTATTCTTCTTCTTCTTCGATCGCTCAGACAGTTTCTTGTCAATTATGAGCGCAGATGCGTCATACTGCTGTTGTGCGCCCAAGAAAGCCTAACAAGTCCAACTTCGGCTGGAGGAAATCTCTTTGAAATTGTTTCGTGAAAAAAGACAGGAGAATGGACCCGGCAAGGCAGAAATATAGTAGATGAGAGTTAAGCAAAGCGAAAAGGCAGAGTCAAAGAGAGTGACAGATTAGAGGAAGTTACAGGCACAGAACTTCCAGAAGGTGGGGGAACTATTTATACAAAAAGACACACACCCCGGTATCCCCACGGCGGGAAGATTCATTTAAAAAAGCTGTAATAGCATCGATTGTCGCCACAGCCTTTTAGCCATTGATGCAAAGAATGACTATCGAGTATTTAAAAAAAGAAGGTGGCAATAATGCAGATTAGCACCCCCCCCCCCCCCCCCCTCCATTTTGTTGGTTCTTTCCGGTTTGGTTTTTCAGTCTTGCTTTTTTTTTTTACTGCAGATATCATTGATCGCATAAAAACCTCCTTCGTTTTTATTTTTATATTTAAAGTTAATTTCATTCCTTTTTTTAAACAATTAATCGATAATAGTTATAGAATATAAAGGCGCGACTGAAAACACACACTCAAACAACCCCTGCAGTGACGTTTGTTGAGGGAGGTGTTGAATCCGTATCGTAGCCAAAAAAGGTGAGGATCCCTCCCCCCCCCCCCCCCCCCCCACCCCCACCCCACCCCACCCAGAAAACCGTGGGAACTGTTTTATACATAAGGCATGGAATATGACATAAGGAATCATCCGCTTAGCACACGTTAATCCCAGTGGCAACGAAAAAGTTGTCATTTGGTCAAAATTTACCACCACCCCCCCCACCCCCTTTCCTTCCTCATCAATCACTCCAAAAATCGCATGCCCCCCCAAAAAAAAAAAAAAAATTGGGTGGCGCGTCTCTGGCTGCGACGCGCTCTCCAGGTGGGAGCAACCCGAATTTCACAGATATGCCTCTGTGACTATGAAGTACCTAATATATACCTAATACAATAGAAAAACACATGGACAAGTGTCCATTTTGTACTTTACGGATACCCCCCACACACCCACCCCACCCCCCGTTCCCGTCCTGTTCCTGTTTCCCCCTCAAATGTTTGCACTGAAAATGTTTACTGAGAAGCAATTTTCCCGCCATTGTCAGAAAAGGATAGGGTTTTATTGTTTTTAAAATCAAAACAGATAGAAGCAGACTTTGAGATTGAGGGTCGTAAACATAATGAAGGAGGGGTGTTCTAAAGTACCAGTTTGCCCAAGTAGTTTCCATCTTGTAAAGAAACGGGGTGGGGGGGGGGGGGGCGATAATTATTATGGGTATCCTCCAAAGTCGGAGTGTGGCTGCTCACGTGGCGGGGTAATAAAAAACAACGGTCGCACACGTAATGTTCTCATCCCTAGCGGGTGCGTTTGTGATATAGTGTTCAATAGCTTCGGCTGACGGGATGATCCCTGGAGTCTTTAAGCCAGGGTAAGACAACAACAACAACAACAACAACAACATTATGGGTGACATTAGAGGCGGACGGTAAGGGAGTTGAGGGGGGGGGAGAAAAAGAAAAGAGAGAGAGAGAGAGAGAGAGAGAGAGAGAGAGAGAGAGAGAGAGAGAGAGAGAGAGAGAGAGAGAGAGAGAGAGAGAGAGAGAGACGGACAGAGAGACAGAGATTAGACAGACAGGAAGAGATAGACAGACAGACAGGGAGACAGAGACAGACAAGAGACAGACAGAGAGTGATTCAGAGAGAGAGAGAGAGAGAGAGAGAGAGAGAGAGAGAGAGAGAGAGAGAGAGAGAGAGAGAGAGAGAGACTCAAACTCAACTCAAAATTGTTTAATGATTAGGCCATCTGCCCCTATCAAAAAGGGGAGACAAAGGGGAAGGGGTACCGGTGAAAATCCAATGATCATAATATTTTTAAAAAAATGGAGAGAGAGAGAGAGAGAGAGAGAGAGAGAGAGAGAGAGAGAGAGAGAGAGAGAGAGAGAGAGAGAGAGAGAGAGAGAGAGAGAGAGAGAGACAGACAGACAGACAGACACACGGAGACAAAGAGAAGCAAATGGTGGTTAGGGAAATAATGGTTAAGCCATTTTATTTGGATTTCAAAATATTAATGAACCTCCCTTGACACTTAGCAACCGATGGTTAAGGATTAGCCACACACCATTAGCAATGGCTTAAAAAGAAGAAGAAGAAGAAGAAGAAGAAGAAGAAGAAGGAAGAAGAAGAAGAAGAGAAGGAAGAAGAAGAAGAAGAAAAAGAAGAAGAAGAAGAAGAAGAAGAAGAAGAAGAAGAAGAAGAAGAAGAAGAAGAAGAAAAGAAGAAGAAGAAGAAGAAGAAGAAGAAGAAGAAGAAGAGAAAGAAGAAGAAGAAGAAGAAGAAAAAAGAAGAAGAAGAAAGAGGAGGAGGAAGAGGAGGAGGAGAAGAAGAAGATGACGACGACGACGACAATGAAGCTGAAGCAGAAGAAGAAGAAGAAGAAAGCGATGACGATGACGACGACAACGACAATGAAGTAGAAGAAGAAGAAGACGACGACGAAGAAGAAGTAGTATTGCTACATTGCAAACTTTGTCCCTGCCCTCTCCATAACCGGAATACTGTTCGTTAATAGTTGACAATGGCAGTTCGAACAATGGCAGCGACGCTATTCTCATTACCTACGTCAAAGAAATCCTTGAACGCATGACGTTTTCCTGTGCCTAAAATAGGCCTAAATACAAGATTAGATTTAACACAAGTTTCGGAGGAAATTACGTTTTTGTGAAAGCATTCCTAATTCAGATTTCGACGTTCTGTAAGCCGTGTAATGCCTGTATAATGTGAATAAACCGAAATAGCCAAAAAGCAACATATCGATAACTTTCTTAGTGTTGATTTTGATCCCCCCCCCCCCCCCCCCCCTCTCCCTGTACACTCATAGCATAAAATAAAACATAAAAAATAAATTAAAATAAAAAAACATAATAAATTTCGATGGCTTGGAGTCAAAACGGACTATCTTTAGATAGTCCCTTGACGTATCATTGGATTTATTACAAAAACTAATAACTTGCATCAAACAATGACTGCAGAAATATAAAAAGCGGGTTTTGATTTTTCTATTTCAGCAGTCTTTTTTTTTACACAAGTTATTAGTTTTCGTAATAAGTTCAATAATATGTCCATGGACTATCTAAAGATAGTCCGTTTTGACTCCAAGCCATCGCATTGTTCAGAAACTGTATAAAAAAAGCGACGGACTAAATTCATGTTGTTGTTGTTGCTGCTGTTTGACGTTGTAGGTCAAATTAAGTTTTTTTCCACCTTTGTCTTCAACTTGCGTTTGAACTTAATTTTGACTTTCTTTCGACTGATGCACAGAACTTAGAACATAAAAGTGTTTCGTAATGTGGGCTCGATAACTTATTGACGTTGATTTTGATATTGATTGAGTCGGGCCCGATGGCTTGGAGTCAAAACGGACTATCTTTATATAGTCCATTGACATATTATTGAACTTGGTACGAAAACTAATAACTTGTATAAAAAAAAAGACTGCAGAAATATAAAAAACAAAACCCCCTTTATATATTTCTAGTCATTGATTGATACAAGTTATTAGTTTTTGTAATAGGTTCAATAATACGTCAATGGACTCCAAGCCATCGTTGTTTTTCCTTACAATCAAAGAATCGCATTTAAAAAAATTATTATTTAGAATTATTGATGGCTTAGAGTCAAAACGGACTATTTTTACATAGTCCATTGACTTATTATTGATGTTATTGCAAAAACTAAGAACTTGTATTAAAAAGACTGCAAATAATGTAAAATGGGGATTATGCTTTTCATATTTCTGCAGTCTTTTTTTAAAAACAAGTTATTAGTTTTCACAATAATGATGTTCAATAATACGTCGATGGGCTATCTATAGATAGTCCGTTTTGACTCCAAGCCATCGCTATATTGAGTTTATTCTTGACCTGTATTTTTCTGTTTTTTTGACAGCACGGGCTATGGCAGTGCTGGACCAAGTCAAACGCTACCAGACAGAAACCGGCCACAAACTGAGAGAACAACTCCAGGAGGCCGTATCCACGTTCGAATTCAAACTCGCGATATTCGCCGACGAAGTTCGCCAGGAGCTACCCCGCTCCACCGCCCGCCTCGCAACCCTGAAAGAGTTCCAGACCAACATGAGAATGGCGCTGGGCGTGGGCAGCTCCAAGCGCAGGAAGATGCAGCAGGTCCTGCACTACCTCTCCACCCTGGACCTTCTGCGAACCTGGCTGGCCGAGGCGGAGTGTCATCTCTGCGTCCCTCTCACGCAGATCCCGTCCAGGGTGGAGACCGAGAATCAGAGAGAGCTGAAGACGCAGATGCGGAAGACGTGCGTGGAAGCGCAGCAGCTGTTGAAGCCTTGCGTCGATCTGGACCACGTGGTGTGCGAGGATTGGGCCAATCGTCTGCGAGCCGGGGAGCGGCAGCTGCTGAAGGGCGTGGTCTCGCTGGTGCCTCTCGGGATGGAGGCGGTGATTGACGTGGACACCGCGCTGGATGAATACGCCAACGATTTCCCTTTGAGGAAAGAGCAAAGCAGTGCGCCTCCTCCGCCTGGCAAGAAGCAGCACACTAAGCGTTAAGAACCCAGCACGTCATGTGTCATAACCACGGGTTCCACGTGTTTTCCCTCTTATAGCTAGTAAAAAATCCTAACAACTCTTCCCAGCATAAGAGGGAATGTGACACGTGACGTGGGGTGTCTTTAAAGACCCAGTGACGCACCACGATTAAGTCCCTTGGTTTGTTCTGGGTTGTTGCGTGACCCGCAAACAAATTTCCCCATATTCAAATTGAGGCTGCTCTTTAAACTGATGTGTCGGTTTCAATTTGGGGCCATTTGTATGGGAGTCAGACTTGGTCAAAACAAAATTTCTTTCCAGTTATAAGAGGGAAAACACGTGAAACCCGTGATTTTGACACGTGATCGGGTGGATCTTTAAGAGACTGAGACAGCGAGGACAAAAATGATCTGATGGAAGAGAAAACCTGATTAACGTCCTCCGGTCTGGAACAGACACGTATGGTACGTTAGTAGATGTACAGATGGTGAGAGCGATCCTGTGAAGGCAATGCCCGGAGGCAGTGCAACACCAGTAAAGTCCTGAATATTTAACAATACAGATGGACATGCTGCTGATCTGATGGAACGACTGGAAATGAGGCTTCATGCTGAAAATTATCTGCCCCTGTCTCGTGCACTGAGGCGCGTGTGCCACCTACTTAACATTATCGCCCTTGCCTGTCATGAAGCAGTAGTATATTAGCCACAGTAAAATATCGATGGCTTAGAGTCAAAACGGACTATCTTTTAAATAGTCCATTGACTTATTATTGATGTTATTGCAAAAACTAATCACTTGCATTAAAAAAAGACTACAAATAATACATAATGGGGATTATGCTTTTTTTATATTTCTGGAGTCTTGTTTTGGTACAAATTAAGTTATTAATAATTTTCAATGGAAATAGCTTCAATAATACGTCAATGGACTATCTAAAGATAGTCCGTTTTGACTCCAAGCCATCGAATATTCTCTGCCCCTGAACTCGTCACTTGGTGGCATAATCAACTCAGTCCTACAATCTTATAACTCCTAGGTGGCAAGATAGTCCGTTTTGACTCCAAGCCATCGAATATTCTCTGCCCCTGACTCGTCACTAGGTGGCATAGTCAACTCAGTCCTACAATTATCTAAAGATAGTCCGTTTTGACACCAAGCCATCGAATATTCTATGCCCCTAAACTCGTCACTAGGTGGCATAGTCAACTCAGTCCTACAATTATCTAAAGATAGTCCGTTTTGACTCCAAGCCATCGAATATTCTCTGCCCCTGACTCGTCACTAGGTGGCATCAGTCAACTCAGTCCTCCAAATTATCGCCCTTTCGTGAATCCAAGAAGTAGCATAAAGCCTCATTGAAGTAAAAGCACGAGACAGCAGTGCTTTGCCACCTAGTGACGAGTCAGTGGCTAGTATACTACTTTTTACTATCCATAAGAGGCTACGCCTAATTAGACGTTATTCCAACCATAACAGGCAAGAGCCACTGCAGTTTTTGAGGCGCTAGCTTCGTAGGAAATACCTCTAAGCAGTCTTTCGGATGAAACGATAAACCGAGGTCCCGTGTGCTCGTGCACTTAGCACACGTTAAACCCAGTGGCAACGAAAAAGTTGTCATTATTTGGTCAAAATTTACCCCCCCTCCCTTCCTTCCTCATCAGTCACACAAAACTCGCATGCAAAAAAAAGAAAAAAAGGGTGGCGCGCCTCTGGCTGCGACGCGCTCTCCAGGTGGGAGCAACCCGAATTTCACAGAGACGCCTCTGTGACTATAATGTACCTAACCTAACCTACTTGCGGATTTAACCCCTTCAAGACAAACATTATTACTGGCCTGGGGCTGCCTAGAAAATGTTTTTATTACATATAAGAAGCGCAACAAAACTCACACTGTCAATGATTCAGTTTGGACAACATTACTGGTTGATTCAAGTTTATTGTTCGCGTTGAAATCGGAATTAAAAAAAAAAAATCTCGCCTCTGATGGGATTCGAACACGTGACCTCCCAGCCAGTAGTCTGCGACGCTAACCACTACGCCACGGCGGCTGGTTTGGGGCTTTAATAGGCATGAGAGATTGAATAATCGCATCATGAATTTGAAACGATGGATTATGCCTTAGGCCGGGTTCACATTAGACGCGTAAGTTCCGTACGGAAAACCCTAAATAAGTGGAAGAAAGAAGGATAAAAGTTTGCGCACATAGGAGAAATTTGACACGTGCGCTCATCTTTTCCCTTCTTTGTTTCACTTATCTATGGATTGCGCACGGGTTTCCGCATGGAATATCCGCTCATATGTGTACACGGCCTTAGAGTCAAAACGGACTATCTCCAGATAGTACAGTGACGTATTATTGAACTTCTAGCGAAAACTGATAACTTGTATTAAAAACAGACTAATGATAATACAAACTGGGGAGTATGCCATTTTATATTTCTTCAGTATGTTTTTAATACAGATTATTAGTTTTTGCAAAAGGTCCAAAATAGGTCAAGACAAATACGTTTTGACTCCAAGGCATCGACTATATGAGATGGCGCATGGGAAAAACCTACATAAGTCGCTCAGAATGTTTTTGAGCAAAAGCCAAAAATAGTCAACAACCCCAAAAATATCAATTTTCTATTTAGGGCAAATTTATGTCTATTTTTATGTATTCTATCAAAATCCACAACATGAAAGACAATTTTGGATGATTTTTATTTCTTTTTTGTCTAAATAAAATCAATAGAAACAAAGAGGCAAAATTCTATCTTCTATGTCCGATTTCTGTAAATGATCTATCACGCATGCAAACATTCAAATAATTATCAAATAGAAACTAGACAAGATAACACAATTCTGGTTTCTGTGTATTAACAAGGAATCTTTGCTCCACCATAAAAAAATTAAAATCTCAATTTATGCC
>CM065706.1:33824528-33829528 GCA_017654935.2 Phymorhynchus buccinoides | reverse complement strand
ATGGTGTACTGTCGCCACTAACGATAACTCTATCAGCCCGGTTCTCCGAGCTCTTATGTAGTTCATCTTACCCTTTTAGAATATTCTTTGCTTTCGACCCGCTGACAACAAGCAAACAACTACTCGACAAGCGCAAAGTGACGTTATTTTATTCACCAGGAGACAAAACAAAACTACTGGATATTCAGTTCGGCGAATGCGCCTTTATAAACATTACATAGACAAACAAGAAAACAGCAAACCCAAAATTCGGGACTTTCCTGGTGTTGCACTGCCTCCAGGCTAATTGCCTCCAGGAGTGAGGCGAAAATATGGTTTTACGCCCTCTTCGGCCTTTCGGCCATGTCAGTGGGGCATTTGTAAATACAAAGATGGTGGGAACAATTACTGGAGGCAATGCCCGGAGGCAGTGCTAGATCCAGTAAAGTCCCGATTTTTTTAAATAATACAGATATGTGTAGCAGTAACCAACGCCTCGGTTAAACCTCATCGGCTATGGTACCACCACATCTAGATGTATTCTTTGCCCCAAGTGAACGTATTGCCTCCAGGATCGTTCCCACCGTCTTAGTTATATACTAATGTCCCATAATATGTGTCTGTTCCAGACCGGAGGACGTTAAATGAATTTTCATTCAAACAAGAACACAGCAAATAATTATAGCAAAAGGAGCAAAAACGCAGGCAACAAAAGGGGCAAAAAAAAAACCCAGATCAAAATTAAAAACAAGCGCGAAATTCGCAATAGTTTGTGGCACGCGGTCTATTTTTACCACTCCAACCATGAGTCACCTCTCCCCTGGCTTTTTCAATAATAATTTTAATCTGTAAACCAGAATGTTTTATCTCTGCACCATTTCGTAACTTTTTTATATCTTTTGGAAAACATTTAATTTAAAACTATGTATCCTACTTATGTTATACTCATCACCAAAGCCCCCGCAATAAGCACCGCATACTCGTCGTGTCTGTTTGTAGTGTCTGTATTAACGTATGTTTATTATTTTGTACGCTTTTTTTTAAAATACATCATTTTAAAGAGCGGCCTCAATTAATTTTGAAGTGTTGTCTCGATTTGAAGTGCGACAATTTTGTCAATTTTGTCAAAATGTGCGACAATTTTGTCAAAAATTAATGTGCGACAATTTTGGAACGACAGAACGACAGACCGACCGACAGACCAACAAAGTGAGTTATAGGTTTGTGGCTTGAGCCACAAACAAAAAAACCAATACTTCCCCTCTACAGTCCAACGCGTAAATGATACAACAATGTTTAGGACATTTTTTTAGGGAGGTGGTGACAAGCATGATCACCGTCACCGTCTAACACAGAGCACAAAAGCACACCTTTCCTTTTTTCTTCTTCTTCTTTTCGTCTTCTTCTTCTTCTCTTGACTGTCGTTTTTAAGCTCCTTCCGACCACTAACCACCCCACTAACAAACACAGACTACCAAGCCCCCTACCCCCCCCCCTTCCTCCGGCCCCCACCCTCTTTTCTCCCTCCACCCCTCCACACACACCCAAGCATGGAATGTGCGGACGGTCCCATTTAACAAAAACACACATTCAGTCACACGCGCACACAAGCTACGCTAGAGTACGGTCGGTGGGCCTACCACACTGTACCATTCCAGGCTACCCCCCCCGTAACCTACCATCTACCCCCCCTTCGCCCAACATACAAGGCCTCGGCACCCGCCCCCCCACCGCCCACCCCCCACACCCCAGCGCCCTTTCGTCCCGCCGCGTTCTCGCTTTTACGAGGTTCTCGAAGCGGTGTTACTTAGTAAGCGTGCCCCCGTTCTCTATGTGTTATCCCATGGTCGTTCTCTATGTGCCCCCGTCTCTATGTGTTCCCCATGTCGTCTCTATGTGTCCCCGTCTCTAATGTGTCCTAATTGTCGTCTTCTATGTATGTCCCCATCTCTATGTGTCCCCCAATGGTCGTCTCTATGTGTCCCCGTCTCTATCTGTGTCCCCGTCTCTATGTGTGTCCCCCGTCTTTATGTGTCCCCGTCTCTATGTGTCCCCCAATGTCGTCTCTATGTGTCCCCCGTCTCTATGTGTCCCCGTCTTCTATGTGTCCCCAATGTCGTCTCTATGTGTCCCCAATGTCGTCTCTATGTGTCCCTGTCTCTATGTGTCCCCGTCTGTATGTGTCCCCGTCTCTATGTGTCCCCAATGTCGTCTCTATGTGTCCCCAATCTCGTCATGTGTCCCTATGTGTCCCCGTCTCTATGTGTCCCCAATGTCGTCTCTATGTGTCCCCAATGTCGTCTTTATGTATGTGGTCCCCGTCTCTATGTGTCACCAATTTCGTCTTTATGTGTCCCCAGTCTCTATGTGTCCCCAATGTCGTCTCTAGGTGTCCCCGTCTCTCTATGTGTCCCCACTGTCGTCCCTCTATGTGTCCCCGTCTCTATGTGTCCCCATGTCGTCCTTCTATGTGTCCCCGTCTCTATGTGTGCCCAATGTCGTCTCTATGTGTACCCACTGTCGTCTTCTATGTGTCCCCGTCCTCTATGTGTCCCCAATGTCGTCTCTATGTGTCCCCGTCTCTATCTATCCCCCATGTCGTCTCTATGGTTCCCCGTCTCTATGTGTCCCCAATGTCGTCTCTTATGTGTCCCCGTCTTCTATGTGTCCCCGTCTTTATGTGTCCCCCGTCTCTATGTGGTCCCCAATGTCGTCTCTATGTGTCCCGATCTCTATGTGTCCGTCTCTATGTGTCCCCGTCTCTAGTGTTCCCCAATGTCGTCTCTATGTGTCACCAATGTCGTCTTTTTGTATCCCAGTCTCTATGTGCCCCCAATGTCGTCTCTAGGTGTCCCCGTCTCTCTATGTGCTTCCCCACTGTCGTCTCTATGTGTCACCGTCTCTATGTGATGCCCCCCCCCCAAAAAATGTCGTCTCTATGTGTACGCAATGGTCGTTCTCTATTTGTCCCCAATGGTCGTCTCTATGTGTCCCCAATGTCGTCTCCTTCATTGTATCCCAGTCTCTATGTGTCCCCCAATGTCGTCTCTATGTGTCCCCAATGTCGTCTATATGTGTCCCCACTGTCGTCTATATGTGTCCCCAATGTCGTCTATATGTGTACCCAATGTCGTCTCTATGTGTACCCAATGTCGTCTCTATGTGTCCCCAATGTCGTCTCTATGTGTCCCCAATGTCGTCTATATGTGTCCCCAATGTCGTCTCTATGTGTCCCCAATGTCGTCTCTATGTGTCACCAATGTCGTCTCTTTGTGTCCCCAACCACATAGAGGACGGGCACACATAGAGACGAGGACACATACAGACGAGGACACATAGAGACAGGGACACATAGAGACGGGAACACAAAGATACAGACACACATAGAGACAGTACACACATAGAGACGGGGTCAAATAGAGACGGGGACACGACAGGCACACATAGAGACAGACAACAGATAGAGACAGGGAGACATAGAGACGGACACAATAGAGACGGGAACACATAGAGAACAGGGACCACATAGAGAACAGGCACACATAGAGACAGGCACACATAGAGACGGGTCACATAATAGAGACAGAGGACACATAGAGACAGGGGACACCACAGAGACGGGGGACATCATAGAAACGGGGGCACATCTCATCTATCCTCTCGCAGTAGCGTCGCAGGCTAACCTAGGCCTCTTTCTCAGTCTCGTCGTCGAGCAAGCGACGCGAGGATACAATTTTACGTACAGGTAACATTTTCTCTCGTTTGAAAGTCGTTCCACCTGTTTTTTTGTTCAAGAAGAAAAAAACACCTCCAACGCGTCAACTGGATCTTGTTCAGACTTGGAATTTGTCGGCGAGAGATTAGCAGCTTAATTTGTATAGTAGGAAGACTAATCAAAGGTAATTAGTGACTGAATCGATTTGTGTGTGTGTGTGTTTAGTGTAAACAAAAGTCGCGTGGTTGCGTTGTGGAGGTGAGGTGTGGTGTAGTGTGGTGTAGTATAGGCCTTAGTGTCGTGTCGCATAATATTGTAGTATGCGTAGAAAGGTTTACTTTGGAATTTCACGACTAGTTAGCTAGTGTAGGTTTTCGTTGTCGCGTTGTTAATTTCATTTCACAACGGTTCTTGTAGCTTTGTGGTTGTTTCGTCGAATTTAGAAAACGCAATAGACTATCAGTTTAGTCTTGTTTTTTTGGAATGTGGTAGTTTTGTCCTCTTTCTTAAGGCTGATAATGATTTTGTTTGTGTAGGATTCGCGAGGTGGTATTGTTGTGTTTTTGTTATGATACGATACTTGTTGCTATGTTGGTTCCATTCCATAATGTTGGATAATTATGTTGTGTTGTGTGTGTGTGTGGTGTGTGTGTGTGTGTGTGTGTGTGTGTGTGTCAAGTCAAGTCAAAATGATCTTGATTGACGATAAAGGAATAAGCCTAACTAAGCTTCTTTTGTGTTTTGTTGTGGTGTGTGTGGTGTGGGTGTGTGTGTGTGGTTGTGTGTGTTGAACGTCAAAAAAGATTTACTTTGGAATTTACATTAGCTTTAGCGTAGCTTCGCTGTCGGGTTGTTCATTTCATATTCAACGGTTCTTGTAGGTCTAGTAGTATATAGCTTAGTGGTTGTTTCGTCGAATTAGAAAAAAACACAATATCTTGTTTGGAATATTGTAGGATTTCCCCCCCTCCCTTCTTGAGACTTATACTGATTTAATTGTTTGTAGGTTTTGTGAGGTAGTATTGCTTTTTTTTAAATGATACTTGTTGCCATGTTGGTTGAATTCCACAATGTTGGATATTATTATTTTTGTTTTGTGTGTGGTTTTTGTTTGAGAGAGAGAGAGAGAGAGAGAGAGAGAGAGAGAGAGAGAGAGAGAGAGAGAGAGAGAGAGAGAGAGAGAGTTGGGTGTATAAAGACTGAGTGCAATTTTGAGACATATAAACTCAGAGGATAAACATTTTCTTTTTCCTTTCTTTAATTGTCGACTAAATGAGTATACAACTTTGTGAAATTGTGACAAAAA
>CM065706.1:33813145-33818145 GCA_017654935.2 Phymorhynchus buccinoides | reverse complement strand
AATAATTAAGGGGAGCATTTTCATGGTGCGTAGCCTACGTGGGAGTGATCTTGCCTAATTCGATCGGTCAAACGGGGGAAGTATCACTATCATCAGGTAGATCCCCAGCTCTCGCCTCGTGTGTTTGAGCAGACATACAGCACTTAGAACACCGTGCGTCATTCTAAAATTGACGTCATTTATATTTTGTACGTCACGTTTTGCAAGTTTTATCAGTTTGCGGCCACTGGCCACCCCTAATTTTTCTATAAAAAAAAGTTTGCAAATCGCTGACTCGCCATCCTGCGGTTTCAAGCTTCGACGTAATTGTTGCATCGTTGCTATGGTATTTGACCGAGTAATGGAGGTAACCAACTCTAATTTTCACGAAGTGCTCTCCCCTATTTTTTCTTCTTCCAAGGTTTGAAGGTTTATTAAATTCCCAACAGCGCCATGGGGGTACATGGAAACTCGTCTGTTCTAACAAGAAAAACATTCCTAACATTCCTTACTAGTACACTGTTGTATTTCTTGGCACACCTAAATTAACCCTTTCACCGCCAGCCATATTTCAGCCAAAAATGTCCATTAAATTGACCTGGGTAGAGAACAACATCCATCTGCAGTATTGGGGATTCTTCTGTGACATAATATGAAACAAGGTCTATCCTTACTTCCCAAAACTAAGACAATAAGTGTCTTTGGATAATAGACCCCAATTTGATGCCTTTTAGTGACATAGGTGGTAAATCACTGTGGTGCTGAAATGCGACATTGGCGGTGAAAGGGTTAACCCACTCCAGGAAGGTTCCTCACATTCACAACACACACAGGGACATCTTTACTGACCACTCAACTGGTGGCAAGGTGTTGTAGCCCGCACCGGGAGAGCGCCGGGGGCTGTCACGTTCGGTTAGTCTTGTTCGGTGTCGAAGGTCTTGGCTGGTCTTCTTCGTTGGTCTGAAGGTCTTCTTCGGTACTTTTCCTATCGTCTTGGGTCGACGCCGCAGAGCTGGAGATGTGGGTTGTCGTCTCTCAGACAGCTCGATACGGAATGCCGTCTAGGCCAATGTAGCACCCGAAGCAGAGGACAATTCAGTGAGTACACCGACGTCACAACCGCTTCCGGTGCACAGAATATACGCACAGCACACAGAACGAAACATACGAAACATATACCACAGGTGCGACACAGCAACACAAAGGAATGCATTTTGATTTACAGTTTTCACTTTCGACAAAGACTGTATAGGGGAAGATAAGCATCCGGTCTCTTTTCCCTAATATGAGTAGTGAGGACAGAAACACTGGTTATGTCCCTTTTAAACAGGACACATTTTACACATCGATAGGCCAGTTGAATTCTCCGTTCAAGTTCCATTCTGAGTTTTTGGATAGCCTCCACTGTGAATGGTGTACTGTCGCCACTAACGATAACTCTATCAGCCCGGTTCTCCGAGCTCTTATGTAGTTCATCTTACCCTTTTAGAATATCTTTGCTTTCGACCCGCTGACAACAAACAAACAACTACTCGACAAGATCAAAGTGACGTTATTTTATTCACAAGAGACAAAACAAAACTACTGGATATTTCGGCGCGGAATGCGCCTTTATCAACATAGACAAACAAGAAAACAGCAAACCCAAAAATCGGGACTTTCCTGGTGTTGCACTGCCTCCGGGCATTGCCTCCAGGAGTGAGGCGAAAATAGGGTTTTACGCCCTCTTCAGCCTTTCGGCCATGTGGGGCATTTGTAAATACAAAGATGGTGGGAACAATACTGGAGGCAATGCCCGGAGGCAGTGCTAGACCAGTAAAGTCCCGATTTTTTAATAATACAGATATGTGTAGCAGTAACCACGCCTCGGTTAAACCTCATTGGCTATGGTACCACCCCATCTTAGGTATTCTTGCCCAAGTGAACGTATTGCCTCCAGGATCGTTCCCACCGTCTTTATATCAACTACTGTCCCATTAGTATGTGTCTGTTCCAGACCGGAGGACGTTAAATGAATTTTCATTCAAACAAGAACACAGCAAATAATTATAGCAAAAGGAGCCAAAAAGCAGGGCAACAAAATGAGCAAAAAACCCCAAGATCAAAATTAAAACAAGCGCGAAATCGCAATAGTTTGTGGCACGCGGTCTATTTTTACCACTCGAACCATGAGTCACCTCCCCTGGCTTTTCAATAATTTTAATCTGTAAACCAGAATGTTATCTCTGCACCATTTCGTAACTTTTTATATCTTTTGGAAAACATTTAAAACTATGTATCCTACTTATACTCATCGAAAGAAGCACCGCATACTCGTCGTGTCTGTTGTAGTGTCTGTATTACGTATGTTTATTATTTTGTACGCTTTTAAAATACATCATTTTAAAGAGCGGCCTCAATTTGAAGTGTAGCCTCGATTTGAAGTGCGACAATTTTGTCAAAATGTGCGACAATTTTGGACAGACAGACAGACAGACAGACGACCGACCGACAAAGTGAGTTATAGGTTTGTGGCTTGAGCCACAAACAAAAACCAATACTTCCCCTCTACAGTCCAATGCGTAAATGATACAACTGTTTAGGACATTTTTTTAGGGAGGTGGTGACAAGCATGATCACCGTCACCGTCTAACACAGAGCACAAAAGCACACCTTTCCTTTTTTCTTCTTCTTCTTTTCGTCTTCTTCTTCTTTTTCTCTTGACTGCGTTTTAGCTCTTCCGACCACTAACCACCACCACTACCCCCCCCCCCCCCTTCCTCCGGCCCCCACCCCTCTTCCTCCCTCCACCCCTCCACACACACCCAAGCATGGAATGTGCGACGGTCCCATTTAACACAAACACACATTCAGTCACACGCGCACACAGCTACGCTAGAGTACGTCGGTGGGCCTACCACACTGTACCATTCCAGGCTTACCCCCCCCCCCCCCCACCCACCGCCCACCCCCCCACACCCCCAGCCCCTTTCGTCCCCGGTTCTCGCTTTACGAGGTTCTCGAAGCGTGTTACTTAGTAGCGTGTCCCCCCGTCTCTATGTGTTCCCCATGTCGTCTCTATGTGTCCCCGTCTCTATGTGTTCCTAATGTCGTCTCTATGTGTCCCCAATGTTGTCTCTATGTGCCCCCGTCTCTATGTGTTCCCCATGTCGTCTCTATGTGTCCCCGTCTCTATGTGTTCTCTAATGTCGTCTCTATGTGTCCCCGTCTCTATGTGTCCCCAATGTCGTCTCTATGTGTCCCCCGTCTCTATCTGTCCCCAATGTCGTCTCTATGTGTCCCCGTCTCTTATGTGTCCCCGTCTCTATGTGTCCCCAATGTTGTCTCTATGTGTCCCCGTCTCTATGTGTCCCCGTCTTTATGTGTCCCCGTCTCTATGTGTCCCCAATGTCGTCTCTATGTGTCCCCGATCTCTATGTGTCCCTATGTGTCCCCGTCTCTATGTGTCACCAATGTCGTCTCTTATGTATCCCCAGTCTCTATGTGTCCCCAATGTCGTCTCTAGGTGTCCCCGTCTCTCTATGTGTCCCCACTGTCGTCTCTATGTGTCCCCGTCTCTATGTGTGCCCAATGTCGTCTCTATGTGTCCCCAATGTCGTCTCTATGTGTCCCCAATGTCGTCTTTATGTATCCCAGTCTCTATGTGTCCCCAATGTCGTCTCTAGGTGTCCCCGTCTCTCTATGTGTCCCCACTGTCGTCTCTATGTGTCCCCGTCTCTATGTGTACCCAATGTCGTCTCTATGTGTACCCAATGTCGTCTCTATGTGTCCCCAATGTCGTCTCTATGTGTCCCCAATGTCGTCTCTATGTGTCCCCAATGTCGTCTCTATGTGTCCCCAATGTCGTCTCTATGTGTCCCCAATGTCGTCTCTATGTGTCCCCAATGTCGTCTCTATGTGTCCCCAATGTCGTCTCTTTGTGTCCCCAACACATAGAGACGGGCACACATAGAGACGAGGACACATACAGACGAGGACACATAGAGACATGGACACATAGAGACGGGAACACAAAGATACAGACACACATAGAGACAGACACACATAGAGACGGGGTCACATAGAGACGGGGACACGACAGGCACACATAGAGACAGACACACATAGAGACAGGGAGACATAGAGACGGACACAATAGAGACGGGAACACATAGAGACAGGGACCACATAGAGACAGGCACACATAGAGACAGGCACACATAGAGACGGGTCACATAATAGAGACAGAGGACACATAGAGACAGACACACAGAGACGGGGGACATCATAGAAACGGGGGCACATCTCATCTATCCTCTCGCAGTAGCGTCGCAGGCTAACCTAGGCCTCTTTCGCAGTCTCGTCGTCGAGCAAGCGACGCGAGGATACAATTTTACGTACAGGTAACATTTTCTCTCGTTTGAAAGTCGTTCCACCTGTTTTTTTGTTCAAGAAGAAAAAAACACCTCCAACGCGTCAACTGGATCTTGTTCAGACTTGGAATTTGTCGGCGAGAGATTAGCAGCTTAATTTGTATAGTAGGAAGACTAATCAAAGGTAATTAGTGACTGAATCGATTTGTGTGTGTGTGGTTTAGTGTAAACAAAAGTCGCGTGTTGTGTGTGGAGGTGAGGTGTGGTGTAGTGTGGTGTAGTATAGGCCTAGTGTCGTGTCGCATAATATTGTAGTATGCGTAGAAAGGTTTACTTTGGAATTTCACGACATTAGTTAGTGTGGTTTTCGTTGTCGGGTTGTTAATTTCATTTCCAACGGTTCTTGTAGCTTTGTGGTTGTTTCGTCGAATTAGAAAACGCAATAGACTATCAGTTTAGTCTTGTTTGGAATGTGGTAGTTTTGTCCTCTTTCTTAAGGCTGATAATGATTTTGTTTGTGTAGGATTCGCGAGGTGGTATTGTTGTGTTTTTGTTATGATACGATACTTGTTGCTATGTTGGTTCCATTCCATAATGTTGGATAATATGTGTGTGTGTGTGTGTGTGTGTGTGTGTGTGTGTGTCAAGTGTGTGTGTGTGTCAAGTCAA
>CM065706.1:33790645-33793145 GCA_017654935.2 Phymorhynchus buccinoides | reverse complement strand
TGAATAAAGTCAAAAATCTCATTTTTGGTCAATTTTGAGTTATGGCTATTTTCGTGTTCTCTTACATCTTATCTTTCATATTTATGAAGGGAAATCTTTAATAAGGTCTCTACATGGTCTTATAAGTGCTTTAACCCTTTCACCGCCAATGTCGCATTTTAGCACCACAATGGTTTAACACCCATGTCACTCAAAGGCATCAAATCAGGGCCTGTTATCCAAAGACCCTATTTTCTTAATTTTGGGAGGTAAGGATAGGCCTAATGTTATATATGTCACAGAGGAATTCGCAATATTGCAGATATTTTATTTTCTCTACCCAGTTAAGTTTAATGGTATTTTTTGGCTGAAAAATGGCTGGCGGTGAAAGGGTTAAAGCGAGTAGGTCAATGCATTTGCTTTAGATAGGCTAGACTTTAGACTGCGTTTTCTCAAAATGGCCGACGCTCACCCTACTAACTTTAAATGCTCATAAGTCTGGAACGGAAAACATATACAAGAATGGTTGTTGTATCATTAGAAAGAGAATTGTCTGACGTTTCTAAGCTGTACCATTTTCTCAGAATGGTCAGTTTGACACTTAATGTCCCTTTCATGGTGCTGGGTCACATATAGAAGACAAAATGTAATTATCACAACATTATACTAGCATAGTAAGCCACATTTATATTATCTGCCTCTTCTTCTCTTAATTGCATGAGATATTATGTTAATACGAAATCAGTTTAAAGGTAACAACCCCCCTTCTCCTTCTTTTTTTCTTCTTCTTCGATCGCTCAGACAGTTTCCTGTCAATTATGCGTCATGCTGCCGTTATGCGCCTAACTAAGAAATAGTTAGGCCCGGCAAGTCCGACTTCGGCTGGAGGAAATCTTTTTGAAAGCGTCGCGTGAGTACTAAAAGGCCGAGAATGGACCGGTTAGGCAGACAGATAGTAGATGACAGTAAGCAAAGGGAAAAGGCGGAGTCAAAGAGAGTGACAGATGAGAGGAAGTTACAAGCACATAACATCCAGAAGGTGGGGGAACTATTTATGCAAAATACCCCCCGGTATCCCCACGGGGGCAACAACCATCCTACCCATTACACCCAAATTATTGTAAGCATTTAAAAAAAAAATCGTAACCAACCAGGGTCAAAATACACCTAGGGTACCCAACAAAAGTAGCTGCACCGTACTACAATGACATTTGGTGTCATTGAGCTGGCGCAGAAGAATCGTCTATGTCTATATAGCGTTGTCTGAAACTTCAAACTGCATTGGGTCTATATTTACCTAGCTTCTACATTGACAAGCCTGCCCTTTATACTCACATGGCTTTTATCATTGGTTGATACTAGGGGCCAACAGTAACACGAGAGCTGTACAATAGAATGATTTGCTACAGTAATGGAAAATCATGGTACAGTTTAGTTTCTTGTGGAAGACTACGACTCTTCGCCCTTGCACCGGCTCTGGTGCTGCGGCCAAAGGGATGGGTTGGCCTTTTGGGGGACCTTCCTCAACGCCAGCTAGATGCTTCCTCACATCCCTTTGGCCGAGAGAGTGGGGATGTACCCTAGGCAAGGCTTCTCCACCAGGGGAAGACGGGGTAAAAAGCCCATGGGCGGGTAAGAAGCCCATGGCAATTATCTCATGAACAAATTTCAGTCAATTTTTCCCATGCGACGAATGCTTTATTAACAGTAACACTCGTCTCATGGGCAAAATGTGACTGAAATTTGCTTTATTTCATGAGATAATTGGCATGGGCTTCTTACTGCTTTTTACCCCGTCTTACCCTATGAACAAATTCTCGCCCAGCCCGCCAGAATAGTATCTGCCCCCCTTTGCTGCTATCTGGCAGTCATGGTCGGAAACGACTGACTGACTGGCATACATACATACATACATACATACATACAAACACTGACAAGCAGTCAATAAAATGATCCTTGCCTCGCCAGCTTTAACAATGTTCAAGTTATTGGCTGACATTTTCTCCTTATCTCTCTCTCTCGGGGTTTGTTCCACCCGCTTCTAGAGCTAGAAGAAGGGTAATACTTTAGAATGGGGACATGGGCATGGGTGCTACTCTTTCATTTGTACACTGATTTCAGTATTCTTTAATTGGACCAGAAACTGAACTTCAGGTGTTTTTTTAATTCATCAAAACATTTTGTTTTTATTTAAATGCCACAAGCGATTTGGGGCGTTTTGAACTTAGTCTAGTTCTATCTTGGAAGTTTACAAAGGCAATGTATTCATTTTATTTTACAAGGCTTATCAGACTCAAACTGTCTCTGTCTATCATTCTAACTGTCTGTCTGTCTCGTTATATCTCTCTTAAGTTGCCCCCCCCCCCCCCCTGAATCGTCCGACGGGGCTCTGCCCCTGTACCCTGCCAGGGCCATGGGTCCCTGGATCCCTGCCTTTCAGTTTTGTTTCATTTTGGGGAGTTGCACCCATGCGAGGGTCTGTGTGAATTATGTCTGTCTGTCTGTCTGTATGTATGCATGT
>CM065706.1:33778145-33780645 GCA_017654935.2 Phymorhynchus buccinoides | reverse complement strand
TAAGCCCAAAGCTGATGCACTGAAGGTCACTGTAAAGCCCACAAGGGAGAAACCCCCCCCCCCCCCCCCCCCCCCCCCCCCATGATCTGTAAAAACATGATGACTGCTATATTATTCAGTCGAAAAGCTTTAGCTATAGACACAGCTGTTTCGGGAGGAACATTTAGTTTATCTATATTTTCATAATTTTTTTCAAGCAAACTTTAGTTAACTATAAGTAACTTTTCATAAATAACAGGCGATAATATGTTGTAGTATGTGACAAGATTACTTATAGTCAGTGGATATTGCTAGATTTTCACCCATAGGCAATCTTATTTATGTTTGTGATACTAAGTATATTATTTCTACTAGATATGTTGATTGATACTGCTCACAAAAATAAGTTTTTACCATAAATCTGAGGGAAGAAATATATTTGAAATACTATGTAGAGCATACAGCCAAAATATCTTTACAGACAAAAGCTTGGTACAGTTTCTATCTAAGATTTCTAGATTCCGGCTTTTAACTAAACAGCTTGATTTTGTGTGGAACGGAACAGCTGTGTAGACCGCATTAATCGTGCGCCTTGAAATTCCAGTTTAAAGACCCCCCACGTCATGTGTCGCATTCCCTCTTATGCTAGGAAGATTTCTTAAGATTCCTTACTAGCTATAAGAGGGAAAAAACGTGAAAAACATGATTTTGACACGTGACATGCGGGGTCTTTAAAAGGAATTATCCCAAACTATTTTAAGGTCACTATACTGTCATACACGTCAACATTATTCACGATATATTTCTATTTCCCCATGGCAACACAGTGATAGCCCACTCTTTAATTAAGGTCTTGGTACACGTTAACATTATTCACGGGGTATTAACTTCTATTTCCCCATGGCAACACAGTGAGTTGTAAGTCATATTAAGGTCTGTGTACATGTGAACACTATTCACGATATATTTATATCCCCCCATAGAAAAACAGTGATACCCCGCTCTTAATATGACTTGCAGCTCACTGTGTTGCCATGGGGAAATAGAAAGATCTCGTGAATAATGTTAGCGTGTACACAGACCTTAATATGACTTACAACGCACCGTGTTGCTATGGGGAAATAGAAATATCTTATGAATAGTGTTAACATCTTGTGAATAGTGTTAACGTGTACACAGATCTTTAGCAAGAAAATCAAACTAGCCTAATGTTACCCCGACAGAAGTCATAATGATCAGCCCTGAAAAAAGCTCCTAGTCTTATTTGTATCTATCTTACGGGTCGTAAGTTTTGCTTTGTTATACCCCCCACCCTCCATCGATCATAATAATAATGAGATAAATAGATTGACCGCAAATGAATCTTGTCCACTCCTCTCTCCCAATCAAGCAGCGCGTGCAGTACTCATTAGTCAAACCATTGGCTAGACACGCAAGCGCGTGTGCGCTCATTAAAGACCCAGCACGTCACGTGTCAAAACCACGGTTCTCACGTGTTTTCCCTCTTATAGCTGGTAAGACATTTTAGAGACCCACTGACCCACCACGATTAAGTCCCTTGGATTTGTCTGGGTAGCTGTGACCCACATAGAAATACCCCCAACTTGAAATTGAGGCTGCTCTTTAGAATGATGCTTCGTTTTCAATTTGGGGGCATTTGTATGGAAGTCAAACCTGGTGAAAACAAAATTTCTTACCAGCTATAAGAGGGAAAACACGTGAACCCATGATTTTGACACGTGATCTGGTGGGTCTTTAAGATATCTTCCTAGCATAAGAGGGAATGTGGCATGTGACGTGGGGGGTCTTTAAAGTCTCTGTACACGTTAACATAATTCACAAAATATCTCTATTTCCACATGGCAACACAGCGTTAGGCCACTCATAATATGACTTACAACTCACTGTGTTGCCATGGGGAAACAGCGATATTTTGTGAATTATGCTAACATATACAGAGACCTTTACCAATACACTAGATTATTGCAGGCCAGTTCGGACCTCAGTATACGTGGGTTGTTCATTAAAAATTAGCAACGGGTTCCATAAGACAGGAACAAAAGAGTTCACGGACTTCAAACTGTTGCATTCCTATGAAGAACACCTTTCCTCTCTGTATGCACAGTTCCAGACCTCTACGCCAGGTATCAAGGTCATTTTGGTAGCTTCTTTGAGGCAAGGGTCGGAGCTGTGATTTTGAGCTTTTTGCGAAATAGTTGCCAAACTTTACTGAGCAACCCACGTACATATTCATTAATCATTAGTCGTGACCTCATAATTTGCGCCAACTAGTCCCATGACTGTCTCTCTCGGTTTGTCTGTCTGTCTGTCTCCCTCTCCTCCTTTTCTCTGCCTCAGGGTTTATTTAGTGTAAAAGCTGCGCTTATGTTATGCTAACCTTGTTGTTCCAGAGAAATTAACTTTCGTAAGTTTATTTATGTTGGTTACTCTCTCTCTCTCTCTCTCTCTCTCTCTCTCTCTCTCTCTCTCTCTCTCTCTCTCTCTCTCTCTCTCTCTCTCT
>CM065706.1:33755645-33770645 GCA_017654935.2 Phymorhynchus buccinoides | reverse complement strand
ACACATACACACACACACACACGCGCGCGCGCGCGCGCGCGCACACACACACTCACATACACAAAGCACTCACGTGTACTCACACTCACAGACACATACTCACCCCCACCCCTCTAGCGAACACAATCTCTCCTGCGCACGCATACACTCATACACATGCAAGCAGATATACACACACAGAACACACACAACACACTCACACACACACACACACACACACACACACACACCTGCTAGTGTAGAGGTATTGTGGTGCCACTCAGCGGCAGGTCACTGGTATCCTGGATACTGATCTGCTTCCTGACTGCCGCAGGTTAGTAATAGATAGATAGATATTATAATTATATTACATGATAACTAGAGCGTTAAGACGCTAGATCACCAGCCGTGCAGCAGTATTTTCGGCTGCAGTGCTTTGCCTCGCAGCTGGTAACCGATCCTGACCTTGACCTTTGAACAGTGACCTTCATTTTCGAGCCTGGCCTCGATATCCTAAGTACCTACCCGCATGTAAAATGTGAGCGTCCTAGGCTCCGCCGTTCAAACTTTATCGTGCCAGGTGCTCGGAAGCATTCCTGTGACCTTGACCTTTGACCTATGACCTTCGGTTTCGAACTTGGCCTATATATCTTTAGTACCTACCCGCATGCAAAATGTGAGTGTTCTATGTTCCTTTGTTCAGACGTTACCGTGGTAACATAGTCAGATAGTCAGATAGTCTGTCAGACAGTCAGGAACAGACAGAATTCACTGAAAACATTACCAGTTTCGCTAGCTCTTCGCACGCGGCTGGTAATTATGATATTGGCTAATTATTAATTTGTGAGGGGCAGCCATACTTTAAATGTATGCTCTTGTGTGCCGTGTTTTCTCTCCTTTAGAACTCTTTACGATCCTCATCAAAAAAGATTTTTTTTAAAATTGGGTAGGCGTTACACTTGTGGCGACACGCTCTCCGGGGGAGAGCAGCCCGAATTTCACAGAGATAAGTCTCTGTGACTCGAATATACCAATTTTATTTAATACCAAATTAAAATATACCAAATTGTCTCAACTCAACCGCATCGTAGCTATTAATCACAATAAGCTGCAAACCTAGAAATCGCATTATTTTAAACTATTCAAAAAAACTTAACACATCACTCCGGCTAGACACACAAACAAAAATAGGCATAAACGAAAAGAGAAATGAAAGAGGGTTACAGGTTTTTACTTCAGGTAGGGTAAGACGGGGTAAAAAGCCCATGGGCGGGTAAGAAGCCCATGCCAATTATCTCATGAAATAAAGCAACTTTCAGTCACATTTTTGCCCAAACTGGGCAAAAATGTGACTGAAAGTATCTGGGCAAAAATGTGACTGAAAGTTGCTTTATTTCATGAGATAATTGGCATGGGCTTCTTACCCGCCCATGGGCTTTTTACCCCGTCTTACCAGACTGGGCAAAAATGTGACTGAAAGTTGCATCTGGGCAAAAATGTGACTGAAAGTTGCTTTATTTCATGAGATAATTGGCATGGGCTTCTTACCCGCCCATGGGCTTTTTACCCCGTCTTACCCTATAGCAAGCAATAAGGGAAACGGCAGGTGAGACTTTTTATGGAAAGACGTTTTTACATCTATTGGCTTCCCCCACAACAAACCACTACAAACGCAGAGTAAGTTGCATAAAGTGGTTTAGGGGAGCGAAACGAGTTCAGAAATGATCACATTATCGTGTGCACACAGAGTTACTTCCCTTGAAGCGAATTCGTCAAGCTGACAGCTTTATATTTATTTTGCATACAGTTAGGTGATTGTGGTTTAAACAATTTGTTTTATTATTGAGTAACACAATGTCATAGTAAAGCAGCAACATAAACAAATGAGAACGAGCACAACAAGCTTAAAGCTTATACAAGGCGCTCAAACACAAGTAGATTAGACAACATTGGCTGCCACAAGTAATAAGAGACTGGAACAGAACATGATCATGAAAATGATAACATACAAAATGTGCATGAACAAGCAAGTAACAACAATAACATAGAAATTGAAATTGAAAATGAAATGAAATTGAAGGGGCAAGAGGCATTAACTCCAAAAGGTATAGGGGAAGACGGGGTAAAAAGCCCATGGGTGGGTAAGAAGCCCATGCCTATTATCTTATGAAATGAAGCAAATTTCAGTCACATTTTGCCCATGAGACATTAACACTCGTAACACCATTTGTGATTCAGCGTCGAGACAATCAATATTTGAAGCACATTCTCAGCACATTTTCAGCATACAGTTAATTAGGCGATTCGATCGTCCTCAATGACGACGACGATGTCTTCTCTTCTTTTTCTTTCTTTTCTTCTCCCTCAGCTATCTTATCTGTTTGAATTGTGAAGATGTCCCATCGTTACCCCTTCCCTCATGACATAGGTAGATGGCCTGGTCCTTAAACAGTTGTTGGTGGTTGTTGTTCGTTCCCTCAGCTATCTGCGCCTTCATCAGCTTCGTGGCCTACGGGGCCGGCTACGACCTGGATCAGGAGTTCCCCCCAGGGAGCACCCGCCTCCACGGCTCCTTCGGGCTCCAGATCGTCAGCTTCCTCTTCTGCTGCGCCGCCCTGGGCACCCACGTCAGGGACTCCAAGGACACCCTGAAAACCTGGGACAACAACGAGGGCCTCCACCACCCTGTCCGACCCACAGCCGTCCGAAGCGTCGCCGCCTCCTCCTCCTCGGCTCAATCCACGCGTGTGCCTTACGTCACATCCGGAAGTGACCCGGAAAAGAAGAGGCCCGGGTCGTCTAGCGTTCCCAAGCTGCCCAGCTTCTCCATGCCCAAGTTCCCGTCGTCCCTTTCGCGCTTCCGCTCGTCTAAAGACGGAGAGCGGGGTGGTGGGGGTGGTCCTCCTCCGTCTGCGCCTCCCATGGAGGGTGTGGGTGGGAGAGGAGGTGGGGGAGGAGGTGGGGGAGGAGGGGGGTATAGGTCATACGCGCCAAGCAGTGGGGGAGGGTCGGTGAGTGGCTACGACTCGCAGGTGTAAATTTAATGAGGGTGCGGTTTTTTAATTTTTTTATTTTATTTTTTAGAGAGAGTTAGACAGTGGTGTGAATTAAAGGTTTAAGGGGGTAGGAATGAATTAGGTGAAGACGGGGTAAAAAGCCCATTGGTGGGTAAGAAGCCCATGCCAATTATCTCATGAAATGAAGCACATTTCAGTTCAGTTTTGCCCATGAGACGAGTGTTAATGTTTGGCGTTCGTTTCGTGGGCAAAATTTGACTGAAATTTGCTTCATTTCATGAGATAAAATCTACTACTACATGTATCGTGTCTATAATATCCAGTGCTTGATTATTGATTTCTTTTTATGTAGGCTTCATAATTATCATGGAGGGTAATGAGGAATAGCCAAGAAGAGAAGCGAACTCAAAATATTCTTCTCGTTGATATCTGGGAATCCTTCATTTCAAACTGTTGAAAGTTTGCAGAACATGAAACACTCAAGGCTTGATCTGATAAAACTGAACGAAGGGACGTAACTTGATTATTGATGAATGTAGCCGCCACATTGGTTTTCTTCTAAAAACAACAACCATATTGGATGATTCCCCTTTGATATGGAAGGTCTGGTTTTTACTGTTAAAAAGAGAAAGTTAATGATTTTTTTTTTTGGGGGGGGGGGGGGGGGGCATTATTAAAGAAAACAAGGTGGGTTCTAATGAGTTAAGATTGAGATTAGTTGTTGTTTTTTATGAAACTTTATTAAAGTCTTAATCTGATTTTGTGAACTGCGATCTTATCTTTTATTCAATTTTCCCTATCTTTTTTGTTGTGAATTTTGCAATCCTTTGTTTACCCGCCCCCCTCCCCCCCGTCCCTTTGCCTACCCCCCCCCCCCCCACCCTTCCCCTTCACTACCACCCTCCCCCCGTTCCTCACAATGTCTTTTCCTAACGATCTTTAGTATAGGATGTATTATCATGGTAATGAGATGTGTGAAGTAAAGTGTGTGTGTGCGTGTGAGTGTGCGTGTTCGAGCGTGCGTGTGCTTGCGCGTGTGTGTGTGTTGTGGTAAAGAGTCTCTTTGTGTGCTAAAATGAGATAGAGTGTGTGTGTGTATGTGAGTGCAAAAGAGAGATAAAGAGAGAGAGAGTGTGTATGTAGGAATGCGCACGCACAAGCGCATAATATATGCGTATGCGTTTAACGTTTGTGCTTGACTTTGCAAAGCTTGAAATTGAACCATGCGATAATGAAACATCTACTACTTCACAACAGCCATAATAATAATACTAATATTAACCGTTATTATTGCTATCAGAAAGAGAATGAAGAAGAGGCAATGGGTTTGGAAGATGGGTGTAATACCCCCCAAAAAAGAAAGAAGAAAATGATGATAATGGTGATGATGGCGACGACGAAGATGACGAGTTGAAGTGGTGTTAACTGTTAGCAGGACAACGATGATGATGATGATGATGTTTTGCTGCACATAATGAACTTAAACTGATGTATTCGTTTACACATTCATTCATTGTTTTTGCATGGCTTCCAATTCTCTTTCTTTTGTTCTTGTGTTACATCTCAAGTTTACTCTTTCATACATTTGTTTTATATTTTCATATGAATTTCTTTAAATAATATTTTTTTAAGTTTCTGACTTTTCTTTCTGTCTTTCTGTCTTTCTTTTTTTCTTTTTTTATGTCTGCCTTTCTTTCATTGTTCTTGTTTTTCTCTCCTGTTTTTCATTATTTTTCCTAAATACTTTAATGCATGCATTTATTTGTTGTTATTTAAGAATCTGTTTAGTTTCTTGTGTGTGTGTGTGTGTGTGTGTGTGTGTGTGTGTGTGTGTGTGTGTAACCTGTCCGCCGCGAGACAATTATCCTTATATGTATGAGGACAAATAAAACAAAGTTGAAGCTTTTAATTTTTTGGCAAATCCCTTTGTTTGTATTCCCCCACCCATAACTTCACTTATATTTTCTTCTTCTTTATGCTTCCAGCAGTGTGTATGTATACTTACACACAGAATGGCTATATATCCTAGATATCATGGTAATCCTAGAAACGTAGTCAGGTAAGCCTATTATTCTGGAATATTCTTTTTTTTGGATATAGGAGATTCACATAATTATCTATAAACAATTCACATATTAGGCAAATCATTTGCCCGATTATAAAGGCAACTATCATTGCCATTCATGCGTAATTCGCCTGGTGACATCATCACGGACTGCTGACGTGTATATATATATTCCCTTTATTGTATCATCACCTTTCACCCGTTTGATCTTACTGCATAATCGTGTACATATCAATTAGGAACGTGTTATATCTGTTTCAGTATATATTTACATAATTATCTTATCGTATGCATTTATTGTTGTCACGATTTTTAAGAGACACCCTGACGGATGAGTCTTTTGCAAGAAACAAGGTCGAGATCTCCAGAAAGACAGCTTTTTCAAGGATCGGAACACTCACTTTGCTCTGGTTTCCTAGAAACCAAACCGTCAAAACGGCGATTCCTCCTTGGTGGAGATGCCGGAGAGAGACGCCAGTTTGGATGGGGTGGGTGGGGGAGGCCACTCAAGAGTGGTTGAAGCTTTTTTTTCTTTGTAGTGCAGTAACAACAAATTAGGGGAAGACGGGGTAAAAAGCCCATGGGCGGGTAAGAAGCCCATGCCAATTATCTCATGAAATGAAGCAAATTTCATTCACATTTTGCCCATGAGACGGGGCAAAATGTGAATGAAATTTGCTTCATTTCATGAGATAATTGGCATGGGCTTCTTACCCGCCCATGGGCTTTTTACCCCGTCTTACCCTAGAGCTATTAATTATTTTCCTTTGTTGTGAGCGAAACTCCTTTGGGTAAACTGTATAAAATAGCTAAAATGAAAAAAGGCTTGTATTGTAGAAATTCCGTGCAAACTATGTGGTCTGACTATATTAAGGCGGTCATTCTTTCACTGAACGAATCTGACTTCCAGCACCTCCGCCAAGGAGGAATCGCCGATTTGATGGTTTGATTTCTAGGAAACCAGAGCAAAGTGAGTGTTGCGATCTCAGTAAAGGGTGTTTTCTTGGTGATCTCGACGTGTTTCTTGCAAAAACGCATCCGTCAGGGTGCCCCTTTAACAATAACCAAACTATGCTTTCATGCCACATTCGTACACAGTCGCAGTTTGAATAGAACATTAAGTCTGCCTTTGTACGTGCTTTTCGTTTGTTTTTATTAGCACCGATACATGTAGACTAGATGATGCTGTGTTTTGTGTGTCTGTGTGTGTGTGTGTCAAAGTCAAAGTCAAAATCAAAGTCAACATTTTATTTTCCGATGGTACATTGAATAAGCAATAATGTTTGCTTTTTTACATCAATCCATCTATAACACAAATAAATAATTAAATGACAAAAAATGAGCATGCAATAATTTTTAAAAAACCCACAAAAACAACAACCACAAAGCGTGAACACACTATATGCTTGCAAATATGCCCGCACTCATACAATATGTACACTCCCCCCCCCCTCTCTCTCTCTCTCTCTGTGTGTGTGTGTGTGTGTGTGTGAAGTGTGAGTATATGTCTGTCTGTCTGTCTGTTTGTTTCTATGTCTGTCTGTCAATGCCAGTGTATGTGTTTGTGTGAGCGTGCATATGGGTACGTGCTTTGTTTTTTTTTAGGCCAATTCGTGCTTGCGCGTACAAGTGTAACTGTATCTCTTATTGGCAAATGTATATCAATGCATAGCAGTGTAACAGAAAAAGAAAAAAAGATTATGCTGTGTTTGATCCCATTTATTCTAGAACAAAGAGGGTTTTTCCACTGCCAGAAATAGGAGATAGGAGAGAGAGAGGGGGAGAGAGAGAGAGAGAGAGAGAGAGAGAGAGAGAGAGAGAGAGAGAGAGAGAGAGAGAGAGAGAGAGAGAGAGAGAGCGAGAGCGAGAGAGAGAAACCCCCATTAATATGGCATTTCATTTTTCATTTGGATTTGATTTGCAAGTCAAATCAAATCAAAATCACTTTATTATTTCCAAAGGAGAAATTTCGCTCAGGCGCCAGTATAGCAGAAACATCGACATTCAGCATGCATGAATAATATAAGCATCTGGTCGAGTTGGGGGGCAGGATGGGGGTGCAAATACAATGTAGAAAAGCGTGATACCATTGACTCAATCTTAATCAATACCTGTGTGAATGGGGATTCAACAATGTGATCTACATTGTCCATTTCATAAATTGGGCAAAGCATTTTGCCCATTTCATGAAATAGGCAATTTCATGGATTGGGCGTAACACATATACGCACTACAGATCTTATATTTACGAAAATTGCTTTCCTGTTAAAAACAACAACAACCCCACAACAGCGTAAACAATACCTTGGACTTCAGTTGAAGTTTCAAAATGTCACCTAAAGTCCTGGGCCTGTATTCACAATGAAATAGTATGAGACTTGTCATCATGATATAATTATCTTTCTAAAGTCCTTCTGAAGTAGTAGGATTCAATAGGACTTTAGAAGGACTTCCACGATATATCATGATGGTAAGTCTCATACTGGTGTAGAGTGGCACAGTGGTAACGCGTTCGCCTCGTGTCAAGTAAACCCGATTTCGAACCTGGGTACAGGGGATTTTTTCTCTCACTTTGCACTAGACCTTACGGTCTGAACGTGGAGTCTTTCGGATGAGACGATAAACCGAGGTCCCGTGTGCCCATGCACTTAGCACACGCTAAACTAAAAAGTTGTCATTTGGTCAAAATTTACCCCCGCCCACTTTTCTTCCTCATCAGTCACACAAACAATCGCATGCACAAATTTTTTTTAAAAAATGGGTGGCGCGCCTCTGGCTGCGACGCGCTCTCCAGGTGGGAGCAACCCGAATTTCACAGAGATGCCTCTGTGACTATAAAGTACCTACCATAACTCAAACCATACTATCTCAGTTGTGAATACAGACCCTTGCGTGCGTGAATACATACCCTTGCCAACGCTTTTGAGGGACTAGAATCCCATTGGAGGAAAACCAATTATTATAATGTAGCCTAACGCTAAAATCTTGGCTTATTCGGGTCCACCATTTCTTGACATGTTTGAAAGTGGTTTGGGCAGCTTGGCTATCAAAGTTGTTTTTTGTGTTTTTATTATGTATGACTGTGTTGTAATTTAGTAGCGATTTGACTGTAGCCTGCGATTTGAAAATAATTATTTCTGTTTTATTACAACATTACTGTTCGGTCTCGTTTGTTCAATGTTTTTATACCTGACATGTATGTCATTTTTATTATTAGGATTTTTATGATATACATAATAGTTCTACCCCACCCCACCCCCAAAATAAAACATGCATTGGCTTTATTGTGTGCTAATGCGAGAAACGAACAAATTTGTCAACTTATTATATAATAACTTAAGAACGATTTTGTTTTGTTTTTGTTTTTTGTCACAACGTGAACTCCTAGTATTGTTTAACACTTGTTGCTTTTCATGCGGGTTTTTGTTGTTGTTGTTGTTTT
This sequence comes from Phymorhynchus buccinoides, assembly GCA_017654935.2. Lineage (NCBI taxonomy): Eukaryota > Metazoa > Mollusca > Gastropoda > Neogastropoda > Raphitomidae > Phymorhynchus > Phymorhynchus buccinoides. The sequence continues at coordinate 33,762,142 of CM065706.1, read as the reverse complement.
GTTGTTGTTGTTGTTGTTGTTTTGTTGTTGTTGTTGTTGTTGTACTAACCCAGAAGTGTACTCGTAGAGACTTCGTTATTAAAGAGACGTTTCTGTTTTGTTGTTGTTGTGTGTTGTGTGTTGTTGTTTGTTTGTGTTGTTGTTAATTGGGTCCAGCTAACCTATAGTCCTACCTGTAACTGAAGGTGTAGGGACATATTCTTCTGAGTACAATTACCAATCTCAATGTAAGAGCCAAGTCTCAGTCACAAAACACGCCCCTAAAGGGCCAGACACACGTCCACTAAAATCGCACGACTGTACGATGCGATTTGATCACGTGGTCTCTAAAATCGCACAACTGTGCGATACGATTCGATCACGTGGTCTCCAAGAACAAATGCGATTCACGCTTCGAGATCACGTGATCGAATCGTATCGTACAGTCGCGCGATTTTAGCTGACGTGTGGCTGGCCCTTATTAATGGACCAGCCACACCGCGTACGATTTGACCCCAATACGATGCGATTGTGACGATGTCTGTGAGTCATGATTCACGTGAAATACTTCCGTCTGAATATAAGTCTACTTTTTTTTCGTTCACTAAAAACTCATGTAGACCGCAAATATACGAATCAAACAAAATATCCGATACAAAAATAAGATATTTTAAACGCTTACACGTTCTGGGGGCACACCCAGTGCCATGTGAACATTTCGCATGGCCTTGGGTGGGAAGATTACGTGTATGGCTGCTTTTAAAGGGCCCCGCCACATGGGCGGCCATACTCCGACTTCAGGGGACTTGGCTCCATTGATGGAGCCAGCCTCACATTCACTCCACCCGTGGAGTGACAACAACCAACAATTCTTTACGGCGTGTAGGGAGAACTGCCACTGGTAAAGACAGCTTCCATCGGGCACAGCCGCATCATTTTAATATTGGCCATGGGTCAATTTCACTCGCATCACATGTACAGACACAGTGAATAGCCAAGGACCCTTGGCCGAAGATCACTCTGATAAAAATGTGAATGCGTTTACGTTCTATTCTTTAGAAAGAAAGCAACTCATCGTTTGAATATCTGAATGTAACTCATGTATAAAACTGTGAGGTATGGCACGTAAAATATTTTAATGTCTTTATCCGCCATTAATTAAGTCTGCCCTGATTTGAGTTAAATGTACTGTTTTGTTTTCCTTTTGACGTAAACCATGTATATAAACCATCACGAATGTGTGTACATATGCCTAAGCAAACGGATGCAGAAACCGAAGATAAAGATAACATTTTGTTGCCCCCAAAACTGTGTGATTAAAAAACCAAATGTACATATAACAACTTATTTTCGTGAATACGTAGTCTGGTTATTTGAACACTTATGCTACAGTATGCATGTGTATATATATAATCAAGTAAGAATATATTATGTGACCCGTCGCCACAACATGAGTCGTGATGCCCCGGAGGTCAGTTTTGAGTTATTACCAATTCGTTATTCGACATTAACACAGCTTTCCAGCAAACCAAACAGTTTGTAAATCGGACTATTTGTTGCAAAGTTATGAAGATTTGAAGTCGTATACTCAGGGAATCGGCGAAATGAGAAAATGCAACCGGAACGTTTGAAAATGTGCACAAAACAACCTGATGTTTCTGATATAAACACACTTTTAAGACAGGAAGGATTGGGTTTACACTTCAATACTTCTGTATGATATAGATAAAGACCTATTGTTCAATAATAAGTCAACATATGAGAATTGATGATTTGACCCTCTTCCACCTAAAATTGGCCCTCGGGTGTAAGTGAGCTAGGGACAACACGGCTCATTTTGTGGCGACGGGTCACAAATTATTGTCTCTTCTACAGCATGTTTTTGGCATCAATGACATTATTGTTTTCTCTTTATTGGTTCTGTCAGTATGTTTATCGTATATAATTGCTTCTTTTGTTTTGGCATGAGACCGACATTGCTCAACAAGCACTGAACGGATTCGAATAACATTTGGTGGGGAACTTGGGGCATTACAAAAATAAGACATTCGAATTTTGATTTTAATTTGCATTATTATTCGAATAAACAGAATTCTTCTAAATTTAATTTTGTCAGTCCGCTGCATAGCTCTACATGATTTTTTTAAATTTTTATGAAAGTCTGAGAAACAAATAGGACAATTTGTTAAGAACATTGATTCTAATGATATAAATTAAATCAAATTGGCAGCATAGTTTTGAATGAAACTTTATGAAGGTCTGTAAGTACGTAGGCTGGTATTTTAGTTTTGTCTGAGCCATCTTTTAGATACAGGCTTTTTTTATGTTCTTTGTTTTGTTTTTATGTATTGATGTGTCTGCTCTTACAAATGCGAAATAAGAATCCAGTTTAAACCTACCGTACTAAGGATATGATTTACGCACCATTACTCCGAGCAGGGACGGAACTGGGGAGATCTGGGGGGGTTTCCCCACCTCTCCGGGAAAAAAGGAAGAATTCTTAAACGGATTTAGTGGTACATTTTTTGCTCATATGGCACCAGATTGCACCATTTGAGTTCTTTGGGTAAAAAATGTTGGGGGGGGGGAGGGGACATGCCCCCAGACCCCCCTAGGAAACTAGGCGTTTCGCACAGTCGACCTGGCACTTCGCATCTGCGATATCTTCCTTTACAAACATCCCCCAAAAAAACAAACCCCCAAAACATGCCTAATAACCATTTTGGACCCCCCACCCTCCTTAGAAATTATGTGATCCGCCCCTGCCAAAAAGTAGCTTTAACCTAAACTCGCTTAGGCCCTACTTGGCGAAGGTTTTCACTTAAAACAAAGCAACATCTTTAATTTGCAACCTGTACTTTTTGTAACGTGCGTGAGACCTCCGACTTTCAGTCTGTGTCACTACATAGTTAGGAGTTGCTTGACTTGCTGTCATTATTGATGTCATCAAGTAATTCATGTATTGTAGTGTACTTTCTTCTAGTGCTGAGTTTATTATTTAATTGTTGTTTATTTCTGGTTTATTAACATGTCGTAATAATGATTTGTTGGTGTGTGTTTTGTAAGATGTAACGAACTGTACAGTCGATGCTATAATTATTATATGCGCCATTGTTTACCAAAAGAAAGCGACTTCAATTACATTTTATAAATATTATGAAGGTGTGTTGTGTGAGTTGTACCGCGTGTACTGTGTGTGTGTGTGTGTGTGTGTGTGTGTGTGTGTGTGTGTGTGTGTGTGTGTGTGTGTGTGTGTGTGTGTGTGTGAGTATGTATGTGTGTGTGTTTCCTTGTTTCCTTCCTTTCTCCTCCTCCCATCATGATTAAAGAATACATATTTTGTTGTTGTCCGTCACCTAGTCGTTCATAGTATGCGATTCTCTTTCTCTCTTTGTCTGTCTTTGACTCTGTGTCACTAAATCTCTCAGGGCCGGATCTAGGGGTGGGGGGGGGTGGGGGATGCTTTGGGTGCTGCAGCACCCCCCTCGGCTGTCAATCCCCCCCCCAAAAACCCCCACCTCAATGCAACTGAGGACAAAGGAGATGCTCTTGCAATAAAGTGATAATGTTTGATTGTCTTTTGTGTGTTATGACTGCAAGCTAAGCAAGGTGCAAAACTGATAAAACGCTCTTAAGACGTTCTGTTCTGAGCTCACAGGAGATGCCACAAAACAGTTTTAAAATGTTGAAAACTCGTTTTCGGCCGGGGGGCTTCGCCACCCTGGACCCCCCCACCAGGGCTTTGCCCCTGGACCCCATCTGGGCCTAGGCGGCCCCTGGACCCCAGCCTAAAAAAGTTTCAAGCACCACCCCTTCAAAAATCTGTGATCCGGCCCTGTCTCTGTATGTCTCGCTATCTCTGTCTCCGCCCCTGTCCCCTCCCTCTCTCTCTAATTTCCGTATTGATATTTCCGTCGTCTTGTCTGGGTGTTTTTTTGCGTGCATGTACGTGTGTAAGCCTATGCAAACTACTTAGATGAAACGCTTATTGCCCCAACGGTCGCTGTCATCAATACTTAATATATACACAACCAGGTTCATCACCGTTCTTATCCTTTATCATAAATTACGATCATCTCGTGTCACTCCCTATTTGGTAGGCCTACTTTGCGCGTAAAAGCGCCCACGAGCCATGATCGTTCATAATGACGTCATCGCACCGGAAACACAGACGGACTTCCGCAAGTGAAGATGGCTCGAAGTGAGTTATCCTACGTGCCACCTTGCCCCTGTTCCTTTTCTGTCTTGGCTCGCCTAGGCAATTTGTCGTAATGAAGATGAGTAGTTCAGTTGGAATCTCTTGCCATTCACAGAACAGTTGATTTTTCTGATGTAATAAATCGATGGCTTGGAGTCAAAACGGACTATCATTAGATAGTCCACTGACGCACTATTGAAGCTATTAAACAAAAACTGATAGCTTGTATCAAGCAATGACTGCAGAAATATAAAAAGGGGTTTTTGCTTTTTATATTTCTGCAGTCTTTTTTGTATACAAGTTACTAGTTTTCGTACTAAGTTCAATAATATGTCAATGGAGTATGTAAAGATAGTCCGTTTTGACTCCAAGCCATTTATTATGGTAGTTTGGTACAATGACGTGCGTAAGTACCTTAGATGGGACTTATTCTTCATGTGCATCGGCGGATAAGCTCATAATTATGAAGTTTTACTCTTTCAGTTTCAGATCTGAACCCCAACAAAATTGTTGCATTTATTATACTTGATAAAAGAAAGAAGCTTAAAATGTAGCTAAAAGGCACCGAACAAACTGGGTTTTCACCCAATAATTAATTCACGTGCGACAAGTTTTTGTCAGTCTTGACAAACGCTATTTCATTATCAATAATTATGGTTGAAATAAGCGCAAGCTCAGCCATTTGCCACCACGTGAGGACGACCTTGACATTCACTGAGTTGAATTTGGAGACTTAGGGGGATTTTTGTCACGCCAGGTATCGTGACACTCGCTAGGGGCTAATCCTCTCTATATTCTTAGTTGGGGATAAAGAGAGAGCGAGAGATAGAGAGGAGACCAACCCTCTCTCTCTCTCTCTCTCTCTCTCTCTCTCTCTCTCTCTCTCTCTCTCTCTCTCTCTCTCTCTCTCTCTCTCTCTCTCTCTCACTACGCCCAACTAAGAATATAGCGTGATAAGCCCCTAGCGAGTGTCACGACACCTGGCGTGACAAAAATCCCACTAAGTCTCCCGTAACTCGGGCAGAACGAGTGCGGGAAAATTAGAGCGAACACTCGTGGCAAATGCCAAGGCCAGTCGCCAAATGACAGTTTTATGGGCAATGTGTTTTCTTCTCACCATTACAGATTAGTCTTTTGTGGCAAAATTAATAAGAAAATCCAAACAACGAGATCCACCACCACCGTGGTCATACCGGGGAGTCTTTTGTATAAATAGTTCCCCCTCCTTCTGGAAGTTTTGTGCTTGTAGCTTCCTCTAATCTGTCACTCTCTTTGACTCTGCCTTTTCCCCTTTGCTTACTGTCATCTGCTATCTTTCTGCCTAACCTGGTCCATTCTCCTGCCCTTTTTTTTCAAGTCACACTTTCAAAAAAGATTTCCTCCAGCCAAAGTCGGACTTGCTGCCTGGCCTAACTATGTCTTAGTTAGGCGCATAACGGCAGCATGACGCATCTGCGCTCATTATTGACGGGAAACTGTCTGAGCGATCGAAGAAGAAGAGAGAAGAAGAAGAAGAAACAACGAGATATTGCCCATTGACCAGCCTTCTGTGCTGCAGCCTTCGAGATGAGCTGACCATCGCTGAGCATTGTAGGTGAAGACGGGGTAAAAAGCCCATGGGCGGGTAAGAAGCCCATGCCAATTATCTCATGAAATGAAGCAAATTCAGTCCAAGAGACGAGTGTTAATGTTTAGCATTCGTCTTATGGGCAAATTTGACTGAAATTTGCTTTATTTCATGAGATAATTGGCATGGGCTTCTTACCCGCCCATGGGTTTTTTTTTTTTAACCCCGTCTTCCCCTATTCACTATAAGTAATGTTGGGTGCACCTACATTTATACAACCACGAAGGAGATAATGATGACACGAAAGAGCACAACGGGGCCTGTATTCACACCAGGGCCGGATCACAGACTTTTGAAGGGGAATGCTTGAAACTTTTTTTTAGGCCGCGGTCCAGGGTCCGCCGAAAACGAGTTTTCAACATTTAAAAATAGTTTTGTGGCATCTCCTGAGAGCTCAGAACAGAACTTCTTAAGAGCGTTTTATCAGTTTTGTACCTTGCTTAGCTTGCAGTCATAACACACAAAAGACAATCCAACATTATCACCTTATTGCAAGAGCATCTCCTTTGTCCTCAATTGAATTCTGGTTTGTGGGTGTTTTTGACAGCCGAGGGGGGGGGGGGGGGGGGGGGGGTGGGGGGGGGTGCTGCTGCAGCACCCAAAGCACCCCCCTAGATCCGGCCCTGCACACTGAGAGTGTATGAGACTTATCATCATGATATCTTAGAAGTACATGTACTATAGTAGGGTTTA
>CM065706.1:33735645-33738145 GCA_017654935.2 Phymorhynchus buccinoides | reverse complement strand
CGCGTGGTCATCTCCGAGGGAGGCAACAAACTGACCATCAAGAAACTCAAAGATGATGACGAGGGAAACTACGTCTGTGAGGCCTCCAACTCCATGGACAACGCTACTGCTACCGTCTTCCTGAACGTCACTTGTGAGTTGATCACTGGTGAAGACGGGGTAAAAAGCCCATGGGCGGGTAAGAAGCCCATGCCAATTATCTCATGAAATAAAGCGAATTTCAGTCACATTTTGCCCATGAGACGAGTTTTAATGTTTAGCATTCGTCTCATGGGCAAATTTGACTGAAATTTGCTTTATTTCATGAGATAATTGGCATGAGTTTCTTACCCGTCCATGGGCTTTTTACCCCGTCTTACCTTATTGTTTTCAGTGTTGTGCATTAATTAGTATACGTGACCCAACACCACGGAAGGGACATTACTCCAACTCCATGGACAACGCCACTGCAATATTGTGTACCGCTACCGTCTTCCTCGAAGTCACTCGTGAGTTGATCATTGTATTGTTTTGAGTGTTGTACAATTATTATTATGATTATACTGTAATGTTATTTGCTAAGATTGCAAATCAATGGACAACGCTACCGCTACCGTCTTCCTCAACGTCGCTCGTGAGTTGGCTCTATATAATTATTATATTGGTTTTTTTTAAGTGTTGGATGTCATAACATTGTAGTGATATCTGCATAGATTCCTAATATAAATTAATGCAGCTGCTGCTGCTGCTGATGATGATGATGATGATGACGATGATGATGATGATGATGATGGCAGTGAAAATAGTGATACTGACCAATAATCGTATGTGGGGTTGGGTTGTTTTTGTGTTTCTCTAGCTCCCCCGCTGTTCAGAACCAAGAGTCCCCAGCTGATGGTGGCTCCAGTGGGCAGTGACGCTGTCTTCTCCTGTCTGGCTTACGGGGCGTTGGAGGAACTGGCTCCCGACACACCCGTGTGGACCATCAATGGACAACAATGTGAGAGAGTAGTAGTACCTGTAGATACAGAGAGAGAGAGAGAGAGAGAGAGAGAGAGAGAGAGAGAGAGGGAGAGAGGGAGAGAGGAGAGAGGGAGAGAGAGAGAGAGAGAGAGAGAGAGAGAGAGAGAGAGAGAGAGAGAGAGAGAGAGAGATAAACAGACAGAGAGAGAGAGAGAGAGAGAGAGAGAGAGAGAGAGAGAGACGATATGTTTTTCTTCAGAAAGGTCACAGCGCCATTAGGAGGGGGTGGGGGGGGGGGCTTTGTGGGTGGTGTCCTGCGTATGTTGGATCAGAACAGGCCCCCCTCAACTCCACCGAGGTGGTGACTCAGCAGCAGTGCAGTGTCTCCTCTGGCGGTTTCCTCTTGACGACCTAACATAGATTATTTTGCTCCCTTTGGACTGTTGGTCCTGCATTCACATTGGGATAGTCTAGGAGGAGACTTATCATCTCGATATCTTAGAAGTCCTTCTGAAGTCTTATTAAATCCTACTGCTTTAGAAGGACTTGTAAGATATTATGATGACAATTAAGTCTCATACCATCTCAACGTGAACACAGGTCAATAAAACGAAAATCTATAAAATGCAGACACACAAAAATTGTGATTCTACGACCTGACAAACCGGCGAGGTGAGGCTGCGAGTTGGGACCTGGAATAAACGGCGTAAGAAATAAAATTTAAAAAACCTTGTTCGTTCGTGCATGCGATTGTACATTCGTTCGTTGGTTCGTTCAGTGTCCCAGAACTCCACCAAGTACAACTTGAGCACCGACGGAAAGAGGCTGACGGTGTATGACGTCAGCAAAGAGGATATGACGTCACTGCAGTGCAACGTCACCAATTCCAGGGGTTACGCTTTTGGGGATGGCTATCTTGTGGTTATTGGTGAGTGTGTTTGACAGTGTGTGTGTTTGTGTGTGTGTGTGTGTGTGTGTGTGTGTGTGTGTGTGTGTGTGTGTGTGTGTGTGTGTGTGTGTGTGTGTGTGTGTGTGTGTGTGTGTGTGTGTGTGTGTGTGCTGTGGGGGATAGATATTTTGTGGTTATTGGTTAGTGTGTTTGACAGTGTGTGTGCGTGCGCCCGCGCGTGCGTGCGTGCGTGCGTGCGTGCGTGTATGTGTGTGTGTCTGTGTGTGTGTGTGTGTTTGTGTGTGTGTGTGTGTGTTTGTGTGTGTGTGCTTTGGGGGATGGATATTTTGTGGTTATTGGTAAATGTGTGTGTTTGTGTGTGTGTATGTGTGTGTGCTTTTAGGGATGGATATTTTGGGTTATTGGTAAGTGTGTTTGACAGTGTGTGTGTGCGCGCGCGCGTGTATGTGTGTGTGTGTGTGTGTGTGTGTGTGAGAGAGAGAGAGAGAGAGAGAGAGAGAGAGAGAGAGAGAGAGAGAGAGAGAGAGAGAGAGAGAGAGAGAGAGAGAGTGAGTGAGTGATTGTATGTGCGCGCGCGCGTGTGTTCGTGTGTGTATGTGTGCATGCATGCGTTACCCCTCTGTATCATACATGTATTTATACTGCTAG
>CM065706.1:33710645-33725645 GCA_017654935.2 Phymorhynchus buccinoides | reverse complement strand
CACACTCACTCTCTCTCTCTCTCTCTCTCTCTCTCTCTCTCTCTCTCTCTCTCTCTCTCTCTCTCTCTCTCTCTCTCTCCCTCTCTCTCTCTCTCTCCCTCCCCCCCCTCTCTCTCTCCCCCTCCCCTCCCCCCTCTCTCTCTCTCTCTCTCTCTCTCTCTCTCTCTCTCTCTCTCTCTCTCTCTCTCTCTCTCTCTCTCTCTCTCTCTCTCTCTCTCTCTTTCTCTCTCAGACTACGTAATGAACATGTGTGCCTGCGCATGCTCGCATGTGTTGTCTGAATCAGTTTTAATGGAAGGACGCTAAACTGAAGAACATGCTCGCGTGTGCATGGGATGTGCGTTTATGCGCGCGCGCACGTGTGTTTGTGTGTGTGTGTGTGTGTGTGTGTGCGTTCGTGTGCGTGCGTGCGTGTGCGCGTGGATGGATGGTGTGCGTGTGGTAAGGGTGTGTGTGTGTGTGTGTGTACACATTTGAATAGCAATATGTGTGTGATATAAACACAGCATCCTCTCCACCACCACCTTAATTATTCAACTGATCATAATTAAATGTGTGTGTGTGTGTGTGTTTGCGTGGGTGGTGGTGGTGGTGGTGGTGTATGTGTGTGTGGGTGGGTGGATGGGTGGGTGTTGCGCCTGTGTGTACACATTTGAATAGCAATAAGCTTATGTGTGTAATATAAAAACAGCCCCCTCTCTGCCACCACCTTAACTACTCAACTGATCCTGATGAAGTGTGTGTGTGTGTGTGTGTGTGTGTGTGTGTGTGTGTGTGTGTGTGCGTGCGTGTGTGTGCGTGTGCGTGCGTGTGCGTGCGTGCGTGCGTGTGCGTGTGCGTGCGTAGGTGGTGATTGTGGTGGTGTGTGGGTGTGGGGTGGTGCGCCTGTGTGTACACATTTAAATAACAATATATGTGATATAAAAACAGCCCCCTCTCCACCACCGCCTTAACTACTCAACTGATCCTGATGGAATGTGTGTGTGTTGTGCAGTGGCGAAGCAGGAGAAGAAGCACAACCTCGATCCTGAACGCGACATTCTGGACCACTCGTTTGAACAAATCTGAACACATGCTCGCGTCAAAATGCTCTAAATTAAAAGAATAACTCCCCCTGTGGGGATATTGGGGGGGGGGGGGTCTTTTGTATAAATAGTTATCCCACCTTCTGGAAGTTCTGTGCTTGTAACTTCCTCTACTCTGTCACTCTCTTTGACTCTGCCTTTTCCCTTTGCTTACTGTTTATCTACTATCTTTCTTCCTTGACCGGTCCATTCTCCTGCCTTTTTTCACGAAACACGTTCAGAAACATTTCCTCCAGCCGAAGTCGGACTTGCTGGGCTTAACTGTTTCTTAGTTAGGCGCATAACGGCATCATGACGCATCTGCGCTCATGATTGACAGGAAATTGTCTGAGCTATCAAAGAAGAAAAGACTACCTTTCCCTCCAAAAGTGCAATACTAGGCACACACACAATTACGGAGCTCTCCATACAACATGCGCAGAAGACAGAACTAGAAAGCCTTGTTTCGTGACGACTATTTGACATAATATATTATGTGACACACCATTTTAGGATACATTTTTATTTTGTCCATTATTCACAACAAATTAAATCAAAGTCGAAATTGAAACCCCAAACCCCAAAACTCAAACCGAAACGTCGTGACTTGTTTTGTTTGTGTGTGATTAAGGGGAGAAAGGTGGCAGAGTGGTTAAGACGTTCGCCTGCCAAATGTATGCGTAACTGCAGCTTGAGTGACCCAGGTTCGAATCCCGGCCTCGCCCTTTCTTTCTAGTTTGACAGGAAAATCGAACTGAACGTCCAGTCCTTCGGATGGAGACTTAAAGCTAGTCTGACCCGTGCGCTTTACGCACGTAAAAATCCCACGGCAGTTGAAAGTCGGTAAGAGCAGGGAGAAATCCTGCTGCCTGGTATGGCCAAATTGATAGATAGGTTTTCCAAGTGTGCCCCCCCAAAAAAAAACCCCACCACATTTTTTTTAATTGGGTAGGCACTGCACTTGCGGCGACGCACTCCCCGGGGGAGAGCAGCCCGAATTTCACAGAGATAAATCTCTGGGACTAGAATGTACCAAATACCAACCCCCCCAAAAAAAACCTTTTCTTCTGGGTTTCAATTTCGACTCTGTTTTAATTTGTTGCGAATTTCACTGAACCCAGCAGTCATCTTCGTTTCTTCAAATCCATTTGTCCATTAAAGAATGAATAGTGAGGCCAAGAGAGGAGATAACGAAATTGAACAAAGGGTGAATACTCTCTTTCTAATTAACTCCCCTCCACCAAAGTTGATTACGATACCAATCACCTGGCAGTGCGTGGGTCAGAACCAAAGTGAGATAAACGAAGCATCATTCTGAAAAAGGAATGTGCCAAGTTCGCCTTTATGACCCTCCACCCACACAGTGTTAATGTTTAGCGTTCGTCTCATGGGCAAAATGTCACTGAAATTTGCTTCATTTCATGAGATAATTGGCATGGGCTTCTTACCCGCCCATGGGCTTTTTACCCCGTCTTCCCCTACACATCAACAATGGTGGAGAGGACAACATACAAACAAATCAACATCTATCCAAGAGTGGCATTCTAAAACAGCAGTTATTCGCCCTTTGTTCAATTACAATTTCATTTGTCCATTATTGTCAAAATGCACAAATCGTAACTTTTTTCTCGAAAATGCTATAGGGGAAGACGGGGTAAAAAGCTCATGGGCGGGTAAAAAGCCCATGCCAATTATCTCATGAAATAAAGCAAATGTCAGTCAAATTTACATGAGACGAATGCTAAACATTAACACTCGTCTCATGGGCAAAATGTGACTGAAATTTGCTTCATTTCATGAGATAATTGGCATGGGATTCTTACCCGCCCATGGGCTTTTTACCCCGTCTTACCCTACTAGGCACACACACAAAAAATACGGACCCCCCCCCCCCCCCCCCCCCCAGTTCGAACAAAACGAGAAGACAGAAAGCCTTGTTTCACAATGACTATGTAGCATATTATGTGACAACATTTTAGAATTACTTTGATTGGGTCCTCTCCAATCTGTGTTAAAGAGACCTAATTATTACAGACCCCCTTTTTTCTGCATCCCCAATCGTGTACATTAATACTCGCCTCGCATTGATCGGGTTGGTTTGAAAGGCTTAAGCTCGGTGCGTTAGAACTGTCGATCTGTTTTCTGGACAACAGTGGTTTTGTGTGCGTGACAGAGAGGGAGAGAGAGAGGGAGAGAGAGAGAGAGAGGAGAGGAGAGAGAGAGAGAGAGAGAGAGAGAGGGGGAGAGAGAGAGAGAGAGAGAGAGAGAGAGAGAGAGAGGTAAATGGGGAAGAGAGAGAGAGGTAAGAGGGAGAGAAAAACTGAAAGATTTGTTGGGAATGATATAATACATATTATGTGTTTCTATATTGTGGTACGTTATAGTCACAGAGGCGTCTCTGTGAAATTCGGGTTGCTCCCACCTGGAGAGAACGTCGCAGTCACAGGCGCGCCACCCATTTTTTAAAAATTTGCATTCGATTTTTGTGTGACTGATGAGGAAGGAAGGGGGGGGGGGGGGATAAATGTTGACCAACTTTTTCGTTTGGTACTGGGTTGAACGTGTGCTAAGTGCATGGGCACACGGAACCTCGGTTTATCGTCTCATCCGAAAGACTCCATGTTCAGACCGTAAGGCCTAGTGCAGAGTGAGAGGGAAAATCTCCTGTACCCAGGTTCGAACTCGGGTTTATTGATACGAGGCGAACGCGTTACCCCTGTGCCACTATACACTGAACCAAAACAATTATAATGGAAATAATTATTTGTGTACTGGGTACTTTCTGTGTTCGGTTTAATAAAAATAAAAACACCACATGTTTGAAACCAAATAACGGTCAGTTATGATGAAAACGATGTCTATATTTAATGGATTAGACAAATTATAACGATTGTGTCTGTCATTTTGTGTAGAAATTGTATTTCTTATCAGTGTCTTTATTCAAAATGCTCTTTCGTGCTTTTCAATATGTGTTGACGTAACGTATTTTATTTACGGACATCATAAAGTTGCCATTTTAAATAATTATTAATAAGGCATAATCATGGATCCCTCATTTTTACAGGTATGTTTGATTATTATTGTTTTTTGTTTTTTGTTTTGGTATTTCATCCCACATTGTAATTTAGGATGACAGACGCATTTTCACAAATACATTTTACTGTTGACTGAATACCAAGTTTCCACACTCTACAAGCACTGACGAAGCCCAGACGAACGTCTGGTGAAATCTTCGCGTGATTAGTAAACTTCAGTTGAGAGAGTGCATTCGCAACGAGTTTGAATCATTAAACAAACAAAAACAAATCACTCCAGCCATACACACAAACAGAACATACATAAACAGTTGTTTATAGTACTTGGTTTAAATGCAGTCTCCATCTGTTCAATCAATTGTGCAATTATGACGTTAATTTAAGGAGCACGGTATAAGCTTCGAGCTTGTTGTTGCTCTAATTGTCTTTCTGTTTGATCGTTGATGAATAAAGATTTGTTTAAACCATACATAAACAACAGGAGAAATTAAAGAAGATTACAGGTTGTTGTTTTTACTTCGGGTTTAGACATAGGGAAGTGGTAGATCAGACTTTTTTGTATATGATATTATAGACTTTATATAGAAACACTCTCCACGGTTTCCCCACAACAAACGACTACAAAAGCAAAGTCAGAGGGGAAATTGTGGTCTAAGCGAGTTTAGAAGTGACCAAGGTATGGTGCGCACACAGATTTACTTCCCTTGAAGCAAATGCACCAACTTGACAGTTATCTATTAATTCTGCACATATATGGCCGGAACGACTTGAATGATTTGTTGTCTCACAGTGTATTACTCACATTGGGCTACGTGCTTCACATATGATGTCGTGTTTTAGTTGTGTGTAATGTGAGTGCCTGCCTGTGCCTTCTAGTAGTAAATCTGTTTAACCCTTTCACCGCCAATGTCGCATGTTAGCTCCACAATGGTTCAATACCCATGTCACTAAAAGGCATCAAATCAGGACCTGTTATCCAAAGACCCTATATTCTTAATTTTGGGAGGTAAGGATAGGCCTAATGTTATATATGTCACAGAGGAATTCGCAATATTGCAGATATGTTATTTTCACTACCCAGTTAAGTTTAATGGTATTTTGTGGCTGAAAAATGGCTGGCGGCGAAAGGGTTAACGTCCTCCAGTCTGGAACAGACACATGTAGATGTAAAGATGGTGGGAACGATCCTGGAGGCAATACCCGAAGGCAGTGCAACACCAGTAAAGTCCCGAATGTTTGAACAATACAGATAGTTTCGCTTGCCTGTGCCGTCCGCATTGTTGCCTGTATTTATAAGCATTGAATAATGTTAAGGATTTAATCATTATCCTTCTCAAAGGAGAATGATTGTTCGTTGTTTTTTCATGCAGCTTAAAGTATACATAATGTGTGCTCATTAATCCATTTCAATGCAACCTGATATTTTGCTTTGTGGTTAGCTTTCAATGTTTGCTTGGTGCGATGTAAAATCTTAGGTTTTGATTCAATTCATGTTTATACCTTTTAAATTTTATGCGAAATCAGATAAGGAAATATTGCTACTGTTCTTTTCTTCTTTTGATGTAGTGTTTATTTACATTTGAAATTCAGTCGTGTGTGTGTGTGTGTGTGTGCGTGCGTGCGCGCATGCGTGTGTGTGCGTGCGTGTATGCATGTGTGTGTGTGTGAATGTGATTATGTGTAATTGCACGTATATCATTATAATGTGAGTGTTCGTGCTAAATCACTCGTGTTTTTTTAAATAGTTATAGTTGTGTACATGGATTAATTGATATTATAATACTGATCTCGAATTCAGCAATGCTTGTAGTAAATGATCCTAAGAGCCTTTTTGTTCAAATATAATGTGTGCAAAAATATCACTCTTATGCATAGATATGCATATTCTTTCCTCATAATTAGGGGAGAACGGGGCTAGTCCGCCCCCGGGTGCAAGTCCGCAATTTTGTTTTTATTGCTACGTACTTTGCTCTAGAATCATTTAGAGCATGCAGTAGCCCACATACGATATTCCCGCTATATCCCTGTGTAAGTGTGGAGGGTGTGCATCAATTTGAGAAAAGTTGAAAGCAACAAAAAATTTGATTTGTGCTCTTTTTTTGTAACGAATGAATCCATGAATTATTTTCGGTTTTTATGGGTTTTGTTTATATGAAGATAATATATTTTGGATTTTGGGTATTGAAAACATAATAATAATAATAATAATAATAATGACAATTTACATAGCGCATATTCTCCTTTCGGGGCTCTAAGCGCTTCACAAATAAGTTAAAAATCTTAGGGACCCCCCCAAAAAACCCAAACAAAAACCCCACCAAAACGAAATCACGATAACTACATTTATGTCACACATCCCACCCCCCCTTCACACTCCACTAGAATCCAAACCATTACAAATACATGCTTAGTAAGTGATGATTGTGTGTGATTCTGGGTTTTATTAAGCATTTCTAAGGATATGCACGAAGGGGGCAGCCTTGTCCCAGCCTGAAGGCGGACTTCCCCGCCATGGACTGGAGCAAGTATGCCTACCTAGGGGAGGGTGTACTTCGAGTAGCACGCAGACACATTCTGTAGTGCTTTAACTGAATTTTCTATATACGTATTTTGTCCATACATTTATTGGTCTAAACATGGAGCTTCTACTTTCAGTTAGCTTGCCATTTATAACGAGAAAAACTGAAAAATAGGCGGACTTGCCCCGTTCTCCCCTATTTTTTGTTATATACCTTCCTCCGAGAAGGTGGGATTTTTCATAGTTGCGTATTTGTTCTTTGTTTGTTTGTTTGTCTGCTATTTTCTTCAAATGAGACAAAATATGCAAAAAATAAGTAAAAGGGAGAATAGGGTTATCCTGGAAAATTTGTCTGAGGATATAACTGTCTTGACTGTTGGTTTTGAAAAAAACAACAACAAACAAACATCTATATCTCAGTGTTACCCCCCCCCCCCCCCCCCCCCCCCGTGGGGATACCGGGGAGTCTTTTGTATAAATAGTACCCCCACCTTCTGGAAGTTCCGTGCTTGTAACTTCCTCTAATCTGTCACTCTCTTTGACTCTGCCTTTTCCCTTTGCTTACTGTCATCTACTATCTTTCTGCCTTACCCGGTCCATTCTCCTGCCTTTTTTTCACGAAACACTTTCAAAAACATTTCCTCCAGCCGAAGTCGGACTTGCTGGGCCTAACTATTTCTTAGTTAGTCGCATAACGACAGCATGACGCATCTGCGCTCATAATTGACAGGGAACTGTCTGAGCGATCGAAGAAGAAGAAGAAGTGTTATCCCCCTTTATCTGATATCGAGACGTCATCAGGCACGTAAGTGAGACATTACGTGGCAGTCAAGGGGTTAATTTAAAGAACATTATGGAGTTTTACTTTTCTTTTACTGATATTCGAAACGAGATATGTGGGGTTTTTATTAGGGGAAGACGGGGTAAAAAGCCCATGGGCGGGTAAGAAACCCATGCCAATTACTCATGCAATGAAGCAAATTTCAGTCAAATTTGCCCATGAGACGAATGCTAAACATTAACACTCGTCTCATGGGCAAAATGTGACTGAAATTTGCTTTATTTCATGAGATAATTGGCATGAGCTTCTTACCCGCCCATGGGCTTTTTACCCCGTCTTACCCTAATTAATCAACACCGTTAATTGAATTAAGCTCACCCCTGTGTTTAAGCAGCGCAGCATCCCGAAATGAATTGTTTTCGAGAAAGTCCCACATTTTCACATTTTGCGTTAATTTTGCACAGCTATTCCGTTGCCCACAACGTTGAGCTGTTTAGTTAAATGACTGAATCTGGAAATCTTGGATAAAAACTACAACCAAGCATTTCTTCTTCAAAATATTTGCTGTATGTTCTTCAGCTGTGTTGGATGTTTCCCATTTGATGAGTATTAAACGAAAACTTTCTGATTTGTTGTGGCATGTTTTGGGCGAGGGCTAGGCCTACTTATATGTGACCCAGCACCACGAAAGGGACATTAAGTGTCAAAATGACAATTCTGAGAAAATGGTACAGTTAGGCAATTATCTTTCAAATGATATAAGAACCAGGGCCTGTATTCACGTTGAGATAGCATGAGACTTAACATGATGCTAACTTATAAGCTCTTCCAATGTCCTATAGTATTTAATATGACTTTTGGAAGAGCTTCTAAGTTAGCACGATGCTAAGTCTCATGCTATCTCAACGTGAATACAGGCCCAGTCTTGTAACTGTTTTCATCTTAGAGTTATGAGCATTTAAAGATGGTAGGGTGACTGTCGATAAATCACAGTCTAAAGTTTAGCTTAGCTGTAGAAAATGCATCAACCTACTAATTTTAAAGCATTTTGTGTAGTATTTAGAGACCATTACAAAGACTGTCCCTTATAAATATGAAAGATGATATGTTAAAGAGCAAGAAAATACACATAATTCAAAATTGCTCAAAAATGATATTTTTGACTTTGCAAGCATGTTTTCAGAAACTAGCCCAGTGACTTAATGTCCCTTTCGTGGTGCTGGATCACATAATTATAAAGCCGAAACTTTCCTTTTCTTGCGAGGAATATGTTTGGGTTTATCCTCCATACCTTTCACCCGCGCACTATCCTAGCTGTGGTTGCTATAGACGGGCCTGACAGGAGTTACGTGCCTTTTAATTAATTAAGTACAACGTGTCAGTTCTAGAATGTTTATTTCCCGCAGTCTTTTGTTGATTCGCGAATCGTGTACGATGTGTTTCATGTAACAACAAAAAAGAAGAGATGTGTGTTGTACATGAATTTCATTGTTGCTGAATAACGATAATAAAAACATAATAATACAGAGTAGGAGGCTACGTTTCGTCGGTGTTCAAGTACTGTGTGTAGTTTATGAAATGAGAGTTATGAATACATAAACATACATAATATGTAGGAGACCGGATCGACTTTAAAAAACACCCCCCAAAGTCGACACTCACACTTTTGGCTTCAAAACACACATGCACGCACGCACGCACGCACACACACATCCACGCACACGCACGCACGCACACGCACACGCACACGCACACACACACACACACACATATATATATATATATATATATATATATACACCTACACACACACACACACACACACACACACACACACACACACACACACATACACACACACAAACATACACACAAACATACACACACACAAACACACACACACACACACACACACACACACACACACACACACACACACACACACACACACACACACACACAGACCTTTTGAAGAAAAGGAATAAGAAAAATTGTTCATTTTAACATCAAGTACAATCAATCCATCGCAAACAAAACAAAACATGTTCACCAAAGTCCAATCACCATTATCACGAAAACGAATCGTCAAAGATTATTTTTAGGGTAAAAAAAAGAGATGGTCCATCTATGACGTCATCAGTGGTCACAGCTGACGTCATTGTGTTGACGTCATGCTTTCTCCGTGAGGCAGTGTGGGGTTCATCGGCAGGCGCATTTGTTGTTGGTTGCCGGCACGCCGTCCGTCGCCTTCAGGTGGTTGATGGCTAGCAAATAAAAAGTATTAAAAAATCAGGAAATAATTCAGAAATTATTATTCTTCCTGTTCTTCTTCTGCGTTCCCAGGTCATATGGCCATAATGGATAGGGTACGTATGTGTCCTGTTATCAGTGTTCACTGGTCTCCGCGCTGCGAACAGCCGACACATTCCGATTGGTGAGGAGCTCAAAAGACAAATTTTTATTGAAAGTTTTTTTTTTAAAGGCTGGATCAATAAGACAGAAACATGGCAGATGATAGAAAGCAAAGGGGAAAAGGCAGAGTCAAAGAGAGTGGAAGTTACAAGCACAGAACTTCCAAAAGGTGGGGGAACTATTTTTACGAAAGTCGCCCTCCCCCCGGTATCCCCACGGGGAGAGACTCGTGGAGGGGGCGGGGTCGTCCAGCTCCCCGTATGGAGGCACGAGGCATCCACCCTCTGCCCCAATTCAGAAATAAAATCTGAATAAGTAATGATTTATATGATTATTATTTATATCAAATTTTAAGTTATCTCAGTTTTGTCCTTATATTTCTTTGTAAAACTCCTTTAGTTGTTGATTGCTGACTTACCCTGGCTAAAAGACTCCAGGGATCATCCCAGCAGCCAAAGCACCTGAACTCTAAGATACAAATTGTGCATCAGCTAGGGATGAGAACATTAGGTGTGTGACCGTTTTTGATTACCCCGCCACGTGAGCAGCCACACTCCCGTATTCGGGGGAAACCCCTTTAGTAAGAGTTTGGCCTATTCTGAATGAATATGCTGCACACGAAAAGTTAAAGGACGTTTCTTCAGAGATGCGAAAACGAAAGATGACTCGATCAAATCATGTCACACATTACATATTAATATTTAATTCAATTAGCTGCACACCAGAACCGTGACTCAATTAAAAAAACACAAAGTAATGAATATTATAATGAGACGCTAATTTTAAGAAATGGCTGAATTACCCCCTTCACTACCAGAGCAAAACTGAGAAATTATCGATTTTCTTTTTATAAAATGTAAAAAAGACCCGTTACACTCAATCTGAGAAAATAGTCTCTAGAGATAGTCTCTAGAGTGGAACCTCCCATTATAAGACTCCTCCCACATAAGACCTACTTCTCTGAGACATTACCCTTCTTTGTAAGTATCAAAATTACCTCCCTTATAAGACCCCTCCCGAATAAGACCTCATTTTGGATGATTTTTTGAAGGTTGTATAAGGGAGGTTCCACTGTATACATTTCCTGAATTGTCTAAACCAAAACCCATCATTCCAGGGCTATGACATCAAAAGCAGCTTTTTAAAAAAAAATGATGATTTTATTGAGTAATCTTTGTAAGAAAAAAAAGGTTCTTGACATTTTTTCCAGTTGTATATCCGTATTCGTATATTCGCATTGTTTCTCACCGGCCAAAGCGGACTGGAATCCCGCATTGTAGTCGATGGCCACCTCATTCATGACGTAATCGTCCTGACGGTCGTTGTAGTTACCTCCCTGGTCAGGTCCGCCCACCAGGGCTCCGTCCAGATTACAGTTACAGAAGGATCTGCGCAGATACACACAATGATAAACATTATTTTCATTGAAAAGAGCACCAACATTTTTTCCAGCATTCTTCTTCTTCTTCTTCTCCTTGTTTTTCTTCTTCTTCTTCGCTTAGTATTAGTCTAGTGTTCGTCCCAAGGACAGATTGGAAGAATAGGCTTGGCCTAAAATCTCAATCCTTGTGTAATAAAGTGTTTCCGTTTCTTCTTCTTCATCATCTTCTTCTTGTTCTTCTTCTTCTTCTTCTTCTTCTTGTTGTTGTTGTTGTTGTTGTTGTTGTTGTTGTTGTTGTTGTTGTTGTTGTTGTTGTTGTTGTTGTTGTTGTTGTTGTTGTTCTTCTTCTTCTTCTTCTTCTTCTTCTTCTTCTTCTTCTTCTTCTTCTTCTTCTTCTTCTTCTTCTTCTTCTTTTCGTTTTGTATTAGTCTACTGTTCGTCCCAAGGACAGATTGGAAGAATAGGCTTGGCCTAAAATCTCAACCCTCTCAATCAATAAAATGTTTCAGTTTCAGTTTTTTCTTGTTGTTGTTGTTGTTGTTGTTGTTGTTGTTGTTGTTGTTGTTGTTGTTGTTGTTGTTGTTCTTCTTCTTCTTCTTCTTCTTCTTCTTCTTCTTCTTCTTCTTCGTTCAACTGGCTACGCATAAAATAAAAACAAAAACGCGACCGGGTGCTGACGCAAAACTGGATGTCCGGCGAAGGTCTTCTGATGACCTCCAGTGTTGGGTTCTGAGGTCCGTTCCTCCAGGCCAGGTCTGTTGCCACTCGCTTTTCCTCATACAGAGGGCAGTCCTGAATGGATTTAGGATGGGGGTCTGGTCAGCTTGTCCGCACTGGCACAGGGATGTATCTGTGACCCCAATCCTGTTGAGGTGAGCACGGAGGTCGCAGTGCCCTGCGCAGCGCATGCGGAAAATGGTGCTCTGATGTTCTCACCCCAGTGCCCGGATAGGATCCAGATGAGCCTGGTAACCGTTGTTTCTGTGGAGCCAGTTCATTTTGAACCTGTCACGAATTAAGGTTTAAGATTCCCAAATATGTGACCCAGCACCACGAAAGGGACATTAAGTGTCAAAACGACCATTCTGAGAAAATGATACCATTACAAATTTCAAACAAAAACAAGAACAAAACAACAAAAATGGGGTGCGTGCGTGGAACGGTTAGTACGAACAGTTTCCCAGCCTTCTGGAAGTTCGGTGATAGCGAGCTTACTTTTTGAAGACTGACCTTGCATGACCCTCAAGCTAAAATGAAATAACAGTGGTTCTGTGTGCCCCAGCCATGAGAATAAACCACGCTCAAACTCAACAATCCTAACACCGTCGATGTCGAGAGAGAGAGATAGTGGGGATGTGCCCTAGGCAAAGCAAACGATCAAAACCAAACACACCAACCAAGCAACCAACACTCACGCTCCACGGTGGTGAGGGTGGTGTGGGAATTTGGAGCCGTAGCCAATTTCGTAGCTGAAGCATCCGCCATCATGCCTGTTGTCCCCGAGCAGATAGTTGATCTGCTCCACGCCCCACTTATTAGCCGCACCGGGTTCGATTCCCGCGTTGGCAGCGGCTAGAGCGATCCACGCTGCGTTACCTGAAAGATGTTTTTTAAAAGGAGTTAAAATCTACATCTGGATGCCTTGTGCCTCCATTCGGGGAGCTGGATGACACCGTTCTCCACGAATCTCTCCCTGTGGGGAAACCAGTGTTTTTTAATTGATAGAATAATCGATGGCTTGGAGTCCATTGACGTATTGTTGAACTTATTGTGAAAACTAATAAATTGTATTTTAAAAGATTGCAGAAATATAAAAAGCATTTTTATATTATTTGATGTCTCTTTTAATACATATTATTAGTTTTTGCAATATCATCAATAATAAGTCAATGGACTATCTAAAGACAGTTCGTTTTTGACTCTAAGCCATCGAAATAGTAACTTCCCCCACCTTCTGGAAGTTCTGTGCTTGTAACGTTTTTGTAATCTGTCCCTGTCTTTGACTCTGCCTTTTCCCTTTGGTCTCTGTCATCTAGTGATCTACTATCTTTCTGAGGTGCATTACTCATTCTCCTGTCTTTTTTTATCTTCCAAATTTTCTCATTTGAGCTCCTCCGAAATTGGAATGTGGCAGCTGAATGCAGGGGGGGGGGGGGGGGGGGGGGGGGGGGGGGGGGGGGGCGGGGGGGGGGGGGGGGGGGGGGGGGGGGGGGGGGGGGGGGGGGGGGGGGGGGGGGGGGGGGGGGGGGGGGGGGGGTGGGGGGGGGGGGGGGGGGGGGTGGGGGGGGGGGGGGGGGGGGGGGGGGGGGGGGGGGGGGGGGGGGGGGGGGGGGGGGGGTGGGGGGGGGGGGGGGGGGTGGGGGGGGGGGGGGGACAAGTGAAAACTGAAAACCAGACACATACGTATACCTTACCCATTATGACCATATGGCCTGGTAACTAAGAAGAAGAAGAAAACAATCTACCTATCGCATGTCATAGGCTATAATGTGCATCTTATTTTAAGACGCAACCCCTATGAAAAGCTTAGTGTCTTTTTTACGGAGTATAAGGCGCATTTTTTATTATAAGTAAGGCGCAACCCCACTTCAACGTTAAAATGTATGTACTGTATTTTATGGACTATAAGGCGCACACACAACACCCCCCCCCCCCCCCCCCCCCCCACCCCCAGTTCAGCAAATTTTACACAAGATTCGGATATTGTTATAAACGTTTGTATTGATATTATCATTACTAGTTTTACATGTATGGTGCTATTCTCAAAAAGCCAACGCACTGACGAACCCACTGGCATACCGGCATACGTCTTAACTGAACCCCGTTCGTCCTTCCTGGCAAACTCTTAAATGGGCTATGGCACAGATTTGACATAGTATACACTGGCAAACACACCAAAGACACATGTACGCACTGACGAACGCACCGACATACCGGCATATCTGTTAGTATCCATTCGCCCCTCCGGTCTAACATACATACGAAGGGCTTTAGGCGCACGTTCTGAAATAGTACACCAACGCACTAAAAGGCGCATATATACACATTGACGAACGCACGGATAAACCATTCGTACGCACTAACCAACGTACCGACATACCGGCATATCTGTTAGTGTCCGTTCGCCCCTCCGGTCTAACATACATACGAAGGGCTTTAGGCGCACATTCTGAAATAGTACACCAACGCACTAAAAGGCGCATATATACACACTGACGAACGCACGGATAAACCATTCGTACGCACTGACCAACGCACCGACATACCGGCATATCTGTTAGTGTCCGTTCTCGCCAGAAA
The DNA here is from genome assembly GCA_017654935.2 of Phymorhynchus buccinoides. Lineage (NCBI taxonomy): Eukaryota > Metazoa > Mollusca > Gastropoda > Neogastropoda > Raphitomidae > Phymorhynchus > Phymorhynchus buccinoides. Next base: position 33,711,154 of record CM065706.1, on the reverse strand, counting down.
AGCTCTGCCTCACGGTGGCTCACACAACAGGGAACAAAGAAGGGCGAACCGTCTCTCTCGCCAGCTGTGATTCAAATGCGGCGCGCGCGGGATGGATGGAAGTTCAGCTTAACGTCGCGTATCGGCTTTCGCCATGTACGACGGGCTGAACAAACCAACCAGGGTATAAACAAAATTTATATTCCTGAATCACTGTCTTAGCCAAAAGGCAGAGAAGCGATCAGAATATGCTGCCTCCCCTCTTTTATAGTCCGGCCGTGCCTTTAAGCCAATGTACACATTCTGACACAGTACACACTAACCAACGCATTAAAAGGCGCATAATACACACTGACGAACGCACCGACATACCGGCATACCTGTTGGCTCCCCATGTGTCCCTCCAGGCCAGTCCACAGGGGGTGTAAGGCACAGACCCCCCTGGGCATATAATCCCCGATGAATTCCACACTGACGAACGCACTGATAAACCATTCGTACGCACTAACCAACGCACGGACATACCGGCA
>CM065706.1:33703145-33705645 GCA_017654935.2 Phymorhynchus buccinoides | reverse complement strand
ATCATTGTCTGTGATGGACATCATATCATTATTGTTGTAAACGTTGAGTCATCATTGTCTGTTGGACATCATATACCATTATTGTTGTAAACGTTGAGTCATCATTTTCTGTCAAGGACATGACATCATTATTGTTGTAAACGTTGAGTCGTCATTGTCTGTCAAGGACAGGACATCATACCATTATTGTTGTAAACGTTGAGTCATCATTTTCTGTCAAGGACATGACATCATTATTGTTGTAAACGTTGAGTCGTCATTGTCTGTCAAGGACAGGACATCATACCATTATTGTTGTAAACGTTGAGTCGTCATTGTCTGTCAAGGACAGGACATCATACCATTATTGTTGTAAACGTTGAGTCGTCATTGTCTGTCAAGGACAGGACATCATACCATTATTGTTGCAAACGTTGAGTCGTCATTGTCTGTCAAGGACAGGACATCATACCATTATTGTTGTAAACGTTGAATCGTCATTGTCTGTCAAGGACAGGACATCATACCATTATTGTTGTAAACGTTGAGTCGTCATTGTCTGTCAAGGACAGGACATCATACCATTATTGTTGCAAACGTTGAGTCATCATTGACGTCATACCATTATTGTTGTAAACGTTGAGTCGTCATTGTCTGTCAAGGACAGGACATCATACCATTATTGTTGTAAACGTTGAGTCGTCATTGTCTGTCAAGGACAGGACATCATACCATTATTGTTGTAAACGTTGAGTCATCATTGACGTCATCATACCATTATTGTTGTAAACGTTGAGTCATCATTGACGTCATACCATTATTGTTGTAAACGTTGAGTCGTCATTGTCTGTCAAGGCCAGGACATCAGGCTTGCGGTCTGAACGTGGAGTCTTTCGGAGGAGACGATAAACTGAGGTCCCGTGTGCCCATGCACTTAGCACACGTTAAACCCAGTGGCAACAAAAACGTTGTCACTAGGTCAAAATTTTCCCCTCTCCCTTCCTTCCTCATCAGTCACACAAAAATCGCTTGCAAAAAAAAAAAAAAATGGGTGGCGCGCCTCTGGCTGCGACGAGCTCTCCAGGTGAGAGCAACCCGAATTTTACAGAGACGCCTCTGTGACTATAATGTACCTAACCTAACCTAACCTAACCTCTCTCTCTCTTCCTCTCTATCTCTGTCTGTCTGTCTTTCTCTCTGTGTGTGCGCGCGCGCGTGTGAGTGTTTGCTTGCAATTGCGTCTGTTTATGTGTGTGTGTGTGTGTGGTGTGTATGCGTGCGTGTGAATATGTGTGCGTGCGCGTGCGCGCGTATGCATATATGTGTGTATGTGCGTGCCTGCATGCATGCTTGGCCTACGTGAGTGCATGGCTACCTACCTCCTTTGTCTTTCCACACGAGGTAGCCAGCAGCCAGAGAGGCGGCCCACTCCCCGTACAGGTCGGCAGCGTTTCTGCCGGGCCCCACCTTGTAGCACGGCCTGCCCATGGTCATGTCCTCGGGGCGACCCCAGAAGGCGTGGTCCGCGTTGCCGTCCCCGATCTGTTGAGGAAGAGAGTAGAGAGAGAAGGGGAGAGAGAGAGAGGGGGGGGGAGACACAGAGAGAGAGAGGAGAGGAAGAGAGAGAGAGAGGGGGGGATGGTAGAGAGAGAGAGAGGGAGGGTAAGAAAGAGAGAGAGAGAGAGAGAGAGGAGAGAGGGAGAGAGAGAGGGGGGGGGGAGGAGGGAGAGAGAGGGGCAAAGAGAGAGGGAGAGAGAGAGAGGGGGGGGGAGGGGAGAAGAAAGAGAGAGAGAGAGAGAGAGAGAGAGTGAGAGAGAGAGGGAGAGAGAGAGAAGAGATGGGAAAGAGAAGAAGGGGGGAGAGAGAGAGAGAGGGGGGTGAGAGAGAGAGGGGGGAGAGAGAGAGAAAAAAGAGAGAGAGGGAGGGGGGAGAGCGGGGGAGACAGGGGGGAGAGAGAGAGAGGGAGAGAGAGAGAGAGAGAGAGAGAGAGAGGAGAGAGAGAGAGAGAGAGAGAGAGGGAGAGAGAGGGGAGAGAGAGAGAGAGAGAGAGAGCGTACAGAGGAGAGGAAGAGAAAGAGAGTCAGTGAGAGATAGAGGCTGAGAGAGAGAGACAGAGCGAAAGAATAAAAACAAAAGAGAGAGAGAGAGAGAGAGAGAGAGAGAGAGAGAGAGAGAGAGAGAGAGAGAGAGAGACAGACAGACAGACAGACAGAGACAGAGAGAGAGAGAGAGAGAGACAGACAGAATGAGAGAGAGAAGGGGTGTGGGGTGGGAAAGAGACAGACAGACAGCCACAGATACAGACAGACAGACAGAATCTACCCATGGTCATGTTCACACACGAACACACACACACACACACACACACACACACACACACACACACACACACACACACACACACACACACACACAGAGTATACCTGAGCCACCAGTTCGTGGTTTCCAGGGTTGTAGGCATGCAGCATGTAGTCAGTGGCCCACTTGACCATGTCGTACATCTGGTCCAGCTGACCCGCCG
>CM065706.1:33695645-33698145 GCA_017654935.2 Phymorhynchus buccinoides | reverse complement strand
CCCTCTCCCCCCCTCCTTCTCCCCTCCCTCCCTCTCTCTCTCCCCCTCCTCACCCCTCTCTGTCTCTCTCTCTCTCTGTGTGTGTGTCTCTCTCTCCCTCCTCCCCCCCCCCCTTTACGTGTTGAAAAATGAAGGCGGAAGTGGTGGTGGGTTGCATGATGAGTGAGCAAGAGAGCGGATGAATGATTGGGTGTGGTGTGAGAGTTACATATTTTGTTAATGTAAATTTATGTTTCATACTTTTATTCAAATTTTTATTTTTACACGGTGGAAGACAAGTTTCCATGTGCTTTGTTCAATGCCAATGGACAATAAAGAAACTTATGACTTATGACTTATGACTCTCTCTCCCATCCTACTAAGAAACCCAACCTGAATGCCGTCCATGGCTCCGCTGAGGTCCAGCTTGATCTGCCAGCCGTTCATGTCAGAGTCTGCGGTGAGGTCGAACCTCATCTTGAAGCCGCCGTACCATCGTTCCAGGATCTCAAAGTTCACACTGGCCGAACAGGCGGCCACCAAAGCGGCCAAAACTACTAGGGCCCTGGCCACCATTGTCTGAGGGTGTGCAAGAGAAACACACAAAAATGTTTTTGTATAATTATGTTTTGGGGTATGACACAGTAGCTTTTCTCAGCTCCTTTCAGTTCATGCATTTTGTTAACATCCGTCACCAGCATAAACCAATTTAAAGCGTTTTATCCATTAGGCTTACATTGTTTTATGGTGGTATACCACTTGTAAGGTCTTTTCCTATCCCTACCCACAATCAATAAGAATATTTGCCTCTGTTAAAGGAAATATATTGAAACAAATAACTCCCTGTGGAAAACTGAAATGAGCTAGAATGAGGGGAATTGGTGTACTGTGATGAATTAATGAAAATCCGCTTAACCCTTGCACCGCCAGCCATCTTTGAGCCACAAATGTCCATTAAACTTACTTGGTTACAAAAATGATTTTGTGGGATTTCTCTGTAACACATTTTAGAATAGGGTCAATCCTCACTGCGCAAATGTAGGAACACAATGTCATTGGATAACAGACCCTGATTTCAAGGGTTTTAATGATATGGGTGTTAAATCATTGTGGTGCAAAAATGCGGCATTGGCGGGGAAAGAGTTAACGTCCTCCGCTCTGGAACAGACACATATGGGACAAAAGATGGTGGGAACGATCCTGGAGGCAATACCCGGAGGGAGGCAATGCAACACCAGGAAAGTCCCGAATTTTTAACAATACAGAAAGTGTTTTGGGGTGTTTCATATTTGGTACTTTTTATAGTCACAGAGGCGTCTCTGTGAAAGTCGGGTTTTTGCTCCCACCTGGAGAGAGCGTCGTAGGTTCCAGAGGCGCGCCACCCTTTTTTGTTTTTCATGTGTGATGTTCGTGTGATCTGTGATGGAATGAAAGGGGGTGGGGGTACATTTTGGGAATTGTATAACCAACCCTTTCATCGTCACTGTCGGCTCTTGGCACCACAATGATTTAACACCCATGTTACTAAAAGGCTTCACATGAGGGTCTCGTATATACAGAGACCTTATGTTCTTAATTTTGGGAGGCAGGATAGACCCTTTCGTATGCATGTCACAGATGAATTCCCAATATTGCAGACGAAATCTATTCTCTATATGGGTAAGTTTAATGGTACATTTTGGCTGACGAATGGCTAGCGTTGACATTAAGCCATGGTAAGCTCCTAGTATAACATCATCGGCCTAAATTCCTCCGAAATCGGAGTGTGGCTGCCCACGTGGCGGGGTAATCAAAAACGTTTCACACACGTAATGTTCACATCCCTAGCTGGTGCATTTATGGCATAGTGCTCAAGTGCTTCAAGTGTTGGGATGATCCCTGGAGTCTTTAAGCCAGGGTAAGACAATAACAACAACAACAACAACAACAACAATGCATGAATATGATGTTTTCTTGCTAGTACTGTGCTTGTATAAGACCACATTATAATTTATCTTATCGATTATAACAAAGAATATTTGACGTTGACTTTGACTTTGACTTCGATGCTCCCTCCATTTTGTTCTGAAGTGAGCACGAACAATAATTGCTTTTGCTTCTCCGTCGTATGACATGGGGGGTGTAAACTGTTCCAGTGATAATTAATTTCAAATCATTGTGGCAGTACCATAGCCGATGAGGTTTATCCAAGGCGTAGTTACTGCTACACATATCTGTATTTAAAACAAAGATCGGGACTTTACTGGTTAAGCACTGCCTCCGGGTATTGCCCCCATTATTGTTCCCACCATCTTTATATTTACAAATGCCCCACATGGCCGAAAGGCCGAAGAGGGCGTAAAACCCTATTTTCCATTTTGACGCATGGCTACTCGCAGACCGTCAACATGAACATGATTCGCTGTGGGTAGGCTAAATAGGCCAACACCCGTGAGGTTTCAACTAAGGATTAATCCTCTTTTTGTTCTTGCATACGTTTTGGCAGTGTGACTGTCTTTATTCTGTTCAACTGATATATCTG
>CM065706.1:33670645-33673145 GCA_017654935.2 Phymorhynchus buccinoides | reverse complement strand
CAAATGTCACCTATTAAAACTCAATTCTGTCTACAAAAGAGCAGCTAAAATTATTCTTCCTGACGCAAACCTCACCACATCAGAAAAACAAGCAAAATTAAACATCCTTCCGTTAGATTCACAATTAAAGTACAACAAAGCAATCATCATGTACAAAGTGCATAATGACTTAGTCCCACAATACCTAAAATCATTAGTTACCACGGCATCACATCGTTATGGTTCCAGCAACTACATTTTGCCAAACACTAGAATTGACAAATACAAATCAAATTTTGCCTTCTCAGGTTCCTCAATTTGGAATTCCCTTCCCTCTGCCATTCAGTTATGCCCTTCCATCTCACGATACAAAAAGATGGTGTGGGCAAACATAATTTACAGCCCTGCTTAAATCCTGTGTCATTTTGAACGCACACTGTATAACTTTATTGCCTTGTGTACAACTACATGTTATATACATGGTATATGTCAATTGAATGTTTACATCTCAGTTTTATGCTTTGTTTATTTGTTTGCCTTTAAACTGTTTGTTAAATGTGTTTGGATTGATGTTGCTTTCACCTCCTACTTGTCATCAATTATTTGCTTCACTATGTGTATTTTTATATGTATAAACAATGTATGTGTGTATGAGAGAGATTCAGAGAGAGAGAGTGAGAGAGAGAGAGTATGTTTTCAAACGTTTTTTTTGTTTCTTAAATTTCTTTGTTTTTATCCAAGGACAGATTGTAAGAATAGGCATCGCCTAAAATCTTTATCCTTGTCAAATAAAGTTTTCCAGTGTCCAGTCTCTCTCTCTCTCTCTCTCTCTCTCTCTCTCTCTCTCTCTCTCTCTCTCTCTCTCTCTCTCTCTCTCTCTCTCTCTCTCTCTCTAGTAGTAGGATACGTCATTTAAATGACAGAGGTGTTTTTCATTTACTTATTTGCTTGTTTGTTTATTTGGTTGGTTAATTTTCAGATTTGTTTGTTTGTATTGCTGATGTTGATGCTCTGCCTACCATGTCGTTGCTATATTACTGTTAGTTGTTGTTTCTGTTGGCGATGTTCCTATATTTCAATGTTCATTTATAGTAGTAGTTATGTATTGCATGCTTAGAAACAAGGACAGAATGGAAGAATAGGCCCAGCCTAAATTGTTATCCTTGTAAAATAAAGTATCTGAGTCTGAGTCTGAGTCTCTCTCTCTCTCTCTCTCTCTCTCTCTCTCTCTCTCTCTCTCTCTCCCCCTCTCTCTCTCTCTCTCTCTCTCTCTCTCTCTCTCTCTCTCTCTCTCACCCCCCCCCTCTCTCTCTCTCTCTCTCTCTCTCTCTCTCTCTCTCTCTCTCTCTCTCTCTCTCTCTCTCTCTCTCTCTCTCTCTCTCTCTCTCAGTTTACCTATTATGCTGATCAGGTTTTCATAGCTTTCGTCGTATTCAAAATCAAATCACTTGCATGACAACATACACAATAGTATATTGGTTTAAATATACTGCTCAGAGCGAGTGCTGAGTGACATGGTGAATGTGTGCAGTAAGGTTGTGAGTGAAAGGCAAAATGTCCGGAAGCGTTGTATGCTGAGCGAGTGGTGCGAAACGCCAGACAGATAGACACTGATGATAGTCATGTTCTAGCCCACCATTGTGGACTGTTGCCATCAGGACGCAGGTATTGGATACTGAAGCTGACATCACGGGCACACAAAACATTAATATCACGTTCTATCCTGGATAACTCATCTCTTAAATTCATGATGCATTCTACTCTGTGTGTGCGTGCATGCGTGTGTGTGTGTGTGTTTAAATATACACATTCTAAGTTGATTTAATGAATTTTAATGATAATATTTTGGCTCGGAAAATTGCGTTTCACACGTTTGGATAATGGGGGTTTTCCTTTAGTTTTGTTGTATTTCTGTCACGATGTCGCACCTTACAATTATTTTCACTTTTTGAGATAATAAAGTATACTAGAACGTGAGCTTGATTGAAACGCCGCCTTAATTTTTCCTACTAAGTTTTGAAATACATGTATTTCAGTAACGCTTAAATACCCCCCTACGTGTTTGGAGAACTAAAATATTAATATATTGGAATACCTCTCTTTAAGCATTTTGATTCTATGCAGGGTAACAGCACAGTACTATGTACTAAAATAAATTGAACAGTGAGGTCAAATCCATAGATTATCACAGTACTGCTGTTAAAAGAGTAACCCATCACTTGTACTTGAAAATGGTGCCTTAAGTAAAATTAATTAAGAAAACTAGCAGAAAATCAAACATTGCGAATTTCATAGTGACATGTATCAATGAAATAGCTGAATGCATTGAGAGTTTATAGACATGTTCTGATCATTTCGTCAGTCAATAACGCTTGTGTGTGAATGCTGTCAAGTCTGAAGGATGTGCCAGTCTTTAACAGCACCTCGTGCCTGATGCCTCCTGAGCTTGGACTCGATGAGACAGTGGATGTCTTGCTCTTGGCTGGTGTCCCACTGCTCCTCCAGAATGCAGCAACTCGTG
>CM065706.1:33660645-33665645 GCA_017654935.2 Phymorhynchus buccinoides | reverse complement strand
GCTACATCAAAATGTTGTTATGCTGTGCATAATTATACGGGCATTGTCTTAGCCATGACAAGCTCCTAGCATAACATAATCAGTCTCCAAAATCCCCCGAGGACAGAGAGTGGCTGGTCACGTGGAGGGGTAATCACACCCCTATCTGATGCATTTGTACTGTAGTGTTTCTGTGCTTCGGCTGTTGGGATGATCTGGAGTCTTTTAGCCAGGGTACATCAACAACAGCAACAATAGTAATGCAATGTTTTCAGACAAGCAAGGCAGAAAACAACATTGGAAGACAACATGAATGGGCAGACATGAAACTTACAGTGTCTCTAAGAGCTGCAGAAAACAGAGGAAGGTGGAGAATAGTGGCCATGACTTCTGTTAATTGTTGCAGTTGATCTGGATTGTTTTCAGATGCAGGATACTAACTTATTGATCTGCACTCCTGGCCTCACTATTTATATCTTTGATTAATCTATTCTGTATTCTGCAAATTCATGGGTGCAATTACACAAAATGAAAACAATCCTGAAACTGAAGCCAAAATTGGTTTATGAAGGTGATTTAGTTGTTTTTTTCAAACATTTATACAAATGCTTATCTTAAAGTGTTCGAAGAATACAGAAGACACACAAAGATCTTGTTTTACATATTTTAAGAAAACACGAACTTCCTATTCTGGTAAAATTCAAAAACAAGAAATCCTTGAATACCAGGAAAAGTTGCACCCATATGCAATTTAGCACAACGTTAAAGAGACAATGAACGGCGCGCAGACCATGCAAAAGCAAATATTCGACTTTTCATGTGCTCAATGATGGCTATTTTTGTGACGATTGTATATTCATGTTTCTGTAAATGGAAAACTACTCTCAAGATTGTTGTAAAAAAATCATTATTATTTTTGCCCTAGTAATCACCGAGAGTTATTGTTGTTGTTGTTTTGATGGAGCTGTAGACTGACTGAAAGCTTTGTAATTATTACACGATGGAGGCATTCGTTTTTGTAATCTAACTCTCATTTGTTTCGCGCGTTTTCAAATACTGGTTACATTTGTTATTGATGGTCTCTCGTTATCAGGAACTAGGCAGGAACTAGGCAAACGTCTCACAGTAACGGTCAACATTCTGTCCAGGGTCAGTGACCAGTCCAGGATGGGATGGCGTGACATCTTATCACTTTTCTCTGGACACTTGGGCCATTGTGACCATCCCTGCCATTCATTGCATTATTGTGAGCATGCAACAGATGGATTTTCCCCAATGCAGCCTAAATCTGTATGCATATCAGAACTCTACATCTCCTATCAGCTCGTTCTGTTTTGGAAGACTTCCAAGGCCAGAACTGTTTGATCTAAACAACAGGGTTATGTACGTCCATTTTGCGATGGTGTTTCGCAAGCGGTATTCCCAATATAAAAGACCCATGTTTGGCTTTAAACTCAGCTTCTCCTTCCACCCCAACTCTTCACGTCCTCAGCAAGACCTTAAGGGCCTGTGGAATTGTTCTGTCGCTCTGTGGAAAACTATAAAACACCACTTTCCATGCAATAAGCAGCTAGACTGTTTGGGAGGGGAGGATGAAGGACATTGCCCCTATACCAGTGATTATTGTGGAGTGGGACATATTATATTTAAAGATCGTTGTTTTATCTTAAATCCTTTTCGAAGGAGATTTCGAAATATAAACATCAGACAGAAAGTATCTTGGGAGGACGCTGAAGATTTCTGTCAGCGCCATAAAGCACACCTGCTTGTTTTTGAGACTTACAAGCATTTTGATCACATACAACACGTCTTTCAGCTTCAAGGATATGAAAACATCTTTATGGGGTTGAAAGATTCTGGAATCATTGAGCCATATTTGTAAGAAAATATATTTTATTTTAATTGTGTTAGGCTACACGTTAGGAACCATAGTCGTTCAGGTGCATGACTTCATTTAAGACATTCGCGCCCGATCGCACAGCTGGCTTTACAAAATGTATTAAAAGGACAGCATAAGCGATGTTGGAAGGGAACGTACTAAATGTGAGAATGTTCGGTTTGTAGCTGTCCAATTTTCCCCATGGGGATACCGGGGAGTCTTTCGTAAAAAATAGTTCCCCCACCTTCTGGAAGTTCTGTGCTTGTAACTTCCTCTAATCTGCCACTCTCTTTGACTCTGCCTTTTTCCTTTGCTTTCTATCATCTACTATCTTTCTGACTTATTGGCCCATTCTCCTGCCTTTTAAAAAAAATCTTCAAAATGTTTTGTTCTCCTTTGAGCTCCTCCCAAATTGGAATGTGTCGTCTGTGCGCAGCGGGGAGACCAGTGAAAACTGAAAACCTGACACATATGTACCTTACCGATTATGGCCATATATGACCTGGGAACGCAGAATAAGAAGAAGAAGAAGAAGAAGAAGAAGAAGAAGAAGCTGTCAAATTTGCATTTTTTGCACACACTCACACACACACACACACACACACACACACACACACACACAAACACACACACCCCCCCCCCCCCCCCCCCCCCACACACACACACACACACACACACACACACGCACGCACGCACGCACACACACACACACACACACACACACACACACACACACACACACACATTGTTTAATATTTTAATTTCACACACACACACACACACACACACACACACACACACACATTGTTTAATATTTTAATTTCTGATCTACCCAAATAGTGGGGGTTCTATGTCCCAAATCGTGCACTTCATGCAACAAGCACCAAATTTCGATTTGTGCATTTGTGCATTTTGATCACTTACAAAACGTCTTTCAGCTTCAACAAGATAAAACCATCTTTATCCGGTTGAAAGATTCTGGAATCATTGAGCCATACTTGTAAGAAAATGTTATATTTTAATTGTGTTTGGCTAAACTTTATGAACCATGGTCGTTAAGGGGCAAGGCACCTATTTTATGCTGACTTGTCAATATTTAATGTTAAGTTTCAGGTTTCAGGTTTCCGTTTCGGCTGAAATATGGCCAAACAATGACTGAATCGGGCCGAATTTCAGCCTTAGCTGAAACTAGGACAGAGAAGTGCGCATATTTCTCTCTCTCTCTCTCTCTCTCCTCGAGCCTCTCTCACTCTCTCTCTCTCTCCTCTCTCTCTCTCTCTCTCTCTCTCTCTCTCTCTCTCTCTCTCTCTCTCTCTCTCTCTCTCTCTCTCTCTCTCTCCTCTCTCTCTCTCTCTCTCTCTCTCTCTCTCTCTCTCTCTCTCTCTCTCTCTCTCTCTCTAGAACAAACCTGTTTATGACCTCCCTTACATACTCCGGTAGCAAATTATGGAATGAATTAGAAAATTGCAATAAAAACCTAATAAGTGTCTCATCCTTTAAAAGAACATATCACAAACACCTCTTAGAAAAGTTTTAAGCTATTAACTTCCTAGAAATATTCACTGTTTGTTTAGAAATAATAATGACTTTGCGTAAATATAATGATTCTCTATAACGTGGGGTTATTAGTGTATTGTGTTCTATCATTGGACCATGAGCGTATTTGCACATGTGTGTTCGAACACACCACGAGAGACTAGGTATGCTTGTTTTGGTATAGTTATAGGATATACTGTATGTTTTTGTGTGTGTGCGAGTACGTGAACGAGCTCTTCGTTTGAGCTTGAATTATTTGTTCGCATGTTCTTCAATTTACTGTAAACATGCCTGTTGTTATTTTCTATTCTTGTTATGCATTGTTTACTTTCTTTTGTTTTCCTTTTCTTGTTATTTGGCTTTTCTTTTTCCCCTCGAGGGCATGGTGTAAAGAAGCTTGAGCTTATCCGTTTACCCTCATTAAACATTCGTATTCGTATTCGTATTCTCTCGCTCTCTCCATCTCTCTCTCTCTCTCGCTCTCTCTTTCTCTCTCTCTCTCTCTCTCTCTCTCTCTCTCTCTCTCTCTCTCTCTCTCTCTCTCTCTCTCTCTCTCTCTCTCTTTTGTTCGCATGTTCTTCAATTTACTGTGAGCATGCCTGTTGTTATTTTCTATTCTTTTTATGCATTTTTTACTTTCTTTTTGTTTTCCTGTTCTTGTTATTTGGGTTTTCTTTTTCCCATCGAGGGCATGGTGTAAAGAAGCTTGAGCTTATCCGTTTACCCTCATTAAACATTCGTATTCGTATTCGTATTCTCTCTCTCGATTATAAGCTGCCCATAAAAAGTTAGGGAACACTTTCAGAGTACACATGTTTTCGTAATTTGCTTGTAGCGTCAAAACACTTCGCGTCTGGACCTTAAAACCTGGCAGTTACATACACGAGAGACATGGCCTGACAGTGAAAGCAAACATGTTTCGTGATCGCCATTGGTTTCTATGGCAACGTGAGTTTAAAAACACCTCAAAATTCCAAACTCTGCAACAAATTTAGTGCTTCAGCATTTTTTCCATAGAGTGATTTGTGCAACATAGTACTCACCACAGGTTAGCAGGAAGCTTCAAGAATGAGTACAGCTCGAAATAAGGTCCTTTCTTAACAGAAGAGATAGTGTCATTATTCGCTTAGTTACGAGAGTTGTGCAGCGAAAGTTGAGTGTTTTGGAACTTGGGAGACCCTTGGCATAGCTGCAGGAGGGGGTGGCTGTGCAGGAAGGTGGTCACCAACTTCAAGTATCAAGAATCGATCAATATTAAGCATTATTAACATAGTCCCTGCTATGATTTTGATGTCCAAATAAGTGTGGTGTTCGGTTTTATGGTGTGTGTGTGTGTGTGTGTGTGTGTGTGTGTGTGTGTGTGTGTGTGTGTGTGTGTGTGTGTGTGTGTGTGTGTGTGTGTGTGTGTGTGTGTGTGTGTGTGTGTGTGTGTGTGTGTGTGTGTGTGTGTGTGTGTGTGTGTGTCATTGTGTCGTTGTGTCTGTGTATGTGTGTGTGTGTGTGTGTGTGTGTGTGTGTGTGTGTGTGTGTGTGTGTGTGTGTGTGTGTGTGTGTGTGTCATTGTGTCGTTGTGTCTGTATGTGTGTGTGTGTGTGTGTGTGTGTGT
>CM065706.1:33650645-33655645 GCA_017654935.2 Phymorhynchus buccinoides | reverse complement strand
TTTCCGAAAATCGTCTATTGCGACTTTAGTAATCATTTCGCCGATAATTCGATATTTTGCTGAAAAAACACGAATTCGCCGAACATCTTCAATATCTCGAAAACGGCTGGACCAAATGCATTGATATTTTAAGTATTCACTAGAAGTTAATTTCCAACACTTCTGGTATATTTCCGAACCGGAAGTACCAACCCGAAGTGCTCTGGCTGGGAACCTGCAGGTAAATTTGTATACAAATAACTATTGGATTATATATATGCTGGTCCACGTCTGAAAGGAGTTTGTTGATGATAATATGTTAAATAGTTTGGAAGTTATTCAAAATTAAAATGGGTTGAGTAAAATTCACTGTTTTCCATTTGTGGGATTTCTTGGTTTTTAACCGATTTTGCTGAAATTTACATGAATGTTGGAGGACACTATTCTAATGCCATATTTACAATTTAAACCTATTGACGAAATTTGGGCAAATATGTTGCTTTGCTGTACAAAAATGGCAATTTTCAATATTGCCACATTTTAAACTTGAATATGTCACAAACGGCTGGACTGAATGGATTCATATTTTCAGTATTTATTAAAGAGCAGCTTTGCAGCACTTCAAGTTGTCCAAACTTTACCAACCAGAAGTTGCTGACGAAAATTTGGCCAAATTTAATATTGAATAACTTGCAAACGGCTGTTTGAGGGGACAATCCTGTCATGTTTGCTCTCAAAGGCAAACATAAGACCTCTAGTTGAAGACTATTGTTATTGTAAGAATTCCTCTTCTTGGCTTCTTAATTTTTCTTTTTGCATCATGTTGCCAAATTCTAAACTTAATCTGTTGACTGAATTGAATAATATTTTCAATATTTATTAAAGAGCAGATTTGCAACACTTCTGCTAGATATCAAACCGGAAGTGGGGACATAGATGACCAAATTTGGCCAAAGTTTAACATTGAATAACTTGCAAACGGCTGTTTGAGGGGAGAATCCTGTCATGTTTGCTCTGAAAGGCAAACATAAGCCCTCTAGTTAATATTATTGTTAATTGAATTTTGCATTGCATCTGTGTTGTTGCAGTTATAGAAACACGTGGGAGCAAGTGGGTGGTACAATTTCTTTCCGGCATGTAGGAGTATCCCCAGAAAGTCCCTGTTTTGGCCAGTGTTTGTATTATGACATTCGCTACTCCAGCGTAGAACAAGTGAAATGCTTCACGAAAATACCCGCCACCTTTGTATGTGAACTGCGTCAGAGCTTCACATATGCATCAGTATCTCGCAATAGCATCTTAAAGCTCCAGTCATTTCAGTCATTTGACCAGGACTTGCTTTACAACACCTCTTTTCTTGCATGTCCTTTGGGTCATTTCACTCGTACATTTCTTGCTTGTGATATCCGAAGTGCATGTTGGAATCAGGGGACTTTGTGTAGAGCAGATTTGACACCACTGCCACCTTCATTCGTGTGTGAGGACAATCTGGAACAGATACCATACACTTTGGTGTGCGACCACAAAACTGACTGCTACGACAGCAGTGATGAACAGTTCTGCCATTACAAACCTTGTGGTTCTTCAGTCTATTTTGAGTGCAAAAACAAAGAGGTAACAAGATATTACCAGGGAGTAGCCGCTAGGTAGAAAAACAAGCAAACAAACAAACACATTGATTTTGTTATAAACAACAAGAAACATCACCATCACCATCACTATCACAACCACCACCATCAATAATAGCACAAAACTACTACTACTACTACTACTACTACTACTACTACTACTACTACTACTACTACTACTACTACTACTACTACTACTGCTGATACTACTACTACTTTAAGTATTGATGATGATGATGATGACGACGACGATGACGATGACGATGGCATTGAAACATAGAAAACAAGACACTGGTCACTCTTTGGGTATATTTTTCCTTTTTTCTTTTTGCTGTCCCATCTTCTGGGTGGTACAGTGTCTCCCATCCCACTCAGTCGCGAGTTTCCTCTCGCGGCTATGCCCCCGTTTTTCATGTCACAGACACTGAAACCAGCAGTCAAAAGGGAGTAAATCTATACTGTCCAAAAAAAGAAACGCATACTTTTTCAAATGTCGTTTCCGTCATTGTATTGCTGCACCCATATCCACCAAACTACTAGAAGTGTTCACCCAGTGGTCCTTGTCATGATCGCTGTCAATGTTTCTTTTCTTCTCAAGCGCATGCGCACACAGTGCCTAACATGTCAAAAAAGCGATTTTTTGATGCACACGTGCCATGCATGGATAGAATTTCATGCAATTTCGTGAACACAGAGTTAACACCTTGTTCTCAAACGTCTACGAAAGGAATCCCTTAGTGTTGGTGCAAGGGCGCCTAACTGCAGAGCACTACCTAAGGACATTCTGTGTCCACACGTCCTTCCTCTTCTGCACGACGTTAACGCTGTGTTCCTGCATGACAAGGCTCGGATCTCATACTGTGCGACTCGGCACCCAGTTGCTCCCCGACAATCACCTCCACGAAATTCTCTGGCCAACCATATCATCAGACATGAATCTAAAAGAACACATTTGGGATGAACTGGATAGACGCGTTCATGGCCGAGAAGATGTGCCAGTGAATCAACGCGAGTTGTTGAATGCGCAGCAGGAGGAGTGGGACATCATCCCACAGCAAGACATTCGCCGTCTGATCGAGTCCCATGCTGATGGTGTCCCAGGCACTTGTTGCTGTTCAAGGCGGTCACACCCTACTGTTTTGACAGCCCTCACACCCAAGGATGTCAACTGACTGAATGATTTGATGATACATATGAACTCTCCATACATTCAGCTATCACCATGTCAAATTTCAAAAAGAAATTCGCATTGTGTGATTTTCTGTTAAGTTTGGAAATTAAGATGAAACTTTGACTAGGCCTACAAGTTATGCGTATTTTTTTGGGGACAGTATATGTCATTTCGTCAAGAGCACTTACCAGAGGAGACACCGCACTGCTGCTCAGCCACTTCGGTGGAGTTCAGTTGAGCCCTGTTCTGATCTAAGCCTCGCACTGACAATAATAATGTGTTAGTTGTGGAACTAACGTGAATGAGGTCCTTCCGCCGAGGGCGCCACCACGTCCGTCCACCGACGAGCTCCCCAGAACTTACTGATCCCGTTGACTTCGACCCGAACACACTATATTACAGTGAATAATATAGGTCGGACTGGTTATCGAAACTGAGGTCAATATGAGGGCATGGCATGGCAGACCAAGAAATATGATTTTTTAAATCATGATTATTGACAAGATGAGGATGGTTATGATAAAGACGATGTTATGTACTTGCATTTTAGTCTGAAACTGTCTCACAGGGCTGTATTCTTCGCTTCCCTTCATGATGATATCCAGGTGTTGAGCAGACCCGAGAAATACAGACCACAGACGGCAAACATTCAGAACCAAAACTTTATAGAGGACCAGATGCAGCAAAACACTTTTTACAGCGCATACAAACAATTCGTAATCAATGCTCTAATCTCCTTAATTTATCTGAAATCATTATGACATCAGAAGATCATGCACAGTTTCAGGAAGCTATTGAATGTTGGATATGCACAAAAAAATTTATGCAAGAAAATAATCCAAACTATTCAACAAATCCTAAAGTACAAGACCATGATCATATTAGTGGGAAATTCAGAGGAGCAGCACACAACTCTTGTAATTTGCAGTTAAAGTTTGATCCAAAGGATTGGAAACTGCCTATATTTTTTCACAATCTACGTGGTTATGACTCTCATTTAATTCTACAAGCAGTTACTGATGATTTTAGAACCGTCAGTTGTATAGCTCATTCTTCAGAAAAGTACATGACATTTATAATAGGACAATTATCTTTTTATGATTCACTACAACACTTGACCGACCTCTCTCGACTCTATTAGCACAATCGGTAAGCAAATGTCCTATAACAGAAGAATACTTTGATCCAAGTCTTGTTTAAGAATGGAGTATACCCTTACGAGTACATGAGTAAGTTGGGATAATTTTGATGAAGTTGAATTACAACCGAAAGATGTATTCTACTCTAGTTTAAAGGGAAAAAATATAAGTGACTCTGACTACAACCATGCGCATTCAGCGTTGGATTAAGTTAAAATGCCAGACCATGGGAGACTATCATGATGCCTATTTAATGGCTGATGTTTGTTTGCTTGCGGACGTATTTGAAAATTACAGGAAAACATGTTTAAATCATTACAGTCTAGACCCTGCGAACTACATTTCTGCTCCTGGTATGAGTTGGGATGCATTCTTAAGATTTACTAGAGTACAAATTGACTTGCTCTCTGACCTACTCATGCTACAGATGATTGAAGACGGATTGCTTGGAGGAATTAGCTATGGCTTCACACATTTATTGTAAGGCCAACAACAAGTATTTAGATGACTACGATCCTACTAAGCCATCAAATTATATTATGTATTTAGATGCAAACAATCTGTATGGATGGGCAATGTGCGAATCACTCCCACTATCCGATTTTAAACTGCTTACTGGACCGTTCGATGTAGAAAGTTATTACCTAAAATTCAAAACATTTCAGATAATTCAGAACGCGGATTTATTTTTGAAGTCGACTTAGAATACCCTCACGATCTCCATGACCTACACAACGACTACCCGTTAGCAGCAGAAAGACTTCAGGTGGGATCAGAGTTACCAAAACTTGTGCCTAATCTATTCAACAACAAAAAATACGTCTGTCATTATAGATTACTTCAATTTTATTTACGTCACGGATTAAAACTAACTGCAGTTCATAAAATAATTACCTTCAAACAAGAGAAGTTCATGAAACCATACATTATGAAGAACACCGAACTTAGAACAAAATCAACCGACCCATCCGAAAAAGACTTCTTCAAGCTAATGAACAACAGTTGTTTTGGAAAGACAATGGAAAACCCGCACAAACGCAAAGACGTCAGATTTAGTAACACACGAAACAAAGCCATGCAGAA
>CM065706.1:33630671-33650145 GCA_017654935.2 Phymorhynchus buccinoides | reverse complement strand
TTTTTAAGTGCGTTGCCGTTAGGGCTTGTGTGTCACTGAGCTCGGGTTGTTTCAATCAGTACATCTGCTTTTAACAAAAAAATAAAAATAAAACTTCAAAAGCACACAGCCATGATTCAGTTGATAATGGCTAAACTTAGTTCATTTCGATTGATAATCAGTAAAGCTTTGCAAGACTCTCAAATTTCAGGATGAGGAGTTCAATAGATTGCAAGCAGACTACAACGACTACAAAATGCAAAAGTTTGAACTTCAGAAAAAAGTCAAGAGCAAGTTTTTCACAACCTCAAGACATAGAAGCAATAAAAAAAGAATGTCAAAAAAAAGTAAACGATACATTAAAATCTGTTCTAGGGAAATAAAAATAAGAACTCCAAATGGTGCTTATTAAATTCAATATGATTACAAGTTTCGAAAGTCTACTGACTACGACTTCTAGTTCTCCAGTGACCAATTGAATACGAAAACTCAGGTGATTTAAACACGCGTTTTGTGTTGGTTGAATCGAGCGATTTTTTATTTACAACAGTTGTGTTTATCTCCTGTAACTTAGATTGTATTTTTATGTTATCATGAAAAAACGTTTTGTTATTAAACAACGCTTCTTTATAGTTATCGTGTGTCATAACCATTTGAACAACAGGCCTACTGATTCCTTTCGCTTTTTTAATAACACTAGTTTGGCTGGCAATTGAATACATCTTCGCTCTCAGTCCAACGTACTCTTTGATTACTTCGCCATTCAGTTCATCCTTCATCTTACCGATTACCTTTTTATTTGCAGTTGAATGTAATGGAGATTTAATTGGTTGGTCCCCCCCAGGTAGTCAGAGGTATCATACCACGATTCAACACCTTTCGCTACTTCTGTTTCTAAATCTTCGTAAAAGTCTTCAGTCGGAATATCTAGAATAAACGAGTCCATGTCTGTGTAGAGTACTCTAGAGTCTGGATAGAGTGGTTTAAAGTATTCGTAAAGAAATTCCAGCATCAATAGCTTGGACAATTCAAGAACAGCAAACCCAATAAAGACTGGTTTGTCTAGCATCACATTCATTTTCTTCATCATTATTCCGTAAAGGTTGTCATGGAACTTTTTGAAGTCTTGATAAATGGGTTTTGAGGTTAATTTGATTGCATTGTTTTCTTGGGTAACTAATCTGACATCTTTGCGTTTGTGTGGGTTTTCCATACTCTTTCCAAAACAACTGTTATTAATTAACCTAAAGAAGTCTTTCTCTGAAGAATCAGTAGCTAGTGTTCTAAGATTAGTGTTTTTTAAAATATACGGCTCCATGAATTTCTCTCTGTGTAAACGAAATGATTCTATGAACTGCAGTTAGTCTTAATCCATGACGCAAGTAGAATTGTAGTAATCTATAATGACAGACGTATTTTTTTTTGGATTGAATAGATTAGGCACAAGTTTAGGGAGGTCATTTCCCACTTGAAGTCTTTCAGCTGCTAATGGGTAGTCGTTGTGTAGGTCATGGAGATCGTGAGGGTATTCTAAGTCGACTTCAAAAATAAATCCGCGTTCTGAATTATCTGAAATGTTTTGAATTTTAGGTAATAACTTTCTACATCGAACGGTCCAGTAAGCTGTTTAAAATCGGATAGTGGGAGTGATTCGCACATTGCCCATCCATACAGATTGTTTGCATCTAAATACATGATGTAGTTTGACGGTTTGGTTGGATCGTAGTCGTCTAAATACTTATTGTTAGCTTTACAGTAACTGTGTGAGGCCATGCTAATTCCTCCTCGTTAGTCCGTTTTCTATCATTTGCGAGAGTTGGTAGGTCAGTAAGGGGCCAGGTTCAACCCTCTTATTCCTGTAAACCGTAAGAACGCGTCCCAACTCATTCCAGGAGCAGAGATATAATGAGCAGGGTCTAGACTGTAATGTTTCATACATGTTTTTCTGTAGTTTTCAAATACGTCCGCAAGCAAACAAACGTCAGCCATTAAATAGGCATCATGATAGTCTCCCATGGTCTGGCAGTTTAATTTAATCCACGTTGAATGTGCGTGGTTGTAGTCAGAGTCGCTTACATTTTTTCCCTTTAAACTAGAGTAGAATGCATCTTTAGGTGGTAATTCAACTTCATCAAATTTATCCCAACTACTCATGTACTCGTAAGGGTATACTCCTTTTCGTAACAAGACTTGGATCAAAGTATTTTTCTGTTATAGGGCATTTGCTTAACGATTGTGCTAAAGAGTCGAGAGAGGTCGGTAAGTGTTGGAGTGAATCATAAAAAGATAATTGTCCTAATGTAAATGTCATGTACTTTTCTGAAGACTGAGCTATACAACTGACGGTTCTAAATTCATCAGTAACTGCTTGTAGAATTAAATGGGAGTCATATCCACGTAGATTGTGAAAGAATATAGGCAGTTTCCAAGTCTTTGGATCAAACTGTAAACTGCAAATTTAAGGAGTTCCCTGTGTGCTGCTCCTCTGAATTTCCCACTAATATGATCATGGTCTTGTACTTTAGGATTTGTTGAATAGTTTGGATTATTTTCTTGCATAAATTTTTTTGTGCATATCCAACATTCAATAGCTTCCTGAAACTGTGCATGATCTTCTGATGTCATAATGATTTCAGATAAATTAAGGAGATTAGAGCATTGATTACGAATTGTTTGTATGCGCTGTAAAAAGTGTTTTGCTGCATCTGGTCCTCTATAAAGTTTTGGTTCTGAATGTTTGCCGTCTGTGGTCTGTATTTCTCGGGTCTGCTCAACACCTGGATATCATCATGAAGGGAAGCGAAGAATACAGCCCTGTGAGACAGTTTCAGACTAAAGTGCAAGTACCATAACAGCGTCTTTTATCATAACCATCCTCATCTTGTCAATAATCATAATTTAAAAAATCATATTTCTTGGTCTGCCATGCCATGCCCTCATATTGACCTCAGTTTCGATAACCAGTCCGACCTATATTATTCACTGTAATATAGTGTGTTCGGGTCGAAGTCAACGGGATCAGTAAGTTCTGGGGAGCTCGTGATGGACGGACGTGGTGGCGCCCTCGGCGAAGGACCTCATTCACGTTAGTTCCACAACTAACACATTATTATTGTCAGTGCGAGGCTTAGATCAGAACAGGGCTCAACTGAACTCCACCGAAGTGGCTGAGCAGCAGTGCAGTGTCTCCTCTGGTAAGTGCTCTTGACGAAATGACATATACTGTCCAAAAAAAGATACGCATAACTTGTAGGCCTAGTCAAAGTTTCATCTTAATTTCAAAACGTAACAGAAAATCACACAATGCGAATTTCGTTTTGAAATTTGACATGGTGATAGCTGTATGTATGGAGAGTTCATATGTATCATCAAATCATTCAGTCAGTTGACATCCATGGGTGTGAGGGCTGTCAAAACAGTAGGGTGTGACTGCCTTGAACAGCAACAAGTGCCTGGGACACCATCGGCATTGGACTCGATCAGACGGCGAATGTCTTGCTGTGGGATGATGTCCCACTCCTCCTGCTGCGCATTCAACAACTCGCGTTGATTCACTGGCACATCTTCTCGGCCATGACGCGTCTATCCAGTTCATCCCAAATGTGTTCTTTTAGATTCATGTCTGATGATATGGTTGGCCAGAGAATTTCGTGGAGGTGATTGTCGGTAGCACCTGGGTGCCGAGTCGCACAGTATGAGATCCGAGCCTTGTCATGCAGGAACACAGCGTTAACGTCGTGCAGAAGAGGAAGGACGTGTGGACACAGAATGTCCTTAGGTAGTGCTCTGCAGTTAGGCGCCCTTGCACCAACACTAAGGTATTCCCTTTCGTAGACGTTTGAGAACAAGGTGTTAACTCTGTGTTCACGAAATTGCATGAAATTATATCCATGCATGGCACGTGTGCATAAAAAAAATCGCTTTTTTGACATTTTAGGCACTGTGTGCGCATGCGCTTGAGCAGAAAGAAACATTGACAGCGATCATGACAAGGACCACTGGGTGAACACTTCTAGTAGTTTGGTGGATATGCGTGCAGCAATACAATGACGGAAACGACATTTGAAAAAGTATGCGTTTCTTTTTTTGGACAGTATAGATTTACTCCCTTTTGACTGCTGGTTTCAGTGTCTGTGACATGAAAAACGGGGGCATAGCCGCGAGAGGAAACTCGCGACTGAGTGGGATGGGAGACACTGTACCACCCAGAAGATGAGACAGCGAAAAGAAAAAAGAAAAATATACCCAAAGAGTGACCAGTGTCTTGTTTTCTATGTTTCAATGCCATCGTCATCGTCATCGTCGTCGTCATCAGCATCATCATCAAATACTTAAAGTAGTAGTAGTATCATCAGTAGCAGTAGTCGTAGTAGTAGTAGTAGTAGTAGTAGTAGTAGTAGTAGTAGTAGTAGTAGTAGTAGTTTTTGTGCTATTATGATGGTGGTGGTTGTGATAGTGATGGTGATGGTGATGTTTCTTGTTGTTTATAACAAAATCAAGTGTTTGTTTGTTTGCTTGTTTTTCTACCTAGCGGCTACTCCCTGGTAATATCTTGTTACCTCTTTGTTTTTGCACTCAAAATAGACTGAAGAACCACAAGGTTTGTAATGGCAGAACTGTTCATCACTGCTGTCGTAGCAGTCAGTTTTGTGGTCGCACACCAAAGTGTATGGTATCTGTTCCAGATTGTCCTCACACACGAATGAAGGTGGCAGTGGTGTCAAATCTGCTCTACACAAAGTCCCCCGATTCCAACATGCACTTAGGATATCACAAGCAAGAAATGTACGAGTGAAATGACCCAAAGGACATGCAAGAAAAGAGGTGTTGTAAAGCAAGTCCTGGCCAAATGACTGAAATGACTGGAGCTTTAAGATGCTATTGCGAGATACTGATGCATATGTGAAGCTCTGACGCAGTTCACATACAAAGGTGGCGGGTATTTTCGTGAAGCATTTCACTTGTTCTACGCCGGAGTAGCGAATGTCATAATACAAACACTGCCCAAAACAGGGACTTTCTGGGGATACTCCTACATGCCGGAAAGAAATTGTACCACCCACTTGCTCCCACGTGTTTCTATAACTGCAACAACACAGATGCAATGCAAAATTCAATTAACAATAATATTAACTAGAGGGCTTATGTTTGCCATTCAGAGCAAACAGGACAGGATTCTCCCCTCAAACAGCCGTTTGCAAGTTATTCAATGTTAAACTTTGGCCAAATTTGGTCATCTATGTCCCCACTTCCGGTTTGATATCTAGCAGAAGTGTTGCAAATCTGCTCTTTAATAAATATTGAAAATATTATTCAATTCAGTCAACAGATTAAGTTTAGAATTTGGCAACATGATGCAATTTTTGGCAACATTTTTGCCAAAATCTCGCCAATTATTTTAATATTGTAAATATGGCATTAGAATAGTGTCCTCCAACTTTCGTGTAAATTTCAGCAAAATCGTTTAAAGGGACACCTTGAAGGATGAGTTGTTTGCAAGAAACACGTCAAGATCACCAGGAGAAAACACCCTTCACAGAGATTGCAATTCTCACTTTGCTCTGGTTTCCCAGAATCAAACCGTCAAATCAACGTTTCCTCCTTGGTGAAGGTGCTGGAAGTCAAATTCTTTTCTAAGGACCTCCTGAGTTTAGATCAAATCCTTAGCATGAAATTTTCGCAATACAAGCCTTTTATTTTTTATTGTTTTTTAAATTTTATACAGTTTAACTAAAGGCTTGTCTTTCTGGTTATCTTGACGTGTTTCTTGCAAAAAAATCATCCATCAGGGTGCCCCTTTGAAAAGCAAGAAAAGAAATCCCACCAATGGAGAAACAATGGAATTTGACACAACCTAATTTACATAAATTTGAATAACTTCCAAACTATTTAACATATCATCAGCAAACTCCTTTGCAGACCTGGGCCCACATAATTATGGGACTATAATATCCAAGCAGTTATTTTTTTGACGTCCCTTCCGGTTCTTGGCTATTCCGTAACAACAAATTTACCTGACAGGTTCCCAGCCACAACATTTCCAGTTGGTAATTCTGGTTCGGAAAAACACCGTAAGGGTTGGAAATTCAACTTTCTAGTCAATAACAAAAGATATGAATGCATTCGGGTCCAGCCGTTTTCGATATATTAACGATTAAAACTTCGACGATGTTGTGTTTGTTTTGGCCATATTTTCGCCGAATTTTCGGCGAAAAGTCATATCCCTTAATTACCCACGCCAGTTTCTTGGAAATTTAAAGCCCACAAAATCAGACCCAAGACAAGAAAGGGGGGGGACGTGGGGGGGGGGGGGCAAAAAAGAGGAAAAATTAAGAAGATAAAGAAAAAGGAAGAAGAGGAATTTATTACACAGAACAAATCGTCTCTCAACTAGAGGGCTCATGTTTGCCTTTGAGAGAAAACATGACAGGATTCTCCCCTCAAACAGCCGTTTGCAAATTTATTCACTATTAATATTTGGCCAAATTTCGTCCCCACTTCTGTTTGGTACTTCCGGTTTGGGTTGGGAATTTATAGGGAAGTGCTGCAAAGCTGCTCTTTAATAAATACTCACAATGTGAATCCACTCAGCCCAGCCGTTTGTGAGATATTCAAGTTTAAAATTTGGCAACATTTTTGCCATTTTTTTTTTTCTTTTGTAGCAACATATTTGCCCAAATTTCGTTCAATAGGTTTAATTTTTGTAAATATGGCATTAGAATTAGTGTTCCTCCAACATTCATGTAAATGTCAGCAAAATCGTTTAAAAAAACAAGGAATCACACACATGGAAATAAGTGAATGTGACTCAAACCCATTTGTATATATTTGAATAATTTCCAAACTATTTAACATAATTATCATCAACAAACTCCTTTCTGACGTGGAACAGCATATATATAATCCAATAGTTATTCTTGAACACAAATTTACTTGCAGGTTCCCAGCCAGAGCACTTCGGGTTGGTACTTCCGGTTCGGAATATACCAGAAGTGTTGGAAATTAACTTCTAGTGAATACTTAAAATATCAATGCATTTGGTCCAGCCGTTTTCGAGATATTGAAGATGTTCGGCGAATTCGTGTTTTTTCAGCAAAATATCGAATTATTCGGCGAAATGATTACTAAAGTCGGCAATAGACGATTTTTGGAAAAAAAATAAAGCAGAGCACTTCGTGAAAATTAAAGTAGCTTAATCTCCATTACTTGGTCAAAATGCCATAGCAACAATGCAACAAATGGCGCCGAAGCTTGAAACCGCAGGATGTGAGTCGGCGACTTGCAAACATCTTTTTAATATAACAATTAGGGGTGGCCAGTGGCCACAAAACTGATAAAACTTGCCAAATGTGAAATAAAAATATAAATGACATTATTTTTTTAGAATGACACACAGTGTTCTAAGTCCTGTATGTCTGCTCAAACACACGAGTTCGATAGGCTACGAGAGCTGATGATATAGTGACTTCCCCTCGTTTGACCGATTTGAATTAGGCAAGAGCACTACCACACAACATTAAATTACTCCCCTCAATTATTTCCGAACAAATCCTATTCCTTTGTGCCCTGTAACTTTCCTGAAAATTTCAGCCCAATTGGATAAGAAATGAGGAAGAAGAAGAAAAAGACACAAAAACAAAAACAAAAAACTCTTACAAACGCAATAGTATTCTCCTTGTGGAGAATCCTAAAGATAATAATAATAACTAGAGGGGTTATGTTTGCCTTTGAGAGCAAACATGACAGGAATATGAAAGGTATTCAATATTTAAATTTGGCCATTCCCACTTCCGGTTCATATTTTTGACGACAGCATTGCAATGTTACTTTTTAAAAATACTGAAAATATAAAAGTATTCCATGCAGCCGTTTTCGAGGTATTCAAGATTTAAATTTTGCCAACATTTGCCATGTTTTGCAATATTTTGACACAAAAGTTTGGCCAATTGGGTTTAATATTGAAAATTTAGTATGGGGGGCCGGGGGGCATTTTTAGTGTCCGTCAATTTTTCTACATATTCAGCGAAATCGGATGAAAAATAAAAAATTCCATATATGGGAATTAGTGAAAGTGACACAACCAAATTTACATAAATTTGAATAACTTAAAAACTATTTTACATATCACCACCAAACTCCTTTCGGACCTACTGGACTCAAAACAGGAGCTACAATATCCACTACCTTTTGTGATTGCGACGTCATTTCCGGTTTTGGCTATTCCGTGAGCCAAATGAAAGCTACATGTTCCTAGCTGGAGCACTTTCGGTTCGTACTTCTGGTTAGGTTTTATAACACAAATGTTGGAAATCTATTTTTAAGTATATGCTGAAAATATGAACCTATTCCGTTCAGCCGTTTTTGAGATATTCAAGATTGTAAATTTCGCCGAATCACGATGTCGGGATTTCGGCCATAAATTGCCTATTTGGGCTATTTTTGGCCATATTTCAGCCCAGTTTGGGGCTAATAGGTTTAATATTGGAAATGCAGCATTTTCCAGAAATTTTCAGCGAAATCGGATGAAAAACAAAAATATCCATTAATGGAAATAAGTGTAAGTGACACAACCCAATTTACATAAATTTTAATAGCCTCAAAACTGTTTAATATAATTATCATCACCAAGCTCCTTTCAGACCTGGGCCCTCATAAGAGCCAAATGAAAGCTGCAAGTTCCCAGCTAGAGCACTTCTGCTTCGCATTGCCGGTTCGGTTTTATACCGGAAATGTTGGAAATCTATTTCTAAGTAAATACGGAAAATATGAACAAATTCCTTTCAGTCGATTTTGAAATATTCAAGATTAAAATTTCGCCGATTTGCCGGTTTCAGACATAATTTGCCGAAAATTCGTCGAAATCATTAAATATTTCAAATTGCATATACCCACAGGGTCCTACAACTGTTCTGAAAATGTCATCCAAATCGAACAAAAAGGAGGGTGGGGGAGAAAAAACCCAATTCCCTACAAATGCAATAGTATTCTCCCTAAAAACACTAAAGGGGAGAATCCTAATAATAACTAGAGGGCTTATGTTTGCTTTTGAGAGCAAACATGACAGGATTATACCCTCAAGCAATCATTTGCAAGTTATTCAATATTTAAATTTTGCCATATTTGAATAACTTACAAACTGTTTAACATTATCGTCAACAAACTCCTTTCAGACGTAGGCCAACATAAGGGCAATGACATCCAATAGTTATTTTGGTGACGTAATTTCCTGTTTTGGCTATTCCGTGAACACAAATTTACCTGCAGGTTCCCAGCCAGAGCACTTCCGGTTGGTACTTCTAGTTCCTAAATATACCGGAAGTGTTTGAAATTATTTTTCAAGTGAATACTGAAAATATGAAAGCATTTAGTCCAGACGTTTTTTTCTCAAGATTTGAAATATTAAATGATTTCGCCGAATTTTCGTCAAAATCGTTTAATATTGCGAAATTCGCAATTCCTTAGTGCCCCGTAACTTTTCTGAAAATGTCAGCCCAATCAGACCCAAAAAAACCGGAAAGGAAATAACAACCCTCTTACATATGCAATAGTATTCCCGTTATGGAGAATCATAATAATAATAATAAAAACAGCAACAATGATGATGATGATGATGAAACTAATACTATTAATAACAACTAGAGGGCTTATGTTTGCCATTAAAGCAAACATGAATGGATTCCCCCTCCACTCTGCCCTGACGTGGGAAACAAAATGTAACAGTACTCACTGTCCTGGAATGGAGAATCTTATAACGCTAATATTAACATTTGTGAGCAGGATCTTGTGCAAATATGCAGGAGAAAACCACACAACCCCTTCCCCAATGCACACACACACATACACACTGTCACAAATGGCGTGTCGTTGTTGCATAATATCCATGCTTTTGATTCTTGCTCATAGCATTTTTTTTTTGGGGGGGGGGTATCACTCCGCGATAGCAGACGACAGAATGTCTGCACATTTCGTGTTGCACACGTTGGTTGCTTTAGGAACGTTTTGTAGAACATTGAGTGACTGTGTGCATGAATCCAGGTATGCATGTTCTCTATCCAATAACGGGGTGTCTTAGGTTTAGGAAATTGTGTTTCTGTGTGTGATTGGCTTCGGGTGGTGTGCAGGTCTCAACACAAATTGTAGTCCCTGCGCAGAAAAGAAGTGTTCAAATATAACTCATTCTTTCTCATTATTCAGAGAAAGTCAGTTGCTGTTAACCTTTAAACGACGGGTCGGACAACAGTCCGGACGGTTGTGCTATTCCCTGGGGACGGATCCACACTATTTGCGGACGGGAATTCCCGAACCTGTACACGGGTCCGCAAAATTTTCCAACACATTTTTTTTTTTAAAATCCCTGTCTTTTCCATGATCTCTCTAGGAGAAACTATTACCATAGTAGAACTAAGGGACATGTTAACTTTGTACTCGGCCACAGCTTGAATACTAGCGGTTGGTCTACGTGCAAGAATGCGCGCTGTAATAGGAGAACCATTATCAGATTCCTAGGGCGCTGAGTGCCAGAGACATTCCAGACACAGGAAGTGGGCATCCTTTGTACATAAACTAAGTGAAGTGAATGTGTACTGTGGAGCACATTTTTAGATGGGGCGGATTATGCTGTACATAATGGGGGGTTTCCAGCGGATTTCAAAGCACTTTACAATTACGAACATTTGACCTTGAAGACGACATAGTAAGTGGTGTGTGTGTGGTGTGTGTGTGTGTGTGGTGTGTGTGTTTGGGTTTGTGTGTGTGTGTGTTTTTTTTTATTGTGTGTGTGTGTGTGTGTGGTGTGTGTTGTGTGTGTTTGTGCATTGCGTGTGTGTGTGTGTGTGTGTGGTGTTTGTGTCTGTGTGTGTGTGTGTGTGTGGTGTGTGTGTGTGTGTTTGTGTGTGGTGTGTGTGTGTGTGTGGTGTGTGTGTGTGAGATCGAGAGAGAGAGAGAGAGAGAGAGAGAGATTGTGGGGCGGGGAGGGAGGTCATCTTGGGGGGGGGGTTTTTTTTTTTTTTTTTTGATTTTTTTGTTTTGTTTTTTTTTTTCACTCGACCGAGTAAAACCACCTTCTATTATCCGTTCCTGTTATAGGATGACGTGAAAAGGTATAAATTATGATAGAGAAGAATAAAAAAAATAAGCATCAACATGTTTTACCCGTTTTACGTTTTGTTTGGTGTTATAAAAACGGAACATTATTTTTTTTTAACTCTGTTACCCTTGTTACTTTCAGAGATAAGCACGGCCAGACAGTACCAGGTAATGATTTATTTCTACCATAGCCGTTTAGTTCAGTGTTTGCTCTTTCTGTTGATGCCAAACACTTTACTGTTAGCATTTGTTTAGCTATCGAAAACAAAAATCAGACAAGTGCTGAAATCATCCGTCTACAGGGAATAGGCGCCAGCTGTGGGTGCCCACGTGGAAGGACGGGAAGTGTTTTTCCTCTGGCACAGCTTACGATGCTTGATAGTATTAACGTAAGCCACTTTTGTTGGAGGCTAGAAGAGGGTTTGTTGTGAACCTTGCCTTTAGTTTTGATCAGTTTAGACCAAGGTTAGCTGTTGTATAGATTAGTTTATTGACTTGGGCATCGATCTTCATTTCCGGGTTTCTGTGTACAGGCCTTATGCTTGCGTTGTTGCACAGAGCACACAAACACACACACACACACAACACAAAAGGACGGGGTGAGAGCGGCAGCCGCACCGACCACACCACACACGACACACGGACAGCATGCACACACAGCATCACTCACATACCATAACACTACACCGAGTATCTACTGAACCGTTGGGCATCAAAAGCATGAACACGGGTCGTACTTATTTTATTTATATTTTACAATTAACAAGAGTGTAAAATTAGGGTCCTCTATACTAAAATTAACTACTGACATATCCCTTACACATTGGCACCATAATCCCCTCTGATAGCTTTTTTTTTTGTGTTACAAAACCAATACCTTCAACTCATAAAAACAAAAAGCCCCCCACTATAAATGTCCAATGCAGCCAACATCAAAATAACACACGCACGCAATAAATGCTTTTAGTTTAGAGCAACAGGAAGAGCTTGGGGAGGCTGAAGGATAGAAGCTGCCTGCATGATCCCCACACTGCTGAAGTGAAGTGAATCACTGTTTAACGCTTATTCGAGCCTGCATCGCTTTAGTGAGTGTCCATAATCATACGAAAGAGGAAGAGTGACAACAACACTGTTCACGATTTAAAACTTACAGTTTCTTGTCAAAACTCACACTTACGTCGTCTCTACTTCGTACTCGAAAGAAGCACTCCACCCCACGGCTATCCACACCTAATTGCACGCACGCGCCAACGCACGCTACCTGCACGCAGACACACATCTAGGACGACGCACGCACACCACACTACACACACACGACGGCACACACACCCACACACACACACATGCATGCATAAACACACACACGACACACATTTACACAACACACACCACACACACACACACACTCTCACACACACACCACACACACACATCACACACACACTCGCCACGCTACTGACAGAACACAACGACACCATGTCACATTGCATCACATCCTTTCCACGCACACACACACTACACGACCTCAATCACACACACACACAGCCTTTACATCATAACTACACATGGCGACACACACACACCACTACATCACTACACTACACACACAACCCACACACTTTTACACACACACACCCCCACACACACACACACGCAGGCATAAAACTCACTCGCATACACACACACTTATGTGCTTTTTTTACTTTGGTGTGGGTGGTGTGAGGAAACAAAACCCCATTCATAGCTCAATAACAGGGACTATTGTAATAATTCTATAATAGTTGAAAAAAAAGGGGGGGGGGGGGGGGGGATTCTTGATATCTCTGATAATTTGTTACCACCTTCCTGCAACAGCGCGCTCCCCCTCCATGCAGGGTATGGCCAAGAGTCTCCAAAGTTCTCTCACAAACACTCTACTTTCCGCTGCACAAGCATCGTCGTAACTAAGCGAATAATGACACTATCTCGTCTGTTGAGAAAAGACCTTATTTCGAGCTGTAGCTCATTCTTGAGAGCTTTCCTTCAGTAACTCTTGTGTGATATTTGTTGGCACAAATCACTTCAATAGAAAAAATGCTGAAAGCACTATTGTTTGCAAGTGAGTTTGGGTATATTTGAGGTTGTTTTTAAACTCGACGTCGCCATAGAAACCAATGGCGATCACGAAACATTTTTGCTTTAACTGTAAGGCCATGTCTCTTGTGTATGTAACTGCCAGGTTTTAAGGTCCAGACGCGAAGTGTTTTGACGCTACAAGCAAATTACGAAAACATGTGTACTCTGAAAGTGTTCCCTAACGTTTGATTGCGGCAGCGTATAATCGAGAGAGAGAATACGAATACGAATACAAATACGAATGTTTAATGAGTGTAAACGGATAAGCTCAAGCTTCTTTACACCATGCCTCCGAGGGGGGAAAGAAAACCCAAATAACAAGAACAACAAAACAAAAAGAAAGTGTAAAATGCATAAAAAGAATAGAAAATAACAACAGACATGCTCACAGTAAATTGAAGAACATGCGAACAAAAGAGAGAGAGAGAAGAGAGAGAGAGGAGAGAGAGAGAGAGAGACGAGAGAGAGAGGAAGAGAGAGAGACTCAGAGAGATGACAGAGAGAGGCGACTGGAGGAGAGAGAGATAATTGAGAGAGAGAGAATACGAATACGAATTCGAATGTTTAATGAGGGTAAACGGATAAGTTCAAGCTTCTTTACACTATGCCCTCGAGGGGAAAAAGTAAAGCCAAATAACAAGAAAAAGGAAAAACAAAGAGAAAGCATAAAATGCATAAAAATAATAGAAAATAACAACAGTCATGTTCACAGTAAATTGAATAAAATGCCAACAAAAATTCAAGCTCAAACGAAGAGCTAGTTCACGTACTCGCACACACACAAAAAACATACAGCCAATATCCTATAAAACTATACACAAAGCATGCATACCTCGTACCTCGTGGTGTGTTCGAACACACAGGTGCCAAATACGCTATGGCCAAAGCGTGTGCGTGTGCGTGTGCGCGCACATGTATGTGTGTGTGAACTGATAAACATTCAGTGAGGTCCGTTGGCACATCCTTCAACAAACGAATGGAACGTGTCCACACCTCATTCATTTGTGAGCATAATGAGATACCGTAGTTATATAATGAAGTGAAAAGGTAACAAACTTTTCTATAGAGTTACAGAGAGAGGGAGATGATTCAGAGACAATGAGACAGTCATTTAGGTTTTTAGAGCAATTCTAATTTCATTCCATAATTGCTACCGAGTTGTAATATAGGAGGTCTAAAGAGTTTGTTCTAGAGTAGAGAGAGAGAGAGAGAGAGATATGAGAAGAGAGAGAGAGAGACGAGTGAGAGAGAGAGAGCGAGAGAGAGAGCTGCAGAGAAGAGAGAGAGAGAGAGAGGAGAGAAGAGAGGAGAAGAGCGAGAGTAGAGAGAGGAGAGAGATAGAGACTAAATATGACGCACCTTCTCTGTCCTGTTCAGCTAAAGTCTGAAATTCGCCCGATTCAGTCATTTTTTGCCTATTTCAGCCGAAACGGAAACTGAAACTGAAACTTAACATAAATATTTGACTAAGTTCAGCATAAAATAGGTGCCCTTGCCCCTTACGACCCATTGTTCCTAAGTTTTAGCCCAAACGACAATTACAATATCACATTTTCTTTCAAGTATGTCTCATGATTATCCATAATCTTTCAACCGTTAAAGATGGTTTTATACTTGTTGACGCCTGAAAAGACGTTTTGTAAGTGATTATCAAACATGCACATGCACAATCGAAATTTTGGGTGCTTGTTGCTGAAGGCACGTTTGGGACATAGACCCCCACTTTTGGTAGATCAGAACTTAGAATATAAACAATGTGTGTGTGTGTGTGTGTGTGTGTGTGTGTGTGTGAAATTAACATATTAAACAGTGTGTGTGTGTGTGTGGTGTGTGTGTGCGTGTGCGTGTGTGTGTGCGTGTGTTGTGCGCGCGTGGCGCGCGCCTGTGTGTGGTTGGCGCGCGGGGGGTGTTTGTGTGTGTGTTGTGTGGTGTGTGTGTGTGTGTGTGTGGTGTTGTGTGTGGGTGTGTGTGTGTGAGTGTAGTGCAAAAAATGCAAATTTGACACAGCTTCTTCTTCTTATTATTCTTCTTCTTCTTATTACTGCGTTCCCAGGCCATATATGGCCATAATGGGTAAGGTACGTATGTGTCAGGTTTTCAGTTTTCACTGGTCTCCCCGCTGCGCACAGACGACACATTCCAATTTGGGAGGAGCTCA
The DNA here is from genome assembly GCA_017654935.2 of Phymorhynchus buccinoides. Taxonomy (NCBI): domain Eukaryota; kingdom Metazoa; phylum Mollusca; class Gastropoda; order Neogastropoda; family Raphitomidae; genus Phymorhynchus; species Phymorhynchus buccinoides. Next base: position 33,634,808 of record CM065706.1, on the reverse strand, counting down.
AAGGAGAACAAAACATTTTGAAGATTTGTTTTAAAAGGCAGGAGAATGGGCCAATAAGTCAGAAAGATAGTAGATGATAGAAAGCAAAGGAAAAAGGCAGTCAAAGTGAGTGGCAGATTAGAGGAAGTTACAAGCACAGAACTTCCAGAAGGTGGGGGAACTATTTTTTACGAAAGACTCCCCGGTATCCCCATGGGGAAAATTGGACAGCTACAAACCGAACATTCTCACATTTAGTACGTTCCCTTCCAACATCGCTTATGCTGTCCTTTTAATACATTTTGTAAAGCCAGCTGTGCGATCGGGCGCGAATGTCTTAAATGAAGTCATGCACCTGAACGACCATGGTTCCTAACGTGTAGCCTAACACAATTAAAATAAAATATATTTTCTTACAAGTATGGCTCAATGATTCCAGAATCTTTCAACCCGATAAAGATGTTTTCATATCGTTGAAGCTGAAAGACGTTTTGTATGTGATCAAAATGCTTGCAAGTCTCAAAAACAAGCAGATGTGCTTTATGGCGCTGACATAAATCTTCAGCTTCCTCCCAAGATACTTTCTGTCTGATGTTTATATTTCGGAACCTCCTTCGAAAAGGTTTTAAGATAAAACAACGATCTTTAAATGTAATATGTCCCACTCCACAATAATCACTGGTATAGGGGCAATGTCCTTCATCCTCCCCTCCCAAACAGTCTGGCTGCTTATTGCATGGAAAGTGGTGTTTTATAGTTTTCCACAGAGGGACAGAACAATTCCACAGGCCCTCAAGGTCTTGCTGAGGACGTGAAGAGTTGGGGTGGAAGGAGAAGCTGAGTTTAAAGCCAAACATGGGTCTTTTATATTGGGAATGTCGAATGTCTAACTCCATCGCAAAATGGACGTACATAACCCTGTTGCTTAGATCAAACAGTTCTGGCCTTGGAAGTCTTCCAGAACAGAATGAGCCAATAGGAGAGTTAGAGTTCTGATCTGCATACAGTTTTAGGTTGCATTGGGGAAAATCCATCTGTTGCATGCTCACAATAATGCCATGAATGGCAGGGATGGTCACAATGGCCCAAGTGTTCAGAGAAAAGTGATATGATGTCACGCCATCCCACCCTGGACTGGTCACTGACCCTGGACATAATGTTGACCGTTACTGTGAGACGTTTGCCTAGTTCCTGATAACGAGAGACCATTAATAACAGATGTAACCAGTATTTGAAAGCGTGCGACACAAAGGAGAGTTAGATTACAAACACGAATGCCTTCATCGTGTAATAATTACAAAGCTTTCAGTCAGTCTACAGCTCCATCAAGACAACAACAACAACAATAACTCTCGATGATTACTAGGGAAAAATAATAATGATTTTGGAGAACAATCTTGAGAGTAGTTTTCCATTTACAGAAACATAAATATACAATACAAAAATCGCCATCATTGAGCAATGAAAAGTCGAATATTTGCTTTTGCATGGTCTGCGCGCCGTTCATTGTCTCTTTAGGGAAAAATGGGTGCAACTTTTCCTGGTAATATTTTATTTTGTTTTCTTAAAATGTTAAGCAAGACTTTGTGTGTCTTCTGTAAACATTTAAGAATAAGCATTTGTATAAATTGTGGAAAAAGCAAAACTAATCTCACCTCATTTAAAACCAATTTTGGCTTCGGATTCAGGTGTTTTTTTTCATTTTGTGTAATTGCACCCATGAATTTGCAGAATACAGAATAGATTAATCAAAGATATAAATAGTGAGGCCAGGAGTGCAGATCAATAAGTTAGTATCCTGCATCTGAAAACAATCCAGATCAACTGCAACAATTAACAGAAGTCATGGCCGCTATTCTCCACCTTCCTCTGTTTTCTGCAGCTCTTAGAGACACTGTAAGTTTCATGTCTGCCCATTCATGTTGTCTTCCAATGTTGTTTTCTGCCTTGCTCTTGTCTGAAAACATTGCATTACAACTATGTTGCTGTTGTTGATGTACCCTGGCTAAAAGACTCCAGGGAACATCCCAACAGCCGAAGCACTAGAAGAAACACTACAGTACAAATGCATCAGATAGGGATGTGATTAACCCTCCACGTGGGCCAGCCACTCTCCGTCTTCGGGGGATTTTGGAGACTGATGATGTTATGCTAGGAGCAAATTTTATGGCTTAAGACAATCCCCGTACAACAATTCACAGCATAACAACATTTTGTTGTATCCTTGGTGTTCTAACCAATGTCATTAAATTAGTTGGTCTGACACAGACTTAAGCCAAGGTGGGTAAAAAAGTCAAGGTAGTAAACCATGCATTGCTTCTCGCAAGATATCTTTCGCAATGTCTGATGAGCAGAAGACATGGCCGTAGCGTTTTAACTTCCTCTTTTTGACAACTGTCATGAGATCGTTATGAGCTCCCATTGCTTAATGAAATTTTGTATGCATCCTAATTGGTCATAGTCCGGTTAGTGCAGTAGATGCCTGACATCTTCTTGAAGCATCAAACTCTGTATCAATGATAATTTTCGGGATCTCTGCTAAAGGGGTCCAAGTTTTCTGAATACGTAGAAAAATGGACAGAACCAGAGAATACATCAGATTGGAATTGGTGCACATGCTCAGACTAATGGTATTGTCTCTCTAGATAGAGTTGGGTTCTGCTATCGTAGCTGCTGTCTGTGCTACTTTTGCAAAACAAATCAGGTTTTGACTATTCATCTGATATGAAGGAACCTAGGTACTTGACGTTTGGACAAACAAAAGCACCCATACAATACAGAAATTAGTGTGGGATGTAAGCCTAATAAATCTTACCTCTTTGTCCTTGATTGTTTTGTTGTTGTTGTTGTCGTTGTTGTTGTTGTTGTTGTTGTTGTCTGTTGTTGTTGTTGTTGTTCTATCCTTTCTTTTCTTCTTCTTCCTTCGCATTCTCTTCTCTTCCTTCTTCTTCTTCTTTCGTGTAGCAACAGTCCTCCCCTTTCTTTTCTGTTCACTACAAAATTTAAGCAACCTTTCGTAAGCAATCAACAGTATAAATAATTTTTTGGTGTAAATTATACTTTTGACCTTACCCATCGTCTCACTCGAGGAGTTCACTTTCAACATCTGTGTAGATTCGGGAATCCCAGTGAAAGATACGAATATGCCTATTGCCTTGGGCAACCTACGAAATGTTTGTATTGCAAACTTTACTTCAGCCTGACGTGGAGCGACAAAACGGTAAAGACCTGTATCGTACTCATTACTGAACAGGTGCTTCGAGGATGAAGAGCCTTGCTGCCTGTAGGTTGCAGTAAAATACATGTTCCTGTGATCACCTACGAACTGAACCTTGGTGAAGTTCAAGATCAAGTGTGCTGAGAACTTGATGGTGATATAACAATGTTTGTGACGAAGGAACCACTTTGATTTGTCGTCAGTGTCAAATGACAGGCTCCCACTGTCTGAGGTGAATGCCAAACTCTTTTTCTGCTTCAAACACATTGTTATTTGGTTTGAGGTCAGATTCAGCCCTGAATAATGAAACAAGCAATGAATGAGTGTATGTATGTATGCAAGCATGTATGCAATGTATGTATTGTCATCATAAAAACGTTCTAAAGTCTTTAGCAATACATGCCGTGCTCTCATGCTGATTTTAACCTGTTTTCATAATCTGCTCTGGTCCGCGTTTGGTCGCATTTGGGATAGGGGTTCATGGGGACGTTGTTGGTCAAGGAGAGATTCGCAGCAGTGCGTGTCTCCTCTGCGTTTTGTTGCCTCTTGGATGGACCTTACATTGACTTTTCCTAATGAACAAACAGTTTAGGGGTCCGATACTGACAATCTGTGGTGTTTCGGTTCTGGTAGTAGTATTCATAAGGAACGACACCGAGAGTTAACGGATGGCTTGGAGTCTTCTTCTTCGTTTCGGGTCTTCGGCGTTCCCAGGCCATAAGGCCCATAGTTTAAAGTACGTATATGTCCGTTTCCAGCTTTCACGCTCTCCGTAGAGCAGTCGAACAAATTCGATTCGGCGGAGGAGCTAGGGAGTCAACACGGGATAGTTTCAAGTGGTTAAAAATGACTTATTATTGAACGCATTGCAAAAAAATAATAAACAGAAAGCCCAAAAATTATAACATGGTGTATGCCCATTTACATATTTTGTTCAGGGT
>CM065706.1:33623752-33630171 GCA_017654935.2 Phymorhynchus buccinoides | reverse complement strand
TTGAGGCGGGGGGAGAGATAGCAACTCGTGGTGAACCCCCTGCACGTCTCGGCTACACAGGTTTCTGTTATCTTCTTCCCAAAAGTGTTCTGTGCAGTTCATGTGCAGCTGGCTGGCAATGGAAGCACGGAAACGTGGAGGAAGGCGAGGAACCTGGTGGTGAGTCGTTCCGTGTAGGAGCAAGGGAAATCCTACGGGAATAAAGCTTTAGGATCTTGCAGAAAAGGAAGGGCACATGGGTGCAGAATTTCCTTCACATTCTGCTCGGCAGTTAGACGCCATTGCACTGGCACCATGGGGTCTTTTCGACCTCCACACCATCACACCTCCACCACCTTGAGCAGGCGCCTCATCCACACCATCTGGCCTTTCGTGTTCTTTTGGTTAGCTAGCTCCTCCATTGCCTGTTGTGCCACTAGGACAGGAGATAGGACAATCGCTGGATCGCATGTGTCCCTAATGGTTCATACGGGTTCTCACGAAAACAGAATTGTCTATACAGTACCACCAGGCCACACAGCTCAGCATAGAAACTATTTAGTTCGTGAAAACTGTGGTGGACTGGAACCAGCCCACCGACACCTCCATCACAGCAGGCCCCGCCAGCGCAGCATCAAAGCAGCAAGCGCCAGTACAGGCAGCGGCAGGACCGACGGCGGGCGCCGCAGGGGGCCTCTGCCACTTTCCCTAAAGATTAAAAGACTAGTGAATTAGGGGCCATAAGTCAAAGTCCGTGGTAAATGAAGGGCAGGAGTTGGGCTGGTCGGGGGGTTTGTACCCGGTGACTGCTTTGGTAGCCGGATTGCGTTATAGCCGGAATTTGTGTTGCCTGATCTGAATACTGCGAAAAGAAAGGCATTATTTGGTTCACTTTTTTAAGGGACGTAGAGTGTCAGTAAGAGTAACACAGCAATGAATGACCACATTGTTTATAGGACAGCAAAGTGCACATTGTTTTAACGCTTAATATTCTGTATTCCTTTTAACACTCTCAGGAGATTGTCAGTACGAGTAACACAGCAATAATCACATTGTTTCTAAGACAGCAAAGATCACATTGTTTTTACGTATAATATGTTTTATTCATTTTAACACTCTCAGAGGGCCCTCCCAATTCCGTTGAGTTGTAGTCTTTCAGGCTCTATCAACGTAACGTAACCCAGACAGAACTAGAACTAGAACAGCGATCCTGTTAGTTGCTATCTACCACAGTACAGTCAGTTCTGTCGATGGCGGCGGTAGAGAATAAGTTCTCTAAGAGCTCTGCGGGTTCTCAGACCAGCTCCATGCAGGCGGTTCTGCATTTTAAGGTCCAACAACTGGTGTGGCCTGGGGAGTGCATGCGGCAGAGAAGGCTGACTGGCAGTGATCACAGAGATGGCGGATCCGTGTTGCCCAATCTTAGAGGATCATGGATAAAGCGTGTGGTTTCATTTTGACTCTGGTCAGATACCTTAATATCAGGAGACGGCCATCTTACCATTTCCTATTAAAAAATCGAAGACAGGCGCCCTGGTTATGTCCCTTGGAAGGTCGATAAACAGCTACGTTACGTAACTCGAGAGTTGAAGGCGAGGACAGTCTTAAATGATGACTTTCATGGGTCAATAATTATTAACCATGGTGGCAAAGTAGAGCAGAAGAGGCGAACTGGTGTGCTCTGATTTAGGTTGCACACAGGATAGATACAGAAACAGAAGTAAAGGGAAGTAATTGTTTCTTGAATAAGCACCCTGACAGACTTACAGGAACAAAACAAAGTGTGACAAGACATACTGAGATAGCAAGTAAAGGAACAGAGCAAGGATATGAAAGCTAAAGGATAGAAGAGAGCTAGAGAGGAGAGAGACTGCGAGAGACGACAAGGTCGAGGGGACTGGATTTCGAAAGAAGTGAGGAGAGGAGAGAGAGAGGAGAGAGAAAAGGAAGGGACTGAGGAGCAAGAGAGGAGCGAGCAGAGGAGACGAGAGAGCTGGAGGCGATGCGACGGAGAGACGGATAGGAGATGAGGGTCCGAGTGCGATAGCGGGAGAACATAGAGCAGGAGAGAGAGAGATCTGAGAGAAGAGTCGAGAGAGAGAGAGAGATAGTGTGAGAGAGGGAGAGAGAGAGAGAGAAGAGAGAGAGAGAGAGAGAGAGCGAGCAACTGAGAGATGGGGTCGAGAAGCAGACGAGACGAGAGGGCTTGGGAGAGAGAGACGAGAGAGAGCTGTGCAGGAGATGGGAGAGGAGTGAGACTAGAGCGGAGAAAGAGAACGAGGCAGGGGAGAGCAGAGACGGATGGTGAGAGGGAGAGAAGGCAGTGGTGGTGGTGGAGGGAGGAGGAGGAGAGGGGTAAGGAGGCTAGGAGCGGAGGGGAGAAGAAGGGTGAGGGGAGGGAAGAACGGAGGGGGGCTCAGAGAGAGAGAGGTGGAGAATCCGAGAGAGGGAGAGGGAGAGCGCGAGGGGGGAGGATAAGACGTGGGCGGGAGGGAGGGGGAGGGAGAGAGAGAGAATGAGGAGGAGGGGGGAGGAGCGAGGAAGAGGAAGGAGATGAGAGGGTGAGGACGGGAGAGACAGGAGAGCCCCAGAGAGACCGACCTAAGAGAGTGCCGAATTTAAGAGGAGGTTGAGAGTTGGATAAAAGAGACCGATGGGAGTGAGATCGACATTGAGATAGAGACACAGAGAGAGCTGAGAGAGACAGAGATAGAGAGAATGAGAACGAACGAAACGAACGAACGAACGAACGACTACGAATGAACGGATTTTGTTTCATGAGGGATAAGCGTAAGCACAGTACATAGACTTGTTTCCATCCAGCCCTCGGGCAATAGAAAAAAAGGAAATAAATCATACAAAAAATTGAAATAAAGAAAAGATGAAACAAGAATCACAATATGCAACAAACATGCTATTTAAGTTAAGTCAAAGTGAACAAATATCAACATTGAAAGGACACAATCATGCTTAAAAAATAAAAATGCACAATCATAACACATACATAGTGATAACATAGTGGTAATTCCACATAAGCAAATACTCAACACCCGTATACACATGTATGCATACACACGCATACAGCAAACAAGTCATAATAAATATGACTATAGGAAAACATCATACAAATACACAAATGCACACTACCCACACACACAAAAACACACACACGCGAGGAAACACACACGCACGCATACGCACACGCACACACACAGCACACACACACACAAGCACGCACGCACATACACACACACACGCGCGCACGCACGCACGCACGCACACACACGCACACATACGCACGCACGCACACACACGCGCAACACACACTAACACACGCACACACATGCACACACATGCACACACATGCACAAATCATTTCCAATATTCCAATATTAGAGAGAGAGAGAGAGGGTGGGTGGGAGAGAGAGACTGGGAGAGGTGTATGTTCATAACTATCGTCTTCCTGCTTGAACTTAAGGCAAAGAAGTTCAAATATTTTTGTTTATTTTTCAAAATGTTAGCACAGGAATTTCCATTACCTGATTTCCAGTGTGCTGATTATTGTCCACACCAATGTTTAAAGGAAACCTCTTGTCGTTTCTTGCTCTCAGTTGTTTTGAATGCAAATCACTGGCGACCGGTCGATGGGAATCATCTCTGTGTCAAACCAACCAACACAGACACTAAAAGTAAAAGAAAAACAAACAAAACCCTGTATAATGTATTGGTACATCCTTTCGCATCAATAGTCATAAAAATGATAACGTATGTGAAAAGTGAAAAAAAAAACTGAAAAAAATAATGTAGAATGGGCATACACCATGTTATAATTTTTTTGGGCGTTCTGTTTATTATTTTTTGCAATGCGTTCAATAATAAGTCAATGAACCACTTGAAAATATCCCGTGGTGACTCCCAGCTCCTCCTCCGAAATCGGAATGTGTCGACTGCTCAGCGGGGAGAGCGGTGTAAAGCTGGAAACGGACATATACGTACTTTACCTATTATACGGCCTTATGGCCTGGGAACGCAGAAGACGACGAAGAAGAAGACTCCAAGCCATCACGTTACTCTCGTGTCGTTCCTTATGAATACCTACTCCAGAACCACACCACAGATTGTCCAGTAGCGGACCCCTAAACTGTTGGTTCATTAGGAAAAGTCAATGTAAGGTCATCCAGAGGCAAAAACCAGAGGAGACACTGCACTGCTGCCGAATCTCTCCTTTGACCAACAACGATCCCCATGAAACCCACTGATCCAAATGCACCAAAGCGCGGACCAGAGCAGTTATGAAAACAGGTCAGCATGAGAGCAGGGCATGTATTGCTAAAGACTTTAGAGACGTTTTTCATGATGACATACATACATGCATACATGCTTACATACATACATACACTCATTCATTGCTTGTTTCATTATTCAGGGCTGAATCTGACCTCAAACCAAATAACAATGTGTTTGAAGCAGAAAAAGAGTTTGGCATTCACCTCAGACAATGGGAGCCTGTCATTTGACACTGACGACAAATCAAAGTGGTTCCTTCGTCACAAACATTGTTATATCACCATCAAGTTCTCAGCACACTTGATCTTGAACTTCACCAAGGTTCAGTTCGTAGGTGATCACAGGAACATGCGGCTTACTGCAACCTACAGGCAGCAAGGCTCTTCATCCTCGACGCACCTGTTCAGTAATGAGTACGATACACGTCTTTACCGTTTTGTCGCTCCACGTCAGGCTGAAGTAAAGTTTGCAATACAAACATCTCGTAGGTTGCCCAAGGCAATAGGCATATTCGTATCTTTCACTGGGATTCCCGAATCTACACAGATGTTGAAAGTGAACTCCTCGAGTGAGACGATGGGTAAGGTCAAAAGTATAATTTACACCAAAAAATTATTTATACTGTTGATTGCTTACGAAAGGTTGCTTAAATTTTGTAGTGAACAGAAAAGAAAAGGGACTTGTTGCTAACGAAGAAGAAGAAGAAGAAGAAGAAGAAGAAGAAGAAGAAGAAAAGAAGAAGAAGAAGAACAACAACAACAACAACAACAACAACAACAACAACAACGACAACAACAACAACAACAACAACAAGGACAAAGAGGTAAGTTTATTAGGCTTATCCATCCCACTAATTTCTGTATTGTATGGGTGCTTTTGTTTGTCCAAACGTCAAGTACCTAGGTTCCTTCATATCAGATGAATAGTCAAAACCTGATTTGTTTTGCAAAAGTAGCACAGACAGCAGCTACGATAGCAGAACCCAACTCTATCTAGAGAGACAATACCATTAGTCTGAGCATGTGCACCAATTCCAATCTGATGTATTCTCTGGTTCTGTCCATTTTTCTACGTATTCAGAAAACTTGGACCCCTTTAGCAGAGATCCCGAAAATTATCATTGATACAGAGTTTGATGCTTCAAGAAGATGTCAGGCATCTACTGCACTAACCGGACTATGACCAATTAGGATGCATACAAAATTTCATTAAGCAATGGGAGCTCATAACGATCTCATGACAGTTGTCAAAAAGAGGAAGTTAAAACGCTACGGCCATGTCTTCTGCTCATCAGACATTGCGAAAGATATCTTGCGAGAAGCAATGCATGGTTTACTACCTTGCCTTTTTTACCACCTTGGCTTAAGGTTGTGTCAGACCAATTCACATAGGCTAGAACACCAAGGCTGCATCAAAATGTTGTTATGCTGTGCATAATTATACGGGCATTGTCTTAGCCATGACAAGCTCCTAGCATAACATAATCAGTCTCCAAAATCCCCCGAGGACAGAGTGTGGCTGGTCACGTGGAGGGGTAATCACACCCCTATCTGATGCATTTGTACTGTAGTGTTCCTGTGCTTCGGCTGTTGGGATGATCTGGAGTCTTTTAGCCATTGTACATCAACAACAACAACAATAGTAATGCAATGTTTTCAGACAAGCAAGGCAGAAAACAACATTGGAAGACAACGTGAATGGGCAGACATGAAACTTACAGTGTCTCTAAGAGCTGCAGAAAACAGAGGAAGGTGGAGAATAGTGGCCATGACTTCTGTTAATTGTTGCAGTTGATCTGGATTGTTTTCAGATGCAGGATACTAACTTATTGATCTGCACTCCTGGCCTCACTATTTATATCTTTGATTAATCTATTCTGTATTCTGCAAATTCATGGGTGCAATTACACAAAATGAAAACAATCCTGAAACTGAAGCCAAAATTGGTTTATGAAGGTGATTTAGTTGTTTTTTTCAAACATTTATACAAATGCTTATCTTAAAGTGTTTGAAAAATACAGAAGACACACAAAGATCTTGTTTGACAAATTAAAAAAAAAAAAGGAACTTCCTTTTCTGGTAAAATTCAAAAACAGGAAATCTTTGTATACCAGGAAAAGTTGCACCCATATGCAATTTAGCACAACGTTAAAG
>CM065706.1:33601252-33616252 GCA_017654935.2 Phymorhynchus buccinoides | reverse complement strand
AGAACAGTTGTAGGACCCTGTGGGTATATGCAATTTGAAATATTTAATGATTTCGACGAATTTTCGGCAAATTATGTCTGAAACCGCCAAATCGGCGAAATTTGAATCTTGAATATTTCAAAATCGACTGAAAGGAATTTGTTCATATTTTCCGTATTTACTTAGAAATAGATTTCCAACATTTCCGGTATAAATCCGAACCGGCAATGCGAAGCAGAAGTGCTCTAGCTGGGAACTTGCAGCTTTCATTTGGCTCTTATGAGGGCCCAGGTCAGAAAGGAGTTTGGTGATGATATATTAATAGTTTGGGAGTTATTCAAATTTATGTAAATTGGGTTGTGTCACTTACACTTATTTCCATTAATGGATATTTTTGTTTTTCATCCGATTTCGCTGAAAATTTCTGGAAAATGCTGCATTTCCAATATTAAACCTATTAGCCCCAAACTGGGCTGAAATATGGCCAAAAATAGCCCAAATAGGCAATTTATGGCCGAAAATCCCCGAAATCGGCGACATTTCAATTTTGAATGTCTCAAAAACGGCTGAACGGAATAGGTTCATATTTTCAGCATATACTTAAACATAGATGGCCAACATTTCCCTTATAAAACCGAACCGGAAGTACGAACCGAAAGTGCTCCAGCTAGGAACGTGCAGCTTTCATTTGGCTCAAGAACTAGCCAAAACCGGAATTGACGTAAGAACACAAAGTACTGGATATTGTAGCTCCTGTTTTGGTCCAGGTCCGAAAGGTGTCTGGTGATGATATGCTAAATAGTTTGGAAGGCATTCATTTTTATGTAAATTTGGTTGTGTCACTTTCACTTATTCCAATTCATGGGATTTATTTTTCATCCGATTTCGCTGAATATGTAGGAAAATTGACGGACACTATGCGCATACTACATTTTCAATATTAAACCAATTGGCCAAACTTTTTGTCAAAATATTGCAAAAAATGGCAAATGTTGGCAACATTTAATCTTGAATAACTCGAAAACGGCTGCACGGAATACTTTTATATTTTCAGTATTTTTAAAAAGTAACATTGCAATGCTGTCGTCAAAAATATGAACCGGAAGTGGGAATGGCCAAATTTAAATATTGAATATCTTGCATATTCCTGTCATATTTGCTCTCAAAGGCAAACATTAGCCCTCTAGTTATTATTATTATCTTTAGGATTCTCCACAAGGAGAATACTATTGCGTTTGTAAGAGTTTTTTGTTTTTGTTTTTGTGTCTTTTTCTTCTTCTTCCTCATTTCTTATCCAATTGGGCTGAAATTTTCAGGAAAGTTACAGGGCACAAAGGAATAGGAATTGTTCGGAAATAATTAAGGGGAGTAATTTCATGGTGTGTGGTAGTGATCTTGCCTAATTCAATCGGTCAAACAGGGGAAGTCACTCTACCATCAGCTCTCGTAGCCTATCGACCTGTGTGTTTGAGCAGATATACAGCACTTATATATGCGTCATTCTAAAAAAATATGTCATTCATATTTTTACGTCACATTTTGCAAGTTTTATCAGTTTGTGGCCACTGGCCACCCCTAATTGCTCTAAAAAAAATGTTTGCAAGTCGCCGACTCACATCCTGCGGTTTCAAGCTTCGACGCCATTGTTGCATTGTTGCTATGGTATTTGACCGAATAATGGAGGTAAACAACTCAAATTTCCACGAAGTGCTCTGCACTATTTTTTTTCCGAAAATCGTCTATTGCGACTTTAGTAATCATTTCGCCGATAATTCGATATTTTGCTGAAAAAACACGAATTCGCCGAACATCTTCAATATCTCGAAAACGGCTGGACCAAATGCATTGATATTTTAAGTATTCACTAGAAGTTAATTTCCAACACTTCTGGTATATTCCGAACCGGAAGTACCAACCCGAAGTGCTCTGGCTGGGAACCTGCAGGTAAATTTGTATACAAATAACTATTGGATTATATATATGCTGGTCCACGTCTGAAAGGAGTTTGTTGATGATAATATGTTAAATAGTTTGGAAGTTATTTAAAATTAAAATGGGTTGAGTAAAATTCACTGTTTTCCATTTGTGGGATTTCTTGGTTTTTAACCGATTTTGCTGAAATTTACATGAATGTTGGAGGACACTATTCTAATGCCATATTTACAAAATTAAACCTATTGACGAAATTTGGGCAAATATGTTGCTACAAAAATGGCAAAATATTGCCACATTTTAAACTTGAATATGTCACAAACGGCTGGACTGAGTGGATTCATATTGTCAGTATTTATTAAAGAGCAGCTTTGCAGCACTTCCCTTATAAATCCAAACCGGAAGTACCAACCAGAAGTGGGGACGAAATTTGGCCAAATATTAATAGTGAATAACTTGCAAACGGCTGTTTGAGGGGAGAATCCTGTCATGTTTGCTCTCAAAGGCAAACAGAAGACCTCTAGTTGAAGACTATTGTTATTGTAAGAATTCCTCTTCTTCTTCTTTATCTTCTTAATTTTTCTTTTTGCCCCCCCCCCCCCCCCCCCTTTTCTTGGGTCTGATTTGGCTTTAAATTTCAAGAAACTGGCGGGGTATTAAGGGATATACTTTTCGCCGAAAATTCGGCGAAATATGGTCAAAAAAACACAAAATCGGCGAAGTTTTAATCGTGAATATATCGAAAACGGCTGGCCCGAATGCATTCATATCTTTTGTATTGACTAGAAAGTTAATTTCCAACACTTACGGTATTTTTCCGAACCAGAATTACCAACTGGAAATGTTGTGGCTGGGAACCTGCAGGTAAATTTGTGTTAACGGAATGACGTCAAAAAAATAACTGCTGGATCTTAAGTCCATAATTATGTGGGCCCATGAAAAGAGTTTGCTGATGATATGTTAAATAGTTTGGAAGTTATTCAAATTTATGTAAATTAGGTTGTGTCAAATTCATTGTTTTCCATTGGTGGGATTTCTTGCAAAGGTGGACCCTGATGGATGAGTTTTTGCAAGAAACACGTCGAGATCACAAGAAAGACAGCCTTTAGGTAAACTTCATAAAATTTTAAAAAATAAAAAATAAAAAGGCTTGTATTGTGAAAATTTCATGCTAAGGATTTGATCTAAACTCAGGAGGTCCTTAAAAAGAATTTGACTTCCAGCACCTTCACCAAGGAGGAAACGTTGATTTGACGGTTTGATTCTGGGAAACCAGAGCAAAGTGAGTGTTGCGATCTCTGTAAAGTGTGTTTTCCTGGTGATCTTGACGTGTTTCTTGAACTCATCCTTCAAGGTGTCCCTTTAAACGATTTTGCTGAAATTTACACGAAAGTTGGAGGACACTATTCTAATGCCATATTTATATATTAAAATAATTGGCGAGATTTTGGCAAAAATGTTGCCAAAAATTGCATCATGTTGCCAAATTCTAAACTTAATCTGTTGACTGAATTGAATAATATTTTCAATATTTATTAAAGAGCAGATTTGCAACACTTCTGCTAGATATCAAACCGGAAGTGGGGACATAGATGACCAAATTTGGCCAAAGTTTAACATTGAATAACTTGCAAACGGCTGTTTGAGGGGAGAATCCTGTCATGTTTGCTCTGAAAGGCAAACATAAGCCCTCTAGTTAATATTATTGTTAATTGAATTTTGCATTGCATCTGTGTTGTTGCAGTTATAGAAACACGTGGGAGCAAGTGGGTGGTACAATTTCTTTCCGGCATGTAGGAGTATCCCCAGAAAGTCCCTGTTTTGGGCAGTGTTTGTATTATGACATTCGCTACTCCGGCGTAGAACAAGTGAAATGCTTCACGAAAATACCCGCCACCTTTGTATGTGAACTGCGTCAGAGCTTCACATATGCATCAGTATCTCGCAATAGCATCTTAAAGCTCCAGTCATTTCAGTCATTTGGCCAGGACTTGCTTTACAACACCTCTTTTCTTGCATGTCCTTTGGGTCATTTCACTCGTACATTTCTTGCTTGTGATATCCTAAGTGCATGTTGGAATCGGGGGACTTTGTGTAGAGCAGATTTGACACCACTGCCACCTTCATTCGTGTGTGAGGACAATCTGGAACAGATACCATACACTTTGGTGTGCGACCACAAAACTGACTGCTACGACAGCAGTGATGAACAGTTCTGCCATTACAAACCTTGTGGTTCTTCAGTCTATTTTGAGTGCAAAAACAAAGAGGTAACAAGATATTACCAGGGAGTAGCCGCTAGGTAGAAAAACAAGCAAACAAACAAACACATTGATTTTGTTATAAACAACAAGAAACATCACCATCACCATCACTATCACAACCACCACCATCAATAATAGCACAAAACTACTACTACTACTACTACTACTACTACTACTACTACTACTACTACTACTGCTGCTGCTGATACTACTACTACTTTAAGTATTGATGATGATGATGATGACGACGACGATGACGATGACGATGGCATTGAAACATAGAAAACAAGACACTGGTCACTCTTTGGGTATATTTTTCTTTTTTCTTTTCGCTGTCCCATCTTCTGGGTGGTACAGTGTCTCCCATCCCACTCAGTCGCGAGTTTCCTCTCGCGGCTATGCCCCCGTTTTTCATGTCACAGACACTGAAACCAGCAGTCAAAAGGGAGTAAATCTATACTGTCCAAAAAAAGAAACGCATACTTTTTCAAATGTCGTTTCCGTCATTGTATTGCTGCACCCATATCCACCAAACTACTAGAAGTGTTCACCCAGTGGTCCTTGTCATGATCGCTGTCAATGTTTCTTTCTGCTCAAGCGCATGCGCACACAGTGCCTAACATGTCAAAAAAGCGATTTTTTGATGAACACGTGCCATGCATGGATAGAATTTCATGCAATTTCGTGAACACAGAGTTAACACCTTGTTCTCAAACGTCTACGAAAGGGAATCCCTTAGTGTTGGTGCAAGGGCGCCTAACTGCAGAGCACTACCTAAGGACATTCTGTGTCCACACGTCCTTCCTCTTCTGCACGACGTTAACGCTGTGTTCCTGCATGACAAGGCTCGGATCTCATACTGTGCGACTCAGCACCCAGTTGCTCCCCGACAATCACCTCCACGAAATTCTCTGGCCAACCATATCATCAGACATGAATCTAAAAGAACACATTTGGGATGAACTGGATAGACGCGTTCATGGCCGAGAAGATGTGCCAGTGAATCAACGCGAGTTGTTGAATGCGCAGCAGGAGGAGTGGGACATCATCCCACAGCAAGACATTCGCCGTCTGATCGAGTCCCATGCCGATGGTGTCCCAGGCACTTGTTGCTGTTCAAGGCAGTCACACCCTACTGTTTTGACAGCCCTCACACCCATGGATGTCAACTGACTGAATGATTTGATGATACATATGAACTCTCCATACATACAGCTATCACCATGTCAAATTTCAAAACGAAATTCGCATTGTGTGATTTTCTGTTACGTTTGGAAATTAAGATGAAACTTTGACTAGGCCTACAAGTTATGCGTATTTTTTTGGGGACAGTATATGTCATTTCGTCAAGAGCACTTACCAGAGGAGACACTGCACTGCTGCTCAGCCACTTCGGTGGAGTTCAGTTGAGCCCTGTTCTGATCTAAGCCTCGCACTGACAATAATAATGTGTTAGTTGTGGAACTAACGTGAATGAGGTCCTTCGCCGAGGGCGCCACCACGTCCGTCCATCACGAGCTCCCCAGAACTTACTGATCCCGTTGACTTCGACCCGAACACACTATATTACAGTGAATAATATAGGTCGGACTGGTTATCGAAACTGAGGTCAATATGAGGGCATGGCATGGCAGACCAAGAAATATGATTTTTTAAATCATGATTATTGACAAGATGAGGATGGTTATGATAAAGACGATGTTATGTACTTGCATTTTAGTCTGAAACTGTCTCACAGGGCTGTATTCTTCGCTTCCCTTCATGATGATATCCAGGTGTTGAGCAGACCCGAGAAATACAGACCACAGACGGCAAACATTCAGAACCAAAACTTTATAGAGGACCAGATGCAGCAAAACACTTTTTACAGCGCATACAAACAATTCGTAATCAATGCTCTAATCTCCTTAATTTATCTGAAATCATTATGACATCAGAAGATCATGCACAGTTTCAGGAAGCTATTGAATGTTGGATATGCACAAAAAAATTTATGCAAGAAAATAATCCAAACTATTCAACAAATCCTAAAGTACAAGACCATGATCATATTAGTGGGAAATTCAGAGGAGCAGCACACAACTCCTGTAATTTGCAGTTAAAGTTTGATCCAAAGACTTGGAAACTGCCTATATTCTTTCACAATCTACGTGGATATGACTCCCACTTAATTCTACAAGCAGTTACTGATGAATTTAGAACCGTCAGTTGTATAGCTCAGTCTTCAGAAAAGTACATGACGTTTACATTAGGACAATTATCTTTTTATGATTCACTCCAACACTTACCGACCTCTCTCGACTCTTTAGCACAATCGTTAAGCAAATGTCCTATAACAGAAGAATACTTTGATCCAAGTCTTGTTAAGAAAGGAGTATACCCTTACGAGTACATGAGTAGTTGGGATAAATTTGATGAAGTTGAATTACCACCGAAAGATGTATTCTACTCTAGTTTAAAGGGAAAAAATGTAAGCGACTCTGACTACAACCACGCACATTCAACGTGGATTAAATTAAACTGTCAGACCATGGGAGACTATCATGATGCCTATTTAATGGCTGATGTTTGTTTGCTTGCGGACGTATTTGAAAATTACAGGAAAACATGTTTAAAACATTACAGTCTAGACCCTGCGAACTACATTTCTGCTCCTGGTATGAGTTGGGACGCTTTCTTAAGGTTTACAGGAATAGAGATTGACCTGCTTACTGACCTACCAACTCTCCAAATGATAGAAAACGGACTACGAGGAGGAATTAGCATGGCCTCACACAGTTATTGTAAAGCTAACAACAAGTATTTAGACGACTACGATCCAACCAAACCGTCAAACTACATCATGTATTTAGATGCAAACAATCTGTATGGATGGGCAATGTGCGAATCACTCCCACTATCCGATTTTAAACAGCTTACTGGACCGTTCGATGTAGAAAGTTATTACCTAAAATTCAAAACATTTCAGATAATTCAGAACGCGGATTTATTTTTGAAGTCGACTTAGAATACCCTCACGATCTCCATGACCTACACAACGACTACCCGTTAGCAGCAGAAAGACTTCAGGTGGGATCAGAGTTACCAAAACTTGTGCCTAATCTATTCAACAACAAAAAATATGTTTGTCACTATCGTCTACTACAATTTTATTTACGTCACGGATTAAAACTAACTGCAGTTCATAAAATAATTACCTTCAAACAAGAGAAGTTCATGAAACCATACATTATGAAGAACACCGAACTTAGAACAAAATCAACCGACCCATCCGAAAAAGACTTCTTCAAGCTAATGAACAACAGTTGTTTTGGAAAGACAATGGAAAACCCGCACAAACGCAAAGACGTCAGATTAGTAACACACGAAAACAAAGCAATCAAACTAACTTCAAAACCCAATTATCAAGACTTCAAAAAGTTCCATGACAACCTTTACGGAATAATGATGAAGAAAATGAATGTGATGCTAGACAAACCAGTCTTTATTGGGTTTGCTGTCTTAGAATTATCCAAGTTATTAATGTTAGAATTTTTATACGACTACTTTAAACCGCTGTATCCAGACTCTAAAGTATTGTACACAGACACGGATTCATTTATTCTGGACATTCCGACTGAAGACTTTTACAAAGATTTAGAAACAGAAGTAGCAAAAGGATCAGACTCTAAGTATGACACATCTGACTACCCAATTAAATCTCCATTACATTCAACTGCAAATAAAAAGGTAATCGGTAAGATGAAGGATGAACTGAATGGCGAAGTAATCAAAGAGTACGTTGGACTGAGAGCGAAGATGTATTCAATTGCCAGCCAAACTAGCGTTATTAAAAAAGTGAAAGGAATCAGTAGACCGGTTGTTCAAATGGTGATAACACACGATAACTATAAAGAAGCGTTGTTCGATAGCAAGACGTTTTATCATGACAACATAAAAATACAATCTAAGTTACACGAGATAAACACAACTGTTGTAAATAAAAAATCGCTCGATTCAACCAACACAAAACGCGTGTTTAAATCACCTGAGTTTTCGTATTCAATTGGTCACTGGAGAACTAGAAGTCATAGTCAGTAGACTTTCGAAACTTGTAATCATATTGAATTGAATAAGCACCATTTGGAGTTCTTATCGTTATTTCCCTAGAACAGACTTTAATGTGTCGTCTACTTTTTTTTGACATTCTTTTTTTATTGCTTCTATGTCTTGAGGTTGTGAAAAACTTGCTCTTGACTTTTTCTGAAGTTCGAACTTTTGCATTTTGTAGTCGTTGTAGTCTGCTTGCAATCTATTGAACTCCTCATCTGAAATTTGAGAGTCTTGCAAAGCCTTACTGATAATCAATCGAAATGAACTAAGTTTAGCCATTATCAACTGAATCATGGCTGTGTGCTTTTGAAGTTTTATTTTTATTTTTTTGTTAAAAGCAGATGTACTGATTGAAAACAACCCGAGCGTCAGTGACACACACCCTAACGGCAACGCTACTACCGATCCAACACCCATCGCTAACAACCCTACAGAGCTTCCCGCTGTTATAGCACCTAGAGTTCCAAATCCAGTATTTAAGTATGTTATTGAATTAAACAAACAAGAGTACCTTCGTTTGGTTCTGTTATAATTAGTGAGGTCTTTTTCCAATTCTCTTTGTATTTCTGTAATGGTATTCAGTCTGAACCCTTCGACAGACGTTTTGACTTGATCCATTTCTTCATTAGGCTCAGTATTATCTTTCGGTACTTTGGGGTATACTTTAACGGACATCTTTTTATACTAAATTTTAAAAAACCATATTTAATTCATCCCGGTTATCATTTTAAGAAGATCTTCGCATAAAATGCTTTCAGTGTAATAAAATCCAATGAGATCTAAATTAGTAAGGTTAATGAACGTTAATTCTTTGAGATTGTTTGGATCAACACTCAATATAACTTTATTACTAGTCGACACTGCCTTAATTTCTTCACCACTGTTTTGAATAACGATAGTACACTTCACTGATTCTGCATCCAAGTTTTGCCAAGAAATTGTAATTCCTTTCATCAGGACGTCCCTAACACCAGCAGGCGGGGAATCGGGATCATCCGCTCTAACAGAAAGTTCAAATATCATAGTAAATTCGTCCGCTAAAGTTAACTTAGGAATGAACTCTAATTGCGTGGATGAATCTTTTGTTACTGTCTTTTTTCTATGCAGTATGTACTGTCTCTTTTTATACGGTTTGATTGCTATTTCTATTCTGCTGTTGTTTTGGGGAATCAGACTAATATGTAATGGTCCTGAGTTAAATGATTTGCGAAAGTGTTTGTTACTGTCAAAGAACGTAAATGGACTCAAAAATTCAAACTTAATTTCCCAATCAACGAATGGAATTAAATGCCATTTGTTGTCCCTTTTCTTAACGATCTTATATTCAAACTGGCCAACATTGTCAGCTACTACATTATGCAGTTGCTCTAGTTTAGGAACCTTTTTATCACTTACTTCTGCTCGTTTATAATAACCGTCACTCGTATACTCAAATCCATACAGTGCTCCTATCTCTCCATTTAGATCGAAGTCTTCTGTGTCTGCTAGATCTTTTAATTCTAAAGTTGTGCATCTAACAGGATCGATCATAACCGGCTGATCTGGTCCGCGCAACATAGTTTTATATTAAATTATTTTATTTCTAACAAAACATTCAAGCTGTCACACTGTAAATCTGTTCCTTTTTTGTCAGTTATTCTTATTTTTAGCGAATGGTGACGACCACAACTTAATTCTTTAAACTGTAAGGTTGGAAACGTTATTAGTTCGTAATCGCAATATGCTGCTTTTGCTGATGGAAGAACTCTTAACACAGTAGACGTCTGGTTATGAAATAAGTTGTCATCTGTACTCAGGATATCTAAATGAAAATATAATAAAGAATGTATTCCGAGATTAAGTGATTTTACAGCCGTAAATGCATTACTTTCCAGTGTATTATCAGTAACATGGAACCTGTCTAATCTAAAACCTAATAGTTTAGCCAATTCGTTAGCAAATTCAAATACTGCTCCTTTTTGGCCTCTAAACATCATCTTCACTTTCAAATTTCCCTCATTAAGTTTTAAAGTAATGTCGAAGTCGTTTAATATTTCTTTTAATGAACAAAACCCATAATAACCGTCAGGTATAGTAAGAACAATCCTTTCTTCTTCGGTTATTTTTCTTATCCAATTGTTCTTTAAGGATTCGCTTATGTTGACCCATTTAACTTTGTGATAAATTTCATGAAGCGCTACTTTTAAAGAACCATGATTTTCAATAGGTCGTTGTAAAAGTATTGGCTCATCTTGATCAGTTATATAAATAAACATTTTTTATTGCGAATATATAAATGAATGCTTTTAAATATAACAAAGACGTTAAATATGCAGTTGGATCATATAACCCTAAAACTATAGCTGTTGATTCAATAGTTGTTGCAGTGGGAGTTGATTCTTTTGAAGCTAAGGTCAGTAATCCATTACTTCATTATTTAAATCCTAGCATCAAACATGATAACATCGCAAAGGCATGGTTTAGTCATCCAATACAGTTTTATCAAAACCAGTTAAACTTTGCTGTGTTCTGTGCTACAACAGGGTGTGGTGTTTCTTTCGCTGATCACTTAAATCATCCTGATCTCATGGTAAAAGCAGTTTACAGATTTCATTTCTATTACACATTCAAGCGTATTTTGTCTGAACTGCATGCTCCATTACCGAATGATTCAACTTTTAATCCGTTCAACAACAGAATTGACATGAAGGCCTTTGAACGGATTTGCAATGAGTTTAACATTGGCTTGAATACAGACTTTAAAGAAAAGTTAGATCGTAATCATGGTTTGGGTACACTTTATTATTGGGGTGTGCACAGAAAGTATAACTATGATTGGAATCCTCCCTACACGTCTTTTTCTTCAGGTACGACCGTTCATCTGGGATCTATTCAACAAGAACATAAAAACGCTTGGTCAACATTTATTCTTAATACTTCTGAAGGACTAACTAAGGCGGGGATAGAACGAGTAAATGATTCTATTCGTACTTACATGTGGTGTTTGCTGGGATCTCAAGGGCAAGTTAAATCTGAGATAATGGATCCTTCTACTGGGTTTGATGCGCAAAAACAGTATTTAGCTAATCTAGAAGATGCAATCAATTCTACAGTTGACCTCCCAGCTAGCATTAAAAGGTATCAAGACGTTTTAAGATTCGCAAGATCGAAAGTAGACTTTGCTGTCGGTAGTGGATTATACATGCTGCCGTCTGATCTTAGACTTCAAATAGGAACAATTGTAAACTATAACAACGAAATCCTTATAGCGGGAAATAATCAAGCAGTTGGTAAAAATTCAAAAATAAATTCTGCATTGTCAATCATACAAAGAACACACCATCCAATCCCTGACAGTCAAAAAAAGAATATTAGCTTAACGAATTCAACGAACTTAACGAACTTAACTGACAGTCATGAAAACGAAAAGACAGCATTAGTTATTTTTCTAACTGCAGCTGGTCTAGTTTATTTTTATTTTACTAAAGAGTAATCCAACAACTAAAACTATTAATGCCCATAAGTGTTCAGCCATAAAACCGACTACTTTGCTTGCAGTAGAAAAAAGCCAACTAATTAAACCACCTAATATACCGGGTAGTGCATCTAGAGCTTTTTCTCCTAATTTTTTTAATAGATTCGTTAAATGTTCCAGTTGTTTTTTAATCCAAGAGTCTTTTGGCGGAGAAGGTGGAGAAGGTGGAGAAGGTAATTGACCACCACCACCACCTGTTCCTGTTAAAGCAAACACTAAAGTAGAGATTGCAAACCCTAAAGCTGTCATGACGCTCGCAATCGTGACTCCTTGCTCTCTAAATAAAGTTTTTATTCGTTCAGCTAACGTCGTGTTTTCGTATAACATTATTTGGATGGTTTCTTTTATTCTGCTGAATTGTGTTCGTAATTGTTCACGGTTAGTTGACAGTACTTCTAGTCTTGCAGCTCTCTCGTGTTGAAGGTCATCTAGTCTTTGTGTGATTCTGTCTTTCACGTCTTGCCCTAGATTGTTATCATCTGCTTCAACTAATTTCTGTTTTTCTCTGTCAATGTGAGAATCAAGTTCGCTTAACTTTGCTAGATTATTTGTTAACTCGCCTCTGGTAGATTGTAATGTTGAATTGAGCGCCATTAGTTCTCTCATAGGTAATGGTGAATCATGTTGAATTTTTAATTGGGTTTCTTCATCTTCTAAAGTAAAAAAACTAGTTATTTGGTCTGCAGTTGCGCTTAAGTCTCTAAGAGGAATCGATTGAAGTTGGGAATCAGTAGGTAGTTCTTGTAGTGTGTTTTGAAGTGCAGAAACAGCTTTTGCGCTTAGGTCTGGTTCTGGTTCGATATTAAATCGTATTTGATCACTAACACTGGGCCTGCCACGAATTGTACTCTTTTTTTAAAACTTTGAGGGGTTTGGTTTAGTTGTTAGTTGAACTGGTTGACCATCTTTAACCTTCGCAAATAAATGGCCGTCTTTATATTCAAAGTCATTAGAATCAAAAACTTCAGGTGGTTCTTGTCCTATACTTTCATAAAACGATCTTACTTTACCTTCCATTAGTTCTCGCCTTAAAGTTGATTGATGACGAGATTGAATAGCTTCACTCATGTCATCCCCGGGTTCAAAAACGTCATAATCGTGGTCTGCTTCTATTCCTGCCATGTTTTTATTTATAATTATGTTTTTATTTTATTTCTAAAAAAGAGATGTCGCAATCATACGGAACTATTCTCGATCCATACAGACGGTTAAAAGAACCACTCGGTGTTAAAGGAATCAGGCAGAGTATCGTGATAAGGAATAATCCTTCAACTATCGACCAAAGACAAATATTATCAGTAAGATTTCCTAGTCTGGGATCTAATGAAGTAATCGTACCAGGTACCGCGTGTCTTGCATTTAAAATAGACCTGGAGTCAGAGACGGATCCGAACAGAACTTTAGTTGCTAATCTTGGTAGAGCGATCGTTAGTAAGATTACTATTAAACTTGAAGGAAGAGAAGTAATGTCATTAGATAACGCAGATGTTTTTTTGAGTTATTGTGACCTCTGGTTAACAGAAAATGAAAGAAAAGATCGGGTTTATCAGGGAATACAAGGAGATAATGGCCTCAAACATAGAATAGATGCTGAAGACAAAAAAAGATAACAATAAAGATGCGTTGGTTGCTCAAGTTTATGGTAATCGATTCTACATTCCTCTTGACTTCGAGCTGTTAAACATGCACTCCCCGTATTATCGGAGAGCTTTACAAGACAGACTTATGTATGAATTCACTTTTAATGATTACAACCGTGTTATCAGATCGATGGAAGATTCAAATGCAAAATATAGTATTTCAGATATCACATTAGAGTTTGATGCTGTTCGTCATCCAGAATTAGCCCGGTTGATCTCACAACAATACCAGTCAAGATTTGCAATCTACTACAACAAAATTTTAAATCACAGTAAGTTAACTAAAAACACGACAGACACAATCTGGAACATCGATTTGAATATATCAGCAAGGTCGTTGAAAGGAATTTTGCTGCTGTTTGAAGAAACCAAAAAACCCTTTAACAGATTAAGCGAGAAGTTTTATAATCCAAAAATAACTAAGCTGACTACCGCCATTGAAGGGCAACCGAACCAATTGTTTGCGAGCGGTCTTTTACCTTATCAGCACTTTGATGAAATAAGAAAACTGTTTGGTGGAGGTGGGCAACTAAGAGATCCGTCTGTTGATTTAATTTGCAAAGACCTCCATCTTCATGATGTTAGACTAGAAGATTATTTATCTTCGAAGTATGCTATGTGGTTAGATCTTAGAACAACTGATGATAACAAACTTCATGGTAGCGGAAGAACGATAGGAGATGGGTCAGGAGGAATAAACATTCAAATTCATAGAGAAGCAGCAGAAGTGGGCAAACAAATATATGTTTATGTGTATTTACTATGCGATGCTCAGCTAAACATTGAAGACAACAGATTAAAAGATATTGTGTATTAAAATAATGGATTTGAACAGTTTTAATTTTCTTACAAAAGAACCTCATTGTGGTTTATTTTGCGGAATGACAGGCTGCGGAAAAAGTGTGTTCGCTTTAGATTGAATACAAACGGTTTATCGTAATCACTTTGAACACATAGTAATATTCTGCATGACTTTAGAATTCAACAAGTCTTATAAAGAAAGAAAGTTCATTTGGACAGATGATGAAATCTATTTAGTCAATCCAAGTAACAAACTAAGCGAATGTTTACAGTATTTTTATAAACTGTTTAAGGAACAAGAAGTCTGTTTTTAATTGACGACTGCTCAGCTGAAAAAGACATTGTTAAAAAAAGAAATAGTTTAGCAAATCTAGCATTCAGTGGTCGGCATGCAGGAATTAGCGTATGGATTTAAACGCAGAAGTATAATTCGGTTTTAAAAGACTTTAGAGAACAGCTAAAGACGGTTGTTTTGTTTTTTTACTAAAGACAAACACAGCTTTGAAGAATGTCTTGATGAAAATGATGTTGTTGAATCAAAAGAAGAAAAAGAAAAAATTAAACAAAAGCTAAGAAAAGAGAAATTTTGTAAACTAGTATTAAAGACAGATTTTCCTAGTCAGTACAAATGCTTATGAAGCCAAAAAAAAAAGAAGTGTCTGTAAGGTCTTTTTTTTTTTAATTGTTGTTAAAAGTCTAACAAATTTAAGATTAATCAAATGATAGGAACTGTATCTGGCGGGATTATCTGCAGTTTTTCTTTAACAAATGCTCTTTG
>CM065706.1:33583580-33600752 GCA_017654935.2 Phymorhynchus buccinoides | reverse complement strand
TGATTTGGATTACAAAGTGCTTGTCCTCGCAGTTGTTTTTATTTTTAAAGAGCAACTGTCCCTCTGCATGCGTTGCTGGCCGTTTCGAATAAAGACGTTCCCATCACCAGATTGAGTGTTGTAGAGAAGGTGTTGATGGCAGAGTTGAGGTGGCCAGCACCAATAATGGCCATGGGCCACATCACCTCACTGGACACTGCATGCCCACTGGAGCTTAACAAGCCCAAATACTCCAACAGGAAACAGCCAAAGAACAAGTCAGATATGGCAATGGTGAGCAGGCGACGAGCCAGGTGCGATCCTTTTTGTTACTGGTACTGCTTTCATTGTCGAAAGCTGTTTTGTTTGCACGACTGGTAGTGCGGCTATGGCCGACAGCTATCAGCAAAAAAAGCGACCAAAGTCAGACAATCATCACGTAAAAGGCAAAGGCTTCGACCAGGAAAGTTCGTTCTGTTAATGGCAATGAATGCACACGCTGTTCTGTCCGTAAAAATTGCCAATTGGACGTCATAGGCAATACAGGTATGGCAGCTAGATCAGTCCAAAACAGTCCACACTAAGCACACGTCATTCAGAGCACTGGATCCCCTGAAGTGGAGCTGGCTGATGAAGGGAAGGCGAGAACCAACACTCGATCCAAAGTGATGATAACAGATGATTGAAAGGCCGACCACTTCCACTGGACAACAGAGCTAAAAATCCTGCCATATGGCAGGCCACACTCTGTGTCATGTGATATCATTACATAAAAAAGTACCATTAAAACGCCACACGATCTGCCATAAATATTGTTGAACCAGATACAGTCCATCAAAAAAGTCTGAAACACACAAATGTGACACAAAATATCAAAACCAAGATTAGCTCTCAATGTAATGAGTGATCATTCGAAAAACAAAACAACTTGTGTGTGTGCCCACAATTGGCTAAAAAAACGAAATATGACAAGGGTAACTTCTGTATAGTTGGATCTTAGCAACGCTTCACACGGAGGAAATTTCGTTAGAGGGAGCATGGCTTCGAGTGGTCACTTCTAAACGATTGTGGTAGAATTCCTTGACAACATAATTTATAATTATCTGCAAAGACAGTCCGAAGATTGTTAAGACCTTGAAAAATGCTTCCAGAGAAATAGTCTAAAGAGCAGCCACGTGTATCGAGAACAGCAAGATATGGCAATGCCTGGAAGCCCCCAGAGACGATACGATTAACAGCACAATCTGTAAAGTTCAGGGTCACCAAGTTAGGAATGGTGTTAAGGATCGTTGTATCCACTTCCTCCATGATGACTTTGGATGCGTCCAGTGACTGCAGGTTGTGATGAATGTAAGGAGTCTCTGATGTGTGTTGGATCAGTGTGGTTAATGGGTTATCTGAGAGAATTAGATGATGCAGACTAGCAAGAAGACTCAAATGTTGATCAGTGACCAAGGTTAAATGATTTTCACTCAGGTCTAGGCTGTATAAATTTGGAAATTGGTGCAAGGTTAGATTTATCAGACCACATCTGCACAGTCGAAGGAAAACAATTGCTTCTTTTCTTGATACGTCAGCGTATTGCAGACCACTGTCACTGGCGTCCAGAAAGCGTAGATCTGGATATGATGATGGAGACATGATACTGTCACAGAAAAAGGCCTGACCATAGCACGTGCATTGATCAGGACATGTTCTGTCACACAACAACTCGTCATCTCTTTGAGGGCAATGGTACATTAGGGTGCCTCGGGGGGAGGGGGGGATATCGTGGACACATATACTTGTTGGTAGTTGGCAATTATTCATACCGAGTAATCAAGCACACTAATGTTCATCTATAAAGTGCTCCCACATTGCGGATCATAGTGAACCAAACCGGAGTTGCTGACGGTAGAAATCCCCAGCCATCGGGTACAGGGATTTTTTTCCTCAAGTCATACAATTTTTGTGCTCACGCCTACACTGTGTTACGGTCTTGTAACTTGCTGGAGTCTTTTTTTCGTCTTCACGCTGTGGACAGTCATGGATTGTGTTGCACCACACAAAGACAGGCAGACAGTAAACATCGTAACCATTGTCTGCACACTGCACGTGGGTATCTGGACAGATAGGCATGGAGCTATTTGCAGACCTCATCAATTGTTTGCCTGTGACTGCGTGATCCACACTGTTCGTCACTTGAGTCAGAGCAATGAGGCACGATGTCACATGCTTGACTTAAAAGGACACACTATTACACAGACAAAATCACACCCACACGCACACACGTAAACACAAGGGTACGATGGTCATTTTGACAGGTATGTGGAATCGGTTTGGTTTATGGCAATCAAAGGTGTTATGTTTTTAACAGGTCATGGAAATAGCCAACAGCCACAAGCAGCTAGATGACAATAAAAATGCCCATAACACTTCATCCACGATCCTACACTGTTTTCCAAGGTAAAATGTTAAAACTTCGAGGTGGGTACAATATAATATTATGACTTAGATTGTGTAATTGGTTCTGTAATTCAGTTAATGTGTGCATTTTGGCAATGCCTCTTAATTGCATTTTCAATTCATATCGACTGTTAAAAGTAGGACAAACAATAACGTGATAACTGAGTGACTGCGTTTTCAACAAGAAAAATAAATCACGTTACATTTTTTTCTTCTTATTGTTTCTTTGACTTCCTTCTTCTTTTCCTGGTCGTTTTTTCCTTTCCTTTTTTTTTCGCTTTATGTTTTTCTTCCTCTTATTTTTTTGTGATGATGAAAATGATATTTGAGTCATGAATCTGCTGTAGGATCTTTTACGTATAGAGAGCCGTGACAGGGCTGTCCTCCATGCTTCTTATAAAATGTCATCTTGTCATCAACCAGACCCGAGAGGAACACAATGCAGACTTTGTCAGGAAATTAGTACAGCACCCAATCTACATCCGCAAAGTGGATGAAGCATGATTGAGCTTCAGTCTTCCCATTGAGCCCATGGGTAGGAGCCAGTCTGAGCCAATTGATAAGATTCGAACTTAAAACCTCCCAGCCACTAGTCCTTGACACTACCACTGCGCCACTGCGGCTTGTCTAACAACAGTATAATAATATGCTAATAATAATATGCTAGAGAATGCCTGCTCAATTCCAAAAGAAACAGAATGAATATAGTGAATCTTCATGCATAGGCTATTGAATGTGTGGACATTGGAAGTGGACTCTTCTTCTTCTTGACTTTCAATTCTTTCCGTGGTCTTTGATTTCTTGATTATCTTCTTCTTTTTATTTCTTTATCAGCATCAGCTGCGCGACTCACTGGAAGTCCCACTCCCAGGAGGTGGCGCATCACGACAGCCTCAACAGCACACCTCTTCCCAGGTGGCGAAATTCAGGGCTCCCAGGTACAACCCTTGTACCGCCCATGGGGTCAGCCTTTCTTACCAAAACACATTGTGGCGCCCCAGTTACACATCATAACCAAATCACAATAAGTAATGTATTGCATTGATCGCATAAACAATCCATTTATTGTGTTCACCACTTTATGCTTAATTACAGTGTGCCACAACCTAATTACCACACCACAAAGTATAATCACTTATTCTACTGTGACGCATTACTTCTCTTGCACAAAAATATTTTCTATTATCTTTTCATATCGATCCTTTTCATTGATTTACAAAATCACATATATTTAAATAATCCTTCATTATTCTTTTTCTTCTTCTCTCTTTTCACGACACTAATTTCACACACCATTTTATCCACTTCAGATTTACACAAAGAAACTCTATGAACGAAACTCAATGAGACTCTAGTTCCGTCGCGTCTATCATCAGAAGTGGCGTCTGCAACGCATAAATCCTGATCCAGATTCAGATCTAGATCACCTGATACATCATACAGGCGAGCTAGCCAATAGCTCGTGTGCTACATGCACACACAAAAAGGACCTCCACTTCTTTTAGGCCATCTAGTCTATTGAGGACAAAAATCAATTTCAACACACACACACACACACACACACACACACACACACACACACACACACACACACGCACGCACACGCACGCACACACACACACACACACACACACACACACACACACACACACTAAAAACAGTGAGTTCAATTCAGCCCCTACACAGGCCGACACGGTGTTTTCTAGTTTGTGTGGTCACACACCATTCATACAACATTGGTGCTACCCCGCAAACTGAATTAAAGAAAAATATCCTTAGCTAACTTACTGTTTAAAAAAAGAAACTAATGTATGCGGCATGCAATGACACGCACACATGACACACCCCATCCTGGTGACAACAAAGTTGTCCACAAAATGTTTTTACAAAAAGAACATTTTTTTAAAATGATTTTCTTTTTGATCAAGAAACCTTTGCACAAAAAGTCCATCATAATGGAGCAAAATACATTTTTATATACCGATCTTCAAGAGAGGCAAAGAAAAGGCTGCCAAGAGAGGGATATAAAATCCTCTGCCTGAGACAGTTTGATTCTTAGAGGGTGCCTCAATAATGGTCATGTCACCTTTTCGTGCAGTGCCTTTTTCGGGGTGCGCAGTCCAATACTGCTCTGCGGTACAGCACATTTCTTCCGAGGTTTTGAACTCCCTTTCGCGAAGAAAGTCGGAAAGATCTTTGCTGACTGTTTGCAATAGTTGCTGGTGATCCATGTGTGGGTAGAGATTTTGTCACCATAGTGTTGGAGCTACAGGCTTTACTCATATTGATGTTTTAGTGCTTAATGGATCCTCGTGCATCGCATTTATTTCTATGAGACTGAAACTGAATAGAAACTGAATGTGGTAGAAACATGCTTTTATCCGAGCAATCCGAACGTGTCTGACGTCATCATGAGCCTCAAAATTACCAATGGCCAGATTTTGCTTTCTTAGGATGCGTTTTTAAATTCCTTTTTCGAAGAAATTACACCATTGGGTATACATTTTTAGGATGCGCGCCTGCGCACTGCTAATCTGTTAAAATTGTTGGAAAAGAGTGCAAGTGCATACAATTTGGACATTACAGGTGCCTTGTGAAACGGCCTCTCAGGACGCATTTTGAAGAGTGACCACACTATTTCGCATTTCACGGGAGATTAGGCTTTGGGGTAGAATATTGCATGACTGCAAAGTTTATAAATTGCAGTTTAAGTATCTAAAACGGTGTCTGGAATGTTTGCGTTTATTTTGGAAGTCAGCGTAAAGAGATTGAAAAATAATTTAAACAGATTCACATCTAGAACATCCAGATAATATGTGCAATAGTTTCAATGTAAGCCTTTAACGAAGTTATACATCAACTGTAGTCAACGTGGTGCAGTGGTAATGTCGCAGACTAATGACTGACTATTGGCATCGAAGCTCGTCAGAGACTTGATGTTTTTTTTTTCGGTCCTGGACTGACTCCTACCCAGAGCGAGTGTGCTATGCGCCCAATGGGAAGACTGAAGTCACTGAGTTAAGGTTCATTCATTGGGTGGAGAGAGTTTGCTCTAATATCCTAAGTCTGCAGGTGTCTCACAGTAGCTTTTCTCAGCTCCTTTCAGTTCATGCCTTTTGTTAACACTCGTCACCAGCATAAACCAATTTAAAGTGTTTTATCCATTAGGCTTACATTGTTTCATAGTGGTAAGGTATTTTCCTATCCCCAGCCAGATTTTGATCATTGATTTAATGATAAGAATATTTGCCTCTGTTAAAAGAATTAACTTGAAACAAATAGTTCTCTGTGGAAAACTGAAAGGAGCTAGAATGAGGGGAATTAGTGTACTGTGGTCTGTATTTCTCGGGTCTGCTCAACACCTGGATATCATTATGAACGGAAGCGAAGAATACAGCCCTGTGAGACAGTTTCAGACTAAAATGCAAGTACATAGCATCGTCTTTTTCATAACCATCCTCATCTTGTCAATAATCAGAAGTAAAAAAATCATATTTTGTGGTCTTCCATCCCATGCCCTCATATTGATCTCAGTTTCGATAACCAGTCCGACCTATATTATTCACCGTAATATAGTGCGTTCGGGTCGAAGTCAACGGGATCAGTAAGTTCTGGGGAGATGCCGATGGACGGACGTGGTGCGTCCTTTCGCGGAGGACCTCATTGACACTAGTTCCACAACCAAGACATTTTTATCGTCAGTGCGAGGCTTAGATCAGAACAGGGCTCCACTGAACTCCACCGAAGTGGCTGAGCAGCAGTGCAGTGTCTCCTCTGGTAAGTGCTCTTGACGAAATGACATAGATTTACTCCCTTTTGACTGCTGGTTTCAGTGTCTGTGACATAAAAAAACGGGGGCATAGCCGCGAGAGGAAACTCGCGACTGAGTGGGATGGGAGACACTGTACCACCCAGAAGATGAGACAGCGAAAAGAAAAAAGAAAAATATACCCAAAGAGTGACCAGTGTCTTGTTTTCTATGTTTCAATGCCATCGTCATCGTCATCGTCGTCATCATCATCATCAATACTTAAAGTAGTAGCAGTAGTAGTAGTAGTAGTAGTAGTAGTAGTAGTAGCAATCACAGTAGTAGTAGTAGTAGTAGTAGTAGTAGTAGTAGTAGTAGTAGTAGTAGTAGTAGTAGTAGTAGTAGTAGTAGTAGTAGTAGTAGTAGTAGTAGTAGTAGTAGTAGTAGTAGTAGTAGTAGTAGTAGTAGTTTTGTGATATTATTGATGGTGGTGGTTGTGATAGTGATGGTGATGGTGATGTTTCTTGTTGTTTATAACAAAATAAATGTGTTTGTTTGTTTGCTTGTTTTTCTACCTAGCGGCTACTCCCTGGTAATATCTTGTTACCTCTTTGTTTTTGCACTCAAAATAGACTGAAGAACCACAAGGTTTGTAATGGCAGAACTGTTCATCACTGCTGTCGTAGCAGTCAGTTTTGTGGTCGCACACCAAAGTGTATGGTATCTGTTCCAGTTTGTCCTCACACACGAATGAGGGTGGAAGTGGTGTCAAATCTGATCTACACAAAGTCCCCTGATTCCAACATGCACTTCGGATATCACAAGCAAGAAATGTACGAGTGAAATGACCCAAAGGACATGCAAGAAAAGAGGTGTTGTAAAGCAAGTCCTGGTCAAATGACTGAAATGACTGGAGCTTTAAGATGCTATTGCGAGATACTGATGCATATGTGAAGCTCTGACGCAGTTCGCATACAAAGGTGGCGGGTATTTTCGTGAAGCATTTCATTTGTTTTATGCTGAAGGAGCCAATTGTATGATACAAACACTGCCCCAAACAGGGACTTTCTGCGGATACTGCTACATGCCGGAAATAAATGGTACCACCCACTTGCTCCCACGTGTTTCTATAACTGCAACAACACAGTTTCAATGCAAAATTCAATTAACAATGATAATAACTAGAGGGCTTATGTTTGCCTTTCAGAGCAAACATGACAGTATTCTCCCCTCAAACAGCCATTTGCAAGTTATTCAATGTTAAACTTTGGCCAAATTTGGTCATTTATGTCCCCACTTCCGGTTTGATATCTAGCAGAAGTGTTGCAAATCTGCTCTTTAATAAATATTGAAAATATTATTCAATTCAGTCAAGCGGATTAAGTTTAGAATTTGGCAACATGTTGCAATTTTTGGCAATATTTTTGCCAAAATCTCGCCAATCACTTTAATATATAAATATGGCAATAGAATAGTGTCCTCCAACTTTCGTGTAAATTTCAGCAAAATCGTTTAAAGGGACACCTTGAAGGATGAGTTGTTTGCAAGAAACACGTCAAGATCACCAGGAAAACGCGCTTTACAGAGATCGCAACACTCACTTTACTCTGGTTTCCCAGAAATCAAACCGTCAAATCAGCGTTTCCTCCTTGGTGAAGGTGATGGAAGTCAAATTCTTTTTAAGGACCTCCTGAGTTTAGATCAAATCCTTAGCATGAAATTTTCACAATACAAGCCTTTTTATTTTGTTATTTTTAAAATGTTATGAAGTTTACCTAAAGGCTGTCTTTCTTGTGATCTCGACGTGTTTCTTGCAAAAACTCATCCGTCAGGGTCCACCTTTGAAAAACAAGAAATCCCACCAATGGAAAACAATGAATTTGACACAACCTAATTTACATAAATTTGAATAACTTCCAAACTATTTAACATATCATCAGCAAACTCTTTTCAGACCTGGGCCCACATAATTATGGACTATGCGATCCAGCAGTTAGTTTTTTGACGTCCCTACCGGTTTTGGCCTATCCGTTAACACAAATTTACCTGCAGGTTCCCAGCCACAACATTTCCAGTTGGTACTTCTGGTTCGGAAAAATACCGTAAGTGTTGGAAATTAACTTTCTAGTCAATACGAAAAATATGAATGCATTCGGGCCAGCCGTTTTCGATATATTCACGATTAAAACTTCGCCGATTTTGCGGTTTTTGACCATGTTTCGCCGAATTTTCGGCGAAAAGTATATCCCTTAATACCCCGCCAGTTTCTTGAAATTTAAAGCCAAATCAGACCCAAGAAAAGGGGGGGGGGGCAAAAAGAAAAAGAAAGAAGATAAAGAAGAAGAAGAGGAATTCTTACAATAACAATAGTCTTCAACTAGAGGTCTTCTGTTTGCCTTTGAGAGCAAACATGACAGAATTCTCCCCTCAAACAGCCGTTTGCAAGTTATTCACTATTACAATTTGGCCAAATTTCGTCCCCACTTCTGGTTGGTACTTCCGGTTTGGGTTTATAAGGGAAGTGCTGCAAAGCTGCTCTTTAATAAATACTGAAAATATGAATCCACTCAGTCCAGCTGTTTGTAAGATATTCAAGTTTAAAATGTGGCAATGTTTTGCCATCTGCCAAAATCTCGTCAATCGGTTTACTATTGTAAATATGGCATTAGAATAGTGTCCTCCAACTTTCCAGTAACTTTCAGCAAAATCGGTTAATAGCCAAGAAATCCCACAAATGGAAAACAATGAATTTGACTCAACCCAATTTACATGAATTTGAATAACTTCCAAACTATTCAACATATCATCAACAAACTCCTTTCAGACCTGGGCCAGCATAAGGGCTATAATCATCCAATAGTTATTTTTGGGACGTCACCTCCGGTTTTGGCTATTCAGTGAACACAAATTTACCTGCAGATTCCCAGCCAGAGCACTTCGGGTTGGTACTTCCGGTTCGGAAATATACCAGAAGTGTTGGAAATTAACTTCTAGTGAATACTCAAAATATCAATGCATTTGGTCCAGCCGTTTTCGAGATATTGAAGATGTTCGCCGAATTCGTGTTTTTTCGGCAAAATATCGAATTATCGGTGAAATCATTACTAAAGTCGCAATAGACGATTTTTGGAAAAAAAATAGTGCAGAGCACTTCGTGGATATTTGAGTTGTTTACCTCCATTATATTCGGTCAAATACCATAGCAACAATGCAACAATGGCGTCGAAGCTTGAAACCGCAGGATGCAAGTCGGCGACTTGCAAACATTGTTTTTGCAATTAGGGGTGGCCAGTGGCCACAAACTGATAAAACTTGCAAAATGTGACGTAAAAATATGAATGACATTTTTTTAGAATGACGCATATATAAGTGCTGTATATCTGCTCAAACACACAAGTCGATAGGCTACGAGAGCTGATGGTAGAGTGACTTCCCCTGTTTGACCGATTGAATTAGGCAAGATCACTCCCACACACCATGAAATTACTCCCCTTAATTATTTCCGAACAAATCCTATTCCTTTGTGCCCTGTAACTTTCCTGAAAATTTCAGCCCAATTGGATAAGAAATGAGGAAGAATAAGAAAAAGACACAAAAACAAAAACAAAAAACTCAAATGCAATAGTATTCTCCTTGTGGAGAATCCTAAAGATAATAATAATAACTAGAGGGCTAATGTTTGCCTTTGAGAGCAAACATGACAGGAATATCCCCTAAACAGCCATATGCAAGATATTCAATATTTAAATTTGGCCATTCCCACTTCCGGTTCACATTTTTGACGACAGCATTGCAATGTTACTTTCTAAAAAATACTGAAAATATAAAAGTATTCCGTACAGACGTTTTCGAGTTATTCAAGATTAAATGTTGCCAACATTTGCCATTTTTTGCAATATTTTGACCAAATTTTTGGCCAATTGGTTTAATATTGAAAATGTAGTATGCGCATAGTGTCCGTCAATTTTCCTACATATTCAGCGAAATCGGATGAAAAATAAAAAATCCCATGAATTGGAATAAGTGAAAGTGACACAACCAAATTTACATAAATTTGAATAACTTCCAAACTATTTAGCATATCATCACCAGACTCCTTTCGGACCTGGGCCAAAATAGGAGCTACAATATCCAGTACTTTGTGTTTTTACGTCAATTCCGGTTTTGGCTAGTTCTTGAGCCAAATGAAAGCTGCACGTTCCTAGCTGGAGCACTTTCGGTTCGTACTTCTGGTTCGGTTTTATAAGGGAAATGTTGGCAATCTATGTTTAAGTATATGCTGAAAATATGAACCTATTCCGTTCAGCCGTTTTTGAGATATTCAAGATTGAAATGTCGCCGATTTGGGGGATTTTCGGCCATAAATTGCCTATTTGGGCTATTTTTGGCCATATTTCAGCCCAGTTTGGGGCTAATAGGTTTAATATTGGAAATATAGCATTTTCCTGAAATTTTCAGCGAAATCGGATGAAAAACAGAAATATCCATACATGGAAATAAGTGTAAGTGACAACCCAATTTACATAAATTTGAATAATTCCCAAACTATTTAATATATAATCACCAAACTCCTTTCTGACCTGGGCCCTCATAAGAGCCAAATGAAAGCTGCAAGTTCCCAGCTAGAGCACTTCTGCTTCGTACTGCCGGTTCGGTTTTATACCGGAAATGTAGTAAATCTATTTCTAAGTAAATACGGAAAATATGAACAAATTCCTTTCAGTCGAGTTTGAAATATTCAAGATTCAAATTTCGCCGATTTGGCGGTTTCAGACATAATTTGCCGAAAATTCGTCGAAATCATTAAATATTTCAAATGTTATATACCCACAGGGTCCTGCAACTGTTCTGCAAATGTCATCCAAATCGAACAAAAAGGAGGGTGGGGGAGAAATTTGTTTTTCTTACAAATGCAATAGTATTCTCCCTAAAGGGGAGAATCCTAACTATAGATGGCTGATGTTTACCTTTGAAAGCAAACATGACAGGATTTCTCCCCTCAAACAGCCGTTTGCAAGTTATTCGATATTAAAATTTGTCCATTTTGAATAACTTCCAAACTGTTTAACATTATCATCAACAAACTCCTTTCAGACGTAGGCCAACATAAGGGCAATAACATCCAATTGTTATTTTTGTGACGTCATTTCCTGTTTTGGCTATTCCGTGAACATACCTGCAGGTCTCCAGCCAGAGCACTTCCGGTTGGTACTTCTAGTTCCTAAATATACCGGGAGTGTTTGAAATTATTTTCTAGTGAATACTGAAAATATGAAAGCATTTGGTCCCAACGTTGTTGGTTTTTAGATATTCAAGATTGAAATTTCGCTGATTTTGCCGAATTATTGTCAAAATCGTTTAATATTGTGAAATTCGCTATTCCTTAGTGCCCCGTAACTTTTCTGAAAATTTCAGCCCAATCGGACAAACAAAAAACGGAAAGGAACAAACAACCCTCTTACATATGCAATAGTATTCCCGTTATGGAGAATCCTAATAATGATAATAATAAAAACAGCAACAATGATGATGATGATGATGATGAAACTAATACTATTAATAACAACTAGAGGGCTTATGTTTGCCATTAAAGCAAACATGAATGGATTCCCCCTCCACTCTGCCCTGACGTGGGAACAAAGTAACAGTACTCTTCCTATAACGATAATATTACATTTGTGAGCAGGTGTGCAAATATGCAAGGGAAAAACCACACACTTCTAAGCAGCACACTGTCACGTTGCCATAGAAACCAATGGCGATCACGAAACATGTTTGCTTTCACTGTAAGGCCATGACTGTATCTCGTGTATGTAACTGCCAAGTTTTAAGGTCCAGACGCGAAGCGTTTTGACGCTACAAGCAAAGTACGAAAACATGTGTACTTTGAAAGTGTTTCCTAAATTTGTATGGGCAGCTAATAAGAGAGAGAGAGAGAGAGAGAGAGAGAGAGAGAGAGAGAGAGAGAGAGAGAGAGAGAGAGAGAGAGAGAGAGAGAGAGAGAAATATGCGCATTTCTCTGTCCTATTTTCAGTTAAGGCTGAAATTTGGCGCGATTCAGCCATTGTTTGGCCATATTTCGGCCGAAACTGAAACTTGAAACCTGAAACTTAACATTGAATATTGAAAAGTCAGCTTAAAATAGGTGCCTTGAAATGTTTCTACAAATTTCAGCCAAAGTGCATGAAAAAAATAGAACACAACAGAATTAACGTAAATTTGAATAACTGTAATACACTTTTAGTGTGCGTGTGTGTACGTGTGTGTGTGTCAAGTCAAGTCAAGTCAAGTCAAAATGATCTTTATTGAGGATAAAGGAGTAAACTTGACAGCTGTTTTTCATCCTGTCCTCAGAATGAAAAGTAACACGAAAGCAACTCGAAAAATAACTCAACATGCAACACAAAACATTCCAAACCACTAAACATTAGCCTAATAATATAACGCATTGAAATAACTCTATTGAGAGAGAGAGAGAGAGAGAGAGAGAGAGAGAGAGAGAGAGAGAGAGAGAGAGAGAGAGAGAGAGAGAGAGAGAGAGAGAGAGAGAGAGAGATGAATGGGATATTGAAGTGAAAGAGATTTGTCCCTTCTCCATTTCATTTTCTCCCCCATCACCCATATTAACAAATGTCCTAGACAGAATGGAACAAAGCTAAGAACAATCAAAGTATAAAACTTGTAAAGTAAAAATTTAAAGGACATGTTCTGACAGAATAGGTGCTAAATTTCTAAAGTTAGAGACTAATTCATAGGGTTTCTAACATATGATTTTTAAGTGCTTTCATAAATGTCTGTCTTGATGTACACGATTTTAAATTAAAAGATAAATTGTTCCACACCGTACAGCCTGAGTACAAGAAACTAGATTTATAAAGATTATTACGTTGTGTAATGATGTTTTTTCAGTGTGTGTGTGTGTGTGTGTGTGTGTGTGTGTGTGTGTGTGTGTGTGTGTGTGTGTGTGTGTGTGTGTGTGTGTGTGTGTGTGTGTATGTGTGTGTGTGTGTGTGTGTGTGTGTGTGTTCTTCAGTGTAACGTCCTTCCACTAAAAGTGATTCAGACAAAATTATATTGCTGTGTGTTTTTGGTGTGGTTGAGTTGTGAGTAGATGTGTCTGTAAGTGAGAATATGTAAGAATATAATAAGTATTAAGTTAGTGATGTAATCATGACACCCCACCCCACCCCACCCCATTAAATAAAGTTTATCTTCATTTAAAGAATATAACCAATAATGAACAAGGTTAAAGATAAATACTAATTGAACAACTTAATAAATATTTACAAAATGGAATCAAGGACAAAGTAATCATTTAATGTACAGGATAGTGTTAATGGAGTAGATCCATCATTAAAGCAGTCAATACCCGATTTCATAAAGGGCTCTCTTGCTCTTTGACAGTGAGTCAGTAAATGACTGACACTAATAGATTCATCACACATACATTTAACATTATTACAATATTTTGTTTTAAATGAATTCAAACGAAGTCTATGGATACTGAAACATCTGAGTCATCAAGAAAGTTTTACCATTTTCATGAGGATGTTTGTTATAATTGAGAAACATTCTATCAGATCTAAGGGAACAAAATGAGGACTGGAGTTTGTTACGATTTTAGCTGCCTTTCTGCAGCTTGGTCTACCGTTCATTTCGTGATATTCCACAATGAGAAGGCACCACACTGAAAAGAAACAGAAATGGCCTTTCCGATGAAGAAGGTGTATTATATGATTAATTGCAAGTATCCATGTCAAGTCGTTATACATGAATTGGGAGATGATAGCATACAGTGCTGCTTTAAAGTCAGTACATATTAAGACTTGACTATTATTTATAGCAAAATTTAAAAATGAAATCCACGGACTTATGTATAGAAATATTCAGCGCTATATATAGATAAACTTTTACCAAGATAAACAACAACTTTTTCTACATTTAAGTAGGAATTATGAAAGGAAAGCTGACTCCCTTGTTATTATCTTCTAATACTGAACTCTGTGAATATATTAAATGGATAGTTGTAATATTCTCTAAGTGGGTGCATACAATAGTTCTCAAAAGATTTGGATAATCTTTTATGATAAATAAGTTGTAGTCCAATGTCAAAAATAGCTTTTGATTGCTTCCATTTGAATAGGTGAAAAGTGGGTTGTAGCATGTTATTTTATCTATTTTTCAGCTCTTAGAAGACGAGGAAAAGCGAATAAATAGATGTTGGGATTGTATTATTTGTGTACGTTTTCCAAATCCTTTCTGATTTTAGGGGGGGGGGGGGGGGTGGGGGGGGGGACCATTACCTCTTCCTGCACAAAATGTTTTGCGAAAACTTTTCAAAACGAATTTTGAAGCAGGAGACTTTTCCGAAGTTGTGTGATGAGCGGAAACCCACCTTCGCTAATGGTCACTAAGTAGATTGTATGGGGGGTGTCGGGAACCCCCAGAGCATTTTGTTAAGCTTGCAATCAGTGCTCTGAAGTTATTTCAAAATGTATTAGGGTGCATTAAAAAATACCTCTTGCAGCTAAGATAGTCTTGAGCGTACAAGGGCAGTTGTTAAAATGGTTTTCTTTCATTACTACTTTCATCCATAGGAATATTATCGTCAGCAAAATGTGCTAATTCGCTATCTTAGAAAAAGGCATTGGGTTAGATCAGAAATTAAAAATTAAACAATGTGTGTGTGGTGTTGTATGCTGTGTGTGTGTTTGGTGTGTGGTGTGATGTGTGTGTGTTGTGAGTGTGTGGTAAAAATGCAAATTTGACAGCTTCTTATTCTTTCTTATTACTCTGCGTTCCAAGGTCATATATGGCCATAATCGGTAAGGTTATATGTGTCAGGTTTTCAGTCTTTCACTGGTACTCCCCGCGCACACAGATGCACATTCCAATTGGGAGAGCTCAAGGAGAACAAAACATGTGAAGATTTTTTGTAAAAGGCAGGACGAATGGCAATAAGTAGAAAGATAGTAGATGATAGAAAGCAAAGGAAAAAGCAGTCAAAGCAAAGTGAGTGGCAGATTAACAGGAAGTTACAAGCACAGAACTTCCAGAAAGGTGGGGAACTATTTTTTTACGAACGGACTCCCCATGGGAAAATTTGACAGCTACAACCGAACATTCTCACATTAGTCACGTTCCCTTCCACATTCGATTATGGCTGTCCTTTTAATACATTGGTAAAACCAGCTGTGCGATCGGGCCGCGAATGTCTTTATGAAGTCATGACCTGAACGACATGTCCTAACGTGTAGCTAACACAATTAAAATCAAAATTATATTTTCTTACAATGTAGGCTCAATGATTCCAGAATCTTTCAACCCGATAAAGATGTTCATATCGTGAAGCTGAAAGACGTCCCATTTGTAGTGATCGAATAGTTTAAAGTCTCAAAAACAAGCAGATGTGCTTTATGGCGTGACATAAATCTTCAGCTTCTCCAAGATACTTTCTGTCTTATGTTTTATTTCGGAATCTCCTTCGAAAAGGTTTTAGAATAAAACAAAACGATCTTTATATGTAATATGTCCCCACTCCACAATAATCAATGGATAGGGGCAATGTCCTTCCCTCATCCCCTGCCCAAAACAGTCTTGCTGTTATTCATGGAAAGTGGTGTTTTATAGTTTCCACATCGGGGACAGAACAATTCCAACAGGCCCTTAAGGTCTTGCTGAGGACGTGAAGACAGTTGGGGGAAGGAGAGCTGAGTTTAAAAGCAAAACTGGGTCTTTTATATTGGGAATACCGCCTTGCGAAACTCCATCGCAAACTGGGACGTACATAACCCTGTTGCTTAGATCCAAAGAGTTATGGCCTTGGAAGTCTTCCAGACAGACGAGTGAGCCGATTAGGAGAGTTAGAGTTCTGATATGCCATACAGATTTAGGCTGCATTGGGGAAACCATCTGTTGCATGCCTCACAATAATGCAATGAAATGGCAGGATGGTCACAATGGCCAAGTGTCCAGAGAAAAGGGATAAGATGTCACGCCATCCCATCCTGGCTGGTCACTCGACCCTGGACAGAATGTTGACCGTACTGTGAGACGTTTGCCTATTCCTGCCTAGTTCTCGATAACTGAGAGACCATCAATAACAAAAATGTAACCAGTATTTGAAACGCGCGAAACAAATGCAGAGTGAGATTACAAAAACGAATGCTCCATCGTGTTAATAATACAAAGCTTTCAGTCAGTCTACAGTCCATAAAAACAAAAACAACAATAAACTCTCGGTGATTTACTAGGGCAAAAAATATAATGATTTTTTACAAACAATCTGAGAGTAGTTTCATTTACAGAAAACATGAATATACCAATGTCACAAAAATAGCCATCATTGGAGCACATGAAAAGTCGAATATTGGCTTTTGAGGTCTGCGGCGCGTCATTGTCTCTTTAAACGTTGGCTAAAATTGCATCTGGGGCAACTTTCCTGGTATGCAAGGAGTGCTTGTTTTGAATTTCCATGAATAGGAAGTTCGTGTTTCTTAAAATATGTCAACAAGATCTTTTGTGTGTCTTCTGTATTCTTCGAACATTAAAATAAGCATTTGTAGAAAAATGTGGGGGGGGGGGGGAAAAACAAAACAAAATTAACTTCTAAACCAATTTTGGCTTCAGTTTCAGGAGTTTCATTTGTGAATTGCACCATGAATTTGCAGAATACAGAATAGATAATCAAATATATAAATAGTGAGGCCAGGAGAGCAGATCATAAGTTGTAGTCTGCATCTGAAAACAATCCAGATCAAGCTGCAAAACAATTTAAAGAATCATGCGCTATCTCCACTTCCTTCTGTTTCGCAGCTCTAGGGACATTGTAAGTTTCATGTTCTGCCATTCACGTGTCTGCAATGTTGTTTTCTGCCTGTGCTAAAAACAGCATTACTTTGTTGTTGTTGTTGAGTACAATGCTAAAGACTCCAGAGATTATCCCAACAGCGAAGCACAGAACACTACAGTACAAAGGCATCAGATAGGGGTGTGATTAC
>CM065706.1:33564703-33583080 GCA_017654935.2 Phymorhynchus buccinoides | reverse complement strand
AAAGAGTGGTAGGAGAACAACAAGATCCGAGCACAAGGGTTCGGCACGTGATAAGCGACAGAGTGTGGAGAAGCATGGACGAAGAGAAGAACACATCCCCCCCCAGAATCGGCACTAAAGAGAGGATAACCCCGGCCGAGAACATCAGGACCAAAGGCGGAATATAGAGCGTGACGCTATGACGCAATAGCCCCCTTAAGCGCTACCTTGAGCACAAGCGCTCCCATGTGTTTAATTTGTTCATTCAAGATTAATATTAAATGGCCAATGCGAAAAGCCATCTTTCGTTAGCCATGGAGTAGTAACATCTGCATACTGATGAAAAACATAGCGATTACAAAGTTAACATACAATTTTAGGATAAAAAACTATAATAGAACACCACAAGCTTACAATCCACTCATCTAGAACCCGCGATCATACAACCTTGTCAAGGTCTAAGACCAATATACAAAAGCAAGCACCAAGAAAGAAAGCAAAATGAAAGAAAAAAAACCTAACAAGCTATCAAATTTCAATAACAATGTGGCAAATTTGCAATCTCAGGGAAAAGGAATAATTACTATCATGAAAGGAAATTATTCAATCCAAAATCCAATAGTATCCCTTCGTGAATAAAATAGCAATGAGTTTGTCAGAAAGAATATGCAAATAATATTTTGTCAAATACACCATAGAAGAAAGAAAGCGGAATCAAAGCATTCGGTACCACATACTCGCACACCACACATTTCACACACACAAATTTGTACTGATGTTTGTAGTATGAACAGATTAATCTAGGGTTGAGCAGTAGAAACTTACTGAATCAGGTTAATTTGGGATATTTCTGTGGGAAACGTTGGTCTTATTAAATGTCGAGAGCCATGGAAGAGAGAGGTCACAACACGCATAGGGATTGTAAGGAGTCTCTAGAAAATGGGGGGCATGCTATGGGGGGGTATTTGGGGGATCTGGTGTTTACTGGTTCACCTTGACGGAAATAAAAATCGTCACCGTTTTCAACATAAGTAGTTTGGAGACCTATGATGAGAATACTGGGGAAGGTATTTATCTTGGTCCTTGATTGAATTGCCTATTTGGTAAAGGAAAATACATGGGGGAGTGTCCGTTGTGAATTAGAGAGAGAGAGAGAGATAGCGAGAGAGAGAGAGAGGAGAAAGCGAGAGAGCGAGAGAGAGAGAGAGAGAGAGAGAGAAGAGGTGGGGAGGAGGTGGAGGATGGAGGAGGAAATGATGACTTCAGGACTTCATGATTTCAGTTAGTTTTAATTCATAGGGCCAAATCCCAGATGCGATAGGGGCCAGTGCAATGCTTCATAGTATTACGAAGTACAACGGCATGGAAAAACAAATACAAATATGACTGTAGATTAGGGATAATGATGATAAACATAGGTGTCGTTGAGTTGTCAACGCCATTAAACAGATTCAAAGAAATGCTGCGTGCAGTGTTCATCAGCAAGATAGCATTAATAGACACAATGGGAACTAAGCATGGTTTAATATAATTATTCTTGGAAATTAATTTCACGCTGACGCATTAAATGCAGCAGAAAACAAAAACAACATTAACCCTCAACTTCCTATGTCTGACACAAATGACATAAAAAACTTTAGATTACTTATATAGCAGATAAAATAATTGCTAATTCATATAATGGTCGAGTTTTATTGAAAAGTTAGCCTTTTTGTCTTGGGGGTGCTGGAAGGGGGGGGTGAAAAGAAAAATATTGATTTTAAAGAATAACATGATTATTTAATCTAAGTTTCCCCAGTGG
Source organism: Phymorhynchus buccinoides (assembly GCA_017654935.2). Taxonomy (NCBI): domain Eukaryota; kingdom Metazoa; phylum Mollusca; class Gastropoda; order Neogastropoda; family Raphitomidae; genus Phymorhynchus; species Phymorhynchus buccinoides. The sequence goes on along the minus strand of CM065706.1, from coordinate 33,581,300 downwards.
GGGGTTCTCTGACATCTTCTGAATTATTTCGTTTCTATTTCCCTTTGCGTTACAATGAAAGCTCTAGTTCCGGTCTGATTGTTGGTGCTAAAAAGGACACTGTAGCATAACTTTCTGGCAGCAATCCTCGTACGCCAGACTGTTAACCTCTGCTCGAGCCTCTTGGTGGGGAGGGATTAACAATGTGGGTTTGATTTGGATTCAGTGCTTTGTCCTTGCAGTGTTTTTTTTAAAGAGCAAATGCTGCAGCGTTGCTGGCGTTGTTCGAATAAAGACGTTCCATCACCATATGAGTGTGTAAGAGAAAGGGGTTGATGGCAGAGTTGAGGGGCGTCAGCACAAAATGGCCATGGCACATTCACTCACTGGACACTGCCTGCCCACACTGAGCTTAACAAGCCCAAAACTCCAAACAGGAAACCAGCACCAGAATAGTCAGATATGCAATGGTGGGCAGGCGAACGAGGCCAGAGTGCGATCCTTTTTGTTACTGGTACTGCTTTTCATTGGTCGAAGCTTGTTTTGTTGCAGTGACTGGAAGATTGCGGCTTGGGCCGACAGCTGATCAGCAAAAAAAGGACAAAGTCATGACAATCATCACGTTAAAGGCAAAGGCTCGACCAGGAAAGTTCGTCTGCATGAGATTGGCAATGGAAATGCACACGCTTCTGTCCGTTAAAATTGCCATGTGACGTCATAGGGAATACAGGTGATTGGCAGCTAGATTCAGTCCAACAGTTTCCACACTAACGAGGCACACGTCATCAGTAGCACTGGATCCCCTGAAGTGGAGCTGCGCTGATGAGGGGAAGCGAGAGAACAACACTATATCACAAAGTGATGATTACAGATGATGGAAGGCTGACACTTCACTGGACAACAGAGCTAAAAATCCTGCCATATGGAATGCCACACTCGTTTCCATGTGATATCATTCCATAAAAAAGTACCTAAAAACGCACGATCTGCCATACCTATTGTTGCAAAGATACAGTCCACAAAAGTACGACAACACACAAATGTGACACAAAAATATATCAAAAACCAAAGCTTAGCTTTCTCATTTAAGGTACATTCGAACACAAAAACTTGTTGTGTTGCCCACAATTGCTAAAAAACGAAAGATATGATCAAGGGGTAACTCTGTATATGTTGGATTTAGCAACGCTTCAAACGAAGGAAATTTCGTTAGTATGGTAGCATGGCAGGTGGTCACTTCTAAACGCATGTGGTAGAATCCTTGACACATAATTTTAGTAATTATCTGCAAAGACAGTCCGGAAAGATTGTTTTTAAGACCTGTGAAAATGCTTCCAGAGAAATAGTCTAAAGAGGCAAGCCACGTGTATCGAGAACAGCAAGATATACAATGACTTGAAAGCCCCAGAGACGAGCGATTAACAGCACAATCTGTCAAGTTCAGGGCACCGAAAGGTAGGTATGTGTTGAGGATGTTACATCCTACTTCGACCATGATGACTTTGACACGTCAGTGACTGCAGGTTGTGATGAACGTAAGGCGTCTCAGATGTCCGCCTGTGTGGATCAGTGTGGTTTAAATGGTTTATCTGAGAGAATTAGATGATGCAGGACTAGCAAGAAGAACTCAAATGTGATCAGTTGACCAAGGTTTAAATGATTTTCACTCATGTCTCGGCTGTATAATTGGAAATTGGTGCCAGGTTAGGATTATCAGACCACATTCTCCCACAGTCGAAGGAAAACAATTGCTTCGTATTGTCTGATACGTCAACGTATTGCAGGCCACTATCACTGGCATCCAGGTAGCCTAAATCTGGGTATGACGATGCGAAAATGACACTTTACAGAAAAAGGCTGACATGCACGTGCATGCTAAGGACATGTTCTGTCACCCACAACTCGTCATCTCTTTGAGGGCAATGGTACTGGCCAGCACACACCGTGTTGGGGATGGAGACACACTGGATGCCCGACAACGGTTGTAGGAATCCCGAACAAAGTAAATTTTTTCACAGTGACTCTTCGTCTTCATGCTTGGAAAGTCATGGATGGTGTCTGCACCACAGCAAAGACAGGAGGACAGTAAACATCGTATAAACCATGTCGCACACTGCACGTGGTAGTGGACAGATAGGTCTATGGAGCTATTGCAGACCTCATCAATTGTTTGCCTGTGACTTTTCCATAGCTGTCAAAATTAACTATGCAGGTGGAGGGATCCAAGCACACTGCGTGTATTTATGTTGCGTGATCCACACTGTTCGTCACTTGAGTCAGAACAATGAGGCACGATGTCGCATGCTTGACTTAAAAGGACACACTATTACACAGACAAAATCACACCCACACGCACACACGTAAACACAAGGGTACGATGGTCATTTTGACAGGTATGTGGAATCGGTTTGGTTTATGGCAATCAAAGGTGTTATGTTTTTAACAGGTCATGGAAATAGCCAACAGCCACAAGCAGCTAGATGACAATAAAAATGCCCATAACACTTCATCCACGATCCTACACTGTTTTCCAAGGTAAAATGTTGAAAACTTCGAGGTTGGGTACAATATAATATTATGACTTAGATTGTGTAATTGGTTCTGTAATTCAGTTAATGTGTGCATTTTGGCAATGCCTCTTAATTGCATTTTCAATTCATATCGACTGTTAAAAGTAGGACAAACAATAACGTGATAACTGAGTGACTGCGTTTTCAACAAGAAAAATAAATCACGTTAGCATTTTTTTCTTCTTATTGTTTCTTTGACTTCCTTCTTCTTTTCCTGGTCGTTTTTTCCTTTCCTTTTTTTTTCGCTTTATGTTTTTCTTCCTCTTATTTTTTTGTGATGATGAAAATGATATTTGAGTCATGAATCTGCTGTAGGATCTTTTACGTATAGAGAGCCGTGACAGGGCTGTCCTCCATGCTTCTTATAAAATGTCATCTTGTCATCAACCAGACCCGAGAGGAACACAATGCAGACTTTGTCAGGAAATTAGTACAGCACCCAATCTACATCCGCAAAGTGGATGAAGCATGATTGAGCTTCAGTCTTCCCATTGAGCCCATGGGTAGGAGCCAGTCTGAGCCAATTGATAAGATTCGAACTTAAAACCTCCCAGCCACTAGTCCTTGACACTACCACTGCGCCACTGCGGCTTGTCTAACAACAGTATAATAATATGCTAATAATAATATGCTAGAGAATGCCTGCTCAATTCCAAAAGAAACAGAATGAATATAGTGAATCTTCATGCATAGGCTATTGAATGTGTGGACATTGGAAGTGGACTCTTCTTCTTCTTGACTTTCAATTCTTTCCGTGGTCTTTGATTTCTTGATTATCTTCTTCTTTTTATTTCTTTATCAGCATCAGCTGCGCGACTCACTGGAAGTCCCACTTCCAGGAGGTGGAGCATCACGACAGCCTCAACGGCACACCTCTTCCCAGGTGGCGAACTTCGGGGCTCCCTGGTACAATCCTTGTACCGCCCATGGGGTCAGCCTTTCTTACCAAAACACATTGTGGCGCCCCAGTTACACATCATAACCAAATCACAATAAGTAATGTATTGCATTGATCGCATAAACAATCCATTTATTGTGTTCACCACTTTATGCTTAATTACAGTGTGCCACAACCTAATTACCACACCACAAAGTATAATCACTTATTCTACTGTGACGCATTACTTCTCTTGCACAAAAATATTTTCTATTATCTTTTCATATCGATCCTTTTCATTGATTTACAAAATCACATATATTTAAATAATCCTTCATTATTCTTTTTCTTCTTCTCTCTTTTCACGACACTAATTTCACACACCATTTTATCCACTTCAGATTTACACAAAGAAACTCTATGAACGAAACTCAATGAGACTCTAGTTCCGTCGCGTCTATCATCAGAAGTGGCGTCTGCAACGCATAAATCCTGATCCAGATTCAGATCTAGATCACCTGATACATCATACAGGCGAGCTAGCCAATAGCTCGTGTGCTACATGCACACACAAAAAGGACCTCCACTTCTTTTAGGCCATCTAAGTCTATTGAGGACAAAAATCATTTCACACACACACACAACAAACCACACCCACACACACACACACACAAACACACCCACACGCACGCAGGCATACGCCCGCGACAAACACACTCTCAACAACTCTCTGACACACACACCACACACACTAAAAACAGTGAGTTCAATTCAGCCCCTACACAGGCCGACACGGTGTTTTCTAGTTTGTGTGGTCACACACCATTCATACAACATTGGTGCTACCCCGCAAACTGAATTAAAGAAAAATATCCTTAGCTAACTTACTGTTTAAAAAAAGAAACTAATGTATGCGGCATGCAATGACACGCACACATGACACACCCCATCCTGGTGACAACAAAGTTGTCCACAAAATGTTTTTACAAAAAGAACATTTTTTTAAAATGATTTTCTTTTTGATCAAGAAACCTTTGCACAAAAAGTCCATCATAATGGAGCAAAATACATTTTTATATACCGATCTTCAAGAGAGGCAAAGAAAAGGCTGCCAAGAGAGGGATATAAAATCCTCTGCCTGAGACAGTTTGATTCTTAGAGGGTGCCTCAATAATGGTCATGTCACCTTTTCGTGCAGTGCCTTTTTCGGGGTGCGCAGTCCAATACTGCTCTGCGGTACAGCACATTTCTTCCGAGGTTTTGAACTCCCTTTCGCGAAGAAAGTCGGAAAGATCTTTGCTGACTGTTTGCAATAGTTGCTGGTGATCCATGTGTGGGTAGAGATTTTGTCACCATAGTGTTGGAGCTACAGGCTTTACTCATATTGATGTTTTAGTGCTTAATGGATCCTCGTGCATCGCATTTATTTCTATGAGACTGAAACTGAATAGAAACTGAATGTGGTAGAAACATGCTTTTATCCGAGCAATCCGAACGTGTCTGACGTCATCATGAGCCTCAAAATTACCAATGGCCAGATTTTGCTTTCTTAGGATGCGTTTTTAAATTCCTTTTTCGAAGAAATTACACCATTGGGTATACATTTTTAGGATGCGCGCCTGCGCACTGCTAATCTGTTAAAATTGTTGGAAAAGAGTGCAAGTGCATACAATTTGGACATTACAGGTGCCTTGTGAAACGGCCTCTCAGGACGCATTTTGAAGAGTGACCACACTATTTCGCATTTCACGGGAGATTAGGCTTTGGGGTAGAATATTGCATGACTGCAAAGTTTATAAATTGCAGTTTAAGTATCTAAAACGGTGTCTGGAATGTTTGCGTTTATTTTGGAAGTCAGCGTAAAGAGATTGAAAAATAATTTAAACAGATTCACATCTAGAACATCCAGATAATATGTGCAATAGTTTCAATGTAAGCCTTTAACGAAGTTATACATCAACTGTAGTCAACGTGGTGCAGTGGTAATGTCGCAGACTAATGACTGACTATTGGCATCGAAGCTCGTCAGAGACTTGATGTTTTCTTTTTTCGGTCCTGGACTGACTCCTACCCAGAGCGAGTGTGCTATGCGCCCAATGGGAAGACTGAAGTCACTGAGTTAAGGTTCATTCATTGGGTGGAGAGAGTTTGCTCTAATATCCGAAGTCTGCAGGTGTCTCACAGTAGCTTTTCTCAGCTCCGTTCAGTTCACGCCTTTTGCTAACTCTCGTCACCAGCATAAACCAATTTAAAGTGTTTTATGCATTAGGCTTACATTGTTTCATAGTGGTAAGGTATTTTCCTATCCCCAGCCAGATTTTGATCATTGATTTAATGATAAGAATATTTGCCTCTGTTAAAAGAAATTAACTTGAAACAAATAGTTCTCTGTGGAAAACTGAAAGGAGCTAGAATGAGGGGAATTAGTGTACTGTGGTCTGTATTTCTCGGGTCTGCTCAACACCTGGATATCATTATGAACGGAAGCGAAGAATACAGCCCTGTGAGACAGTTTCAGACTAAAATGCAAGTACATAGCATCGTCTTTTTCATAACCATCCTCATCTTGTCAATAATCAGAAGTAAAAAAATCATATTTTGTGGTCTTCCATCCCATGCCCTCATATTGATCTCAGTTTCGATAACCAGTCCGACCTATATTATTCACCGTAATATAGTGCGTTCGGGTCGAAGTCAACGGGATCAGTAAGTTCTGGGGAGATGCCGATGGACGGACGTGGTGCGTCCTTTCGCGGAGGACCTCATTGACACTAGTTCCACAACCAAGACATTTTTTATCGTCAGTGCGAGGCTTAGATCAGAACAGGGCTCCACTGAACTCCACCGAAGTGGCTGAGCAGCAGTGCGGTGTCTCCTCTGGTAAGTGCTCTTGACGAAATGACATAGATTTACTCCCTTTTGACTGCTGGTTTCAGTGTCTGTGACATAAAAAAACGGGGGCATAGCCGCGAGAGGAAACTCGCGACTGAGTGGGATGGGAGACACTGTACCACCCAGAAGATGAGACAGCGAAAAGAAAAAAGAAAAATATACCCAAAGAGTGACCAGTGTCTTGTTTTCTATGTTTCAATGCCATCGTCATCGTCATCGTCGTCATCATCATCATCAATACTTTAAAGTAGTAGCAGTAGTAGTAAGTAGTAGTAGTAGTAGTAGTAGTAGTAGCAATCACAGTAGTAGTAGTAGTAGTAGTAGTAGTATTAGTAGTAGTAGTAGTAGTAGTAGTAGCAATAACAGTAGTAGTAGTAGTAGTAGTAGTAGTAGTAGTAACAGTAGTAGTAGTAGTAGTAGTAGTAGTAGTAGTTTTGTGATATTATTGATGGTGGTGGTTGTGATAGTGATGGTGATGGTGATGTTTCTTGTTGTTTATAACAAAATAAATGTGTTTGTTTGTTTGCTTGTTTTTCTACCTAGCGGCTACTCCCTGGTAATATCTTGTTACCTCTTTGTTTTTGCACTCGAAATAGACTGAAGAACCACAAGGTTTGTAATGGCAGAACTGTTCATCACTGCTGTCGTAGCAGTCAGTTTTGTGGTCGCACACCAAAGTGTATGGTATCTGTTCCAGTTTGTCCTCACACACGAATGAGGGTGGAAGTGGTGTCAAATCTGATCTACACAAAGTCCCCTGATTCCAACATGCACTTCGGATATCACAAGCAAGAAATGTACGAGTGAAATGACCCAAAGGACATGCAAGAAAAGAGGTGTTGTAAAGCAAGTCCTGGTCAAATGACTGAAATGACTGGAGCTTTAAGATGCTATTGCGAGATACTGATGCATATGTGAAGCTCTGACGCAGTTCGCATACAAAGGTGGCGGGTATTTTCGTGAAGCATTTCATTTGTTTTATGCTGAAGGAGCCAATTGTATGATACAAACACTGCCCCAAACAGGGACTTTCTGCGGATACTGCTACATGCCGGAAATAAATGGTACCACCCACTTGCTCCCACGTGTTTCTATAACTGCAACAACACAGTTTCAATGCAAAATTCAATTAACAATGATAATAACTAGAGGGCTTATGTTTGCCTTTGAGAGCAAACATGACAGGATTCTCCCCTCAAACAGCCATTTGCAAGTTATTCAATGTTAAACTTTGGCCAAATTTGGTCATTTATGTCCCCACTTCCGGTTTGATATCTAGCAGAAGTGTTGCAAATCTGCTCTTTAATAAATATTGAAAATATTATTCAATTCAGTCAAGCGGATTAAGTTTAGAATTTGGCAACATGTTGCAATTTTTGGCAATATTTTTGCCAAAATCTCGCCAATCACTTTAATATATAAATATGGCAATAGAATAGTGTCCTCCAACTTTCGTGTAAATTTCAGCAAAAATTGTTTAAAGGTGAGCACCCTGAATGGATGAGTTGTTTGCAAGAAACACGTCAAGATCACCAGGAAAACGCGCTTTACAGAGATCGCAACACTCACTTTACTCTGGTTTCCCAGAAATCAAACCGTCAAATCGGCGATTCCTCCTTGGCAGAACGGTGATGGAAGTCAAATTCTTTTAAGGACCTCCTGAGTTTAGATCAAATCCTTAGCATGAAATTTTCAGCAATACAAGCCTTTTTATTTTGTTATTTTTAAAATGTTATGAAGTTTACCTAAAGGCTGTCTTTCTTGTGATCTCGACGTGTTTCTTGCAAAAAACTCATCCGTCAGGGTCCACCTTTGAAAAACAAGAAATCCCACCAATGGAAAACAATGAATTTGACACAACCGCAATTTACATAAATTTGAATAACTTCCAAACTATTTAACATATTGTCAACAAACTCTTTTCAGATCTGGGCCCACATAATTATGGACTATAAGATCCAGCAGTTATTTTTTTGACGTCCCTTCCGGTTTTGGCCTATCTGTTAACACAAATTTACCTGCAGGTTCCCAGCCACAACATTTCCAGTTGGTACTTCTGGTTCGGAAAAATACCGTAAGTGTTGGAAATTAACTTTCTAGTCAATACGAAAAATATGAATGCATTCGGGCCAGCCGTTTTCGATATATTCACGATTAAAACTTCGCCGATTTTGCGGTTTTTGACCATGTTTCGCCGAATTTTCGGCGAAAAGTATATCCCTTAATACCCCGCCAGTTTCTTGAAATTTAAAGCCAAATCAGACCGACAAGAAAAGGGGGGGGGGGGCAAAAAGAAAAAGAAAAGAAGATAAAGAAGAAGAAGAGGAATTCTTACAATAACAATAGTCTTCAACTAGAGGTCTTCTGTTTGCCTTTGAGAGCAAACATGACAGAATTCTCCCCTCAAACAGCCGTTTGCAAGTTATTCAAGATTAATAATTTGGCCAAATTTCGTCCCCACTTCTGGTTGGTACTTCCGGTTTGGGTTTATACAGGGAAGTGCTGCAAAGCTGCTCTTTAATAAATACTGAAAATATGAATCCACTCAGTCCAGCTGTTTGTAAGATATTCAAGTTTAAAATGTGGCAATGTTTTGCCATCTGCCAAAATCTCGTCAATCGGTTTACTATTGTAAATATGGCATTAGAATAGTGTCCTCCAACTTTCCAGTAACTTTCAGCAAAATCGGTTAATAGCCAAGAAATCCCACAAATGGAAAACAATGAATTTGACACAACCCAATTTACATTAATTTGAATAACTTCCAAACTATTCAACATATTATCATCAACAAACTCCATTCAGACGTGGGCCAGCAGAAGGGCTATATATCATCCAATAGTTATTTTTGGGACGTCACCTCCGGTTTTGGCTATTCAGTGAACACAAATTTACCTGCAGATTCCCAGCCAGAGCACTTCGGGTTGGTACTTCCGGTTCGGAATATACCAGAAGTGTTGGAAATTAACTTCTAGTGAATACTCAAAATATCAATGCATTTGGTCCAGCCGTTTTCGAGATATTGAAGATGTTCGCCGAATTCGTGTTTTTTCGGCAAAATATCGAATTATCGGTGAAATCATTACTAAAGTCGCAATAGACGATTTTTGGAAAAAAAATAGTGCAGAGCACTTCGTGGAAATTTGAGTTGTTTACCTCTTATATTCGGTCAAATACCATAGCAACAATGCAACAATGGCGTCGAAGCTTGAAACCGCAGGATGCGAGTCGGCGACTTGCAAACTATTTTTTTTTGTAAATTAGGGGTGGCCAGTGGCCACAAACTGATAAAACTTGCAAAATGTGACGTAAAAAAATATGAATGACATTTTTTTAGAATGACGCATATATAAGTGCTGTATATCTGCTCAAACACACGAGTCGATAGGCTACGAGAGCTGATGGTAGAGTGACTTCCCCTGTTTGACCGATTGAATTAGGCAAGATCACTCCCACACACACCCACCATGAAATTACTCCCCTTAATTATTTCCGAACAAATCCTATTCCTTTGTGCCCTGTAACTTTCCTGAAAATTTCAGCCCAATTGGATAAGAAATGAGGAAGAATAAGAAAAAGACACAAAAACAAAAACAAAAAACTCAAATGCAATAGTATTCTCCTTGTGGAGAATCCTAAAGATAATAATAATAACTAGAGGGCTTAATGTTTGCCTTTGAGAGCAAACATGACAGGAATATCCCCTAAACAGCCATATGCAAGATATTCAATATTTAAATTTGGCCATTCCCACTTCCGGTTCACATTTTTGACGACAGCATTGCAATGTTACTTTCTAAAAAATACTGAAAATATAAAAGTATTCCATGCAGCCATTTTCAAGTTATTCAAGATTAAAGTTTTGCCAAAATTTGCCATTTTTTGCAATATTTTGACCAAATTTTTGGCCAATTGGTTTAATATTGAAAATGTAGTATGCGCATAGTGTCCTTCAATTTTCCTGCATATTTCAGCGAAATCGGATGAAAAATAAAAAAAATCCCATGAATGGGAATAAGTGAAAGTGACACAACCAAATTTACATAAATTTGAATAACTTCCAAACTATTTAGCATATCATCACCAGACTCCTTTCGGACCTGGGCCAAAATAGGAGCTACAATATCCAGTACTTTGTGTTTTTACGTCAATTCCGGTTTTGGCTAGTTCTTGAGCCAAATGAAAGCTGCACGTTCCTAGCTGGAGCACTTCCGGTTCGTACTTCTGGTTCGGTTTTATAAGGAAATGTTGGCAATCTATGTTTAAGTATATGCTGAAAATATGAACCTATTCCGTTCAGCCGTTTTTGAGATATTCAAGATTGAAATGTCGCCGATTTGGGGGATTTTCGGCCATAAATTGCCTATTTGGGCTATTTTTGGCCATATTTCAGCCCAGTTTGGGGCTAATAGGTTTAATATTGGAAATATAGCATTTTCCTGAAATTTTCAGCGAAATCGGATGAAAAACAGAAATATCCATACATGGAAATAAGTGTAAGTGACAACCCAATTTACATAAATTTGAATAATTTCCCAAACTATTTAATATATCATCACCAAACTCCTTTCTGACCTGGGCCCTCATAAGAGCCAAATGAAAGCTGCAAGTTCCCAGCTAGAGCACTTCTGCTTCGTACTGCCGGTTCGGTTTTATACCGGAAATGTAGTAAATCTATTTCTAAGTAAATACGGAAAATATGAACAAATTCCTTTCAGTCGAGTTTTGAAATATTCAAGATTCAAATTTCGCCGATTTCGCGGTTTTTACAGACATATTTTGCCGAAAATTCGTCGAAATCATTAAATATTTCAAATGTTATATACCCACAGGGTCCTGCAACTGTTCTGCAAATGTCATCCAAATCGAACAAAAAGGAGGGTGGGGGAGAAATTTGTTTTTCTTACAAATGCAATAGTATTCTCCCTAAAGGGGAGAATCCTAACTATAGAATGGCTGATGTTTACCTTTGAGAGCAAACATGACAGGATTTCTCCCCTCAAACAGCCGTTTGCAAGTTATTCGATATTAAAATTTGTCCATTTTGAATAACTTCCAAACTGTTTAACATTATCATCAACAAACTCCTTTCAGACGTAGGCCAACATAAGGGCAATAACATCCAATTGTTATTTTTGTGACGTCATTTCCTGTTTTGGCTATTCCGTGAACACACATACCTGCAGGTCTCCAGCCAGAGCACTTCCGGTTGGTACTTCTAGTTCCTAAATATACCGGGAGTGTTTGAAATTATTTTCTAGTGAATACTGAAAATATGAAAGCATTTGGTCCCCAACGTTGTTGGTTTTTAGATATTCAAGATTGAAATTTCGCTGATTTTGCCGAATTATTGTCAAAATCGTTTAATATTGTGAAATTCGCTATTCCTTAGTGCCCCGTAACTTTTCTGAAAATTTCAGCCCAATCGGACAAACAAAAAACGGAAAGGAACAAACAACCCTCTTACATATGCAATAGTATTCCCGTTATGGAGAATCCTAATAATGATAATAATAAAAACAGCAACAATGATGATGATGATGAACTGATGAAACTAATACTATTAATAACAACTAGAGGGCTTATGTTTGCCATTAAAGCAAACATGAATGGATTCCCCCTCCACTCTGCCCTGACGTGGGAACAAAGTAACAGTACTCTTCCTATAACGATAATATTACATTTGTGAGCAGGTGTGCAAATATGCAAGGGAAAAACCACACACTTCTAAGCAGCACACTGTCACGTTGCCATAGAAACCAATGGCGATCACGAAACATGTTTGCTTTCACTGTAAGGCCATGACTGTATCTCGTGTATGTAACTGCCAAGTTTTAAGGTCCAGACGCGAAGCGTTTTGACGCTACAAGCAAAGTACGAAAACATGTGTACTTTGAAAGTGTTTCCTAAATTTGTATGGGCAGCTAATAAGAGAGAGAGAGAGAGAGAGAGAGAGAGAGAGAGAGAGAGAGAGAGAGAGAGAGAGAGAGAGAGAGAGAGAGAGGAGAGAGAGAGAAATATGCTCGCATTTCTCTGTCCTATTTTCAGTTAAGGCTGAAATTTGGCGCGATTCAGCCATTGTTTGGCCATATTTCGGCCGAAACTGAAACTTGAAACCTGAAACTTAACATTGAATATTGAAAAGTCAGCTTAAAATAGGTGCCTTGAAATGTTTCTACAAATTTCAGCCAAAGTGCATGAAAAAAATAGAACACAACAGAATTAACGTAAATTTGAATAACTGTAATACACTTTTAGTGTGCGTGTGTGTACGTGTGTGTGTGTCAAAGTCAAGTCAAGTCAAGTCAAAATGATCTTTATTGAGGATAAAGGAGTAAGCTTGACAGCTGTTTTTTGCATCCTGTCCTCAGAATGAAAAGTAACACGAAAGCAACTCGAAAAATAACTCAACATGCAAAACAAAACATTCCAAACCACTAAACATTAGCCTAATAATATAACGCATTGAAAATAACTCTATTGAGAGAGAGAGAGAGAGAGAGAGAGAGAGAGAGAGAGAGAGAGAGAGAGAGAGAGAGAGAGAGAGAGAGAGAGAGAGAGAGAGAGAGAGAATGAATGGGATATTGAAGTGAAAGAGATTGTCCCTTCCCCATTTCATTTTCTCCCCCCCATCACCCATATTAACAAATGTCCTAGACAGAATGGAACAAAGCTAAGAACAATCAAAGTATAAAACTTGTAAAGTAAAAATTTAAAGGACATGTTCTGACAGAATAGGTGCTAAATTTCTAAAGTTAGAGACTAATTCATAGGGTTTCTAACATATGATTTTTAAGTGCTTTCATAAATGTCTGTCTTGATGCACACGATTTTAAATTAAAAGAAAAATTGTTCCACACCGTACAGCCTGAGTACAAGAAACTAGATTTATAAAGATTATTACGTTGTAATGATGTTTTTCAGTGTGTGTGTGTGTGTGTGTGTGTGTGTGTGTGTGTGTGTGTGTGTGTGTGTGTGTGTGTGTGTGTGTGTGTGTGTGTGTGTGTGTGTGTATGTGTGTGTGTGTGTGTGTGTGTGTGTGTGTTCTTCAGTGTAACGTCCTTCCACTAAAAGTGATTCAGACAAAATTATATTGCTGTGTGTTTTGGTGTGGTTGAGTTGTGAGTAGATGTGTCTGTAAGTGAGAATATGTAAGAATATAATAAGTATTAAGTTAGTGATGTAATCATGACACCCCACCCCACCCCACCCCATTAAATAAAGTTTATCTTCATTTAAAGAATATAACCAATAATGAACAGGGTTAAAGATAAATACTAATTGAACAACTTAATAAATATTTAAAAATGGAATCAAGGACAAAGTAATCATTTAATGTACAGGATAGTGTTAATGGAGTAGATCCATCATTAAAGCAGTCAATACCCGATTTCATAAAGGGCTCTCTTGCTCTTTGACAGTGAGTCAGTAAATGACTGACACTAATAGATTCATCACACATACATTTAACATGACAATATTTTGTTTTAAATGAATTCAAACGAAGTCTATGGATTAAACTTTCAATCTCCCTGGACGAGAAAGTAACACGTTTGTGTGGTGTTTTTTCATTGTCTCTGTTATTATATGTAAATACAGTTATGATAATACTGAACATCTGAGTTCATCAATAAAGTTTTAACATTTTCATGAGATGTTTTGTTTATAATTGAGAAACATTCTATCAGATCTAAGGGAACAATAATTGAGACTGCGTTGTTACGATTTTTAGCTGCCTTTTCTGCAGCTTGGTCTACCCGTTCATTTCGTGATATTCCACAATGAGAAGGCACCCAACGAAAAGAAACAGAAATGCCTTTCATGGAAAGAAGGTGTATTATATGATTAATTTCAAGTATCATGTCAAGTCGTATACATGAATTGGGAGATTTTATGATAGCATACAGTGCTGCTTTAAAGTCAGTACATATTAAGACTTGACTATTATTTATAGCAAAATTTAAAATGAAATCCACGGACTTATGTATAGCAACTAATTCAGCGCTATATATAGATAACTTTTTACCAAGATAAAACAACTTTTCTACCTTTAAGCTAGGAATTATGAAAGCTGCTCCCGTGTTATTATCTTCTAATACTGAACCATCTGTGAATATATTAAAGTGGTAGTTGTAATTATTCTCTAAGTGGGTGCATACAATAGTTCTCAAAATATTTGGATAATCTTTTTTAGATAAATGAGTGTAGTCAATGTCAAAAATAGCTTTTGATTGCTCCCATTTTGATATAGGTGAAAATGTGGGGTTTTAGCAATGTTATTTTTATCTATTTTTTCATCTCTTAGAAGATCCGAGGAAAGCGAATAAATAGATGTTGTGGATTGTATATTTTGTGTACGTTTTCCAAAATCCTTTTCTGATTTTAGAACATACCTCTTCTGCACAAAAATTGTTTTGCGAAAAACTTTTCAAAACGAAATTTTGAAGCAGAGACTTTTCGAAGTTGTGTGAGCGGTAAAACTCCCACTTCGCTATATGTCCCTAAGTTAGATGTATGTGTGGGAACCCCCAGAGCAATTTTGTAAGCTTTGCAATCAGTGCTCTGAAGTTTATTCAAAAGGTATTAGGGTGCATTAAAAAATACCTCTTGAGCATAATGATAGTCTTGAGCGTACAAGGGCAGTTGTTAAAATGGTATTTCTTTTCATTACTACTTTCATCCATAGGCATATATCGTCAGCAAAATGTGCTAATTCGCTATCTTTAGAAAGGCATTTGGGTAGATCAGAAATTAAAATATTAAACAATGTGTGTGTGTGTGTGTGTCTGTGTGTGTGTGTGTGTGTGTGTGTGTGTGTGTGTGTGTGAGTGTGTGTAAAAAATGCAAATTTGACAGCTTCTTCTTCTTCTTCTTCTTCTGCGTTCCCAGGTCCATATGGCCATAATGGGTAAGGTATGTATGTGTCTAGGTTTTCAGTTTTCACTGGTCTCCCCGCTGCATACAGCATGACACATTCCAATTTGGGAGGAGCTCAAAGGAGAAAAAACATTTGGAAGATTTTTTTGTAAAAGGCAGGAGAATGGGCCAATAAGTCAGAAAGATAGTAGATGATAGAAAGCAAAGGAAAAAGGCAGAGTCAAAGCAATAGTGAGTGGCAGATTAAAGTAAGTTACAAGCACAGAACTTCCAGAAGGTGGGGGAACTATTTTTTTACGAAAGACTCCCCATGGGGAAAATTTGACAGCTACAAACCGAACATTCTCACATTTAGTACGTTCCCTTCCAACATCGCTTATGGCTGTCCTTTTAATACATTTGGTAAAACCAGCTGTGCGATCGGGCGCGAATGTCTTTAATGAAGTCATGCACCTGAACGACCATGGTTCCTAACGTGTAGCCTAACACAATTAAAATAAAATATATTTTCTTACAAGTATGGCTCAATGATTCCAGAATCTTTCAACCCGATAAAGATGTTTTCATATCGTTGAAGCTGAAAGACGTTTTGTAAGTGATCGAAATGCTTGTAAGTCTCAAAAACAAGCAGATGTGCTTTATGGCGCTGACATAAATCTTCAGCTTCCTCCCAAGATACTTTCTGTCTGATGTTTATATTTCGGAATCTCCTTCGAAAAGGTTTTAAGATAAAACAACGATCTTTATATGTAATATGTCCCACTCCACAATAATCACTGGTATAGGGGCAATGTCCTTCATCCTCCCCTCCCAAACAGTCTGGCTGCTTATTGCATGGAAAGTGGTGTTTTATAGTTTTCCACAGAGGGACAGAACAATTCCACAGGCCCTTAAGGTCTTGCTGAGGACGTGAAGAGTTGGGGTGGAAGGAGAAGCTGAGTTTAAAGCCAAACATGGGTCTTTTATATTGGGAATACCGCTTGCGAAACTCCATCGCAAAATGGACGTACATAACCCTGTTGCTTAGATCAAAGAGTTCTGGCCTTGGAAGTCTTCCAGAACAGAACGAGCCGATAGGAGATTTAGAGTTCTGATATGCATACAGATTTAGGCTGCATTGGGGAAAATCCATCTGTTGCATGCTCACAATAATGCAATGAATGGCAGGGATGGTCACAATGGCCCAAGTGTCCAGAGAAAAGTGATAAGATGTCACGCCATCCCATCCTGGACTGGTCACTGACCCTGGACAGAATGTTGACCGTTACTGTGAGACGTTTGCCTAGTTCCTGCCTAGTTCCTGATAACGAGAGACCATCAATAACAAAATGTAACCAGTATTTGAAAACGCGCGAAACAAATGAGAGTTAGATTACAAAAACGAATGCCTCCATCGTGTAAT
>CM065706.1:33554703-33559703 GCA_017654935.2 Phymorhynchus buccinoides | reverse complement strand
CTTTGCTGTCCTATAAACAATGTGGTCATTCATTGCTGTGTTACTCTTACTGACACTCTAGGTCCCTTAACAAAGTGAACCAAATGCCTTTCGCAGTATTCAGGCAACACCAATCCGGCTACCAAAGCAGTCACCGGGTACAAACCCCGACCAGCCCAACTCCTGCCCTTCATTTACCACGACTTTGACTTATGGCCCCTAATTCACTAGTCTTTTAGAGTGGCAGGCCCCTGCGCTGTGCCGCCTGGCGCTGCTGCTGCTGCGCTGGCGGGGCCTGCTGTGATGGAGGTGTCGGTGGGCTGGTTCCAGTCCACCACAGTTTTCACGAACTAAATAGTTTCTATGCTGAGCTGTGTGGCCTGGTGGTACTGTATAGACAATTCTGTTTTCGTGAGAACCCGTATGAACCATTAGGGACACATGCGATCCAGCGATTGTCCTATCTCCTGTCCTAGTGGCACAACAGGCAATGGAGGAGCTAGCTAACCAAAAGAACACGAAAGGCCAGATGGTGTGGATGAGGCGCCTGCTCAAGGTGGTGGAGGTGTGATGGTGTGGAGGTCGAAAAGACCCCATGGTGCCAGTGCAATGGCGTCTAACTGCCGAGCAGAATGTGAAGGAAATTCTGCACCCATGTGCCCTTCCTTTTCTGCAAGATCCTGAAGCTTTAGTCCCGTAGGATTTCCCTTGCTCCTACACGGAACGACTCACCACCAGGTTCCTCGCCTTCCTCCACGTTTCCGTGCTTCCATTGCCAGCCAGCTGCACATGAACTGCACAGAACACTTTTGGGAAGAAGATAACAGAAACCTGTGTAGCCGAGACGTGCAGGGGGTTCACCACGAGTTGCTGCATTCTGGAGGAGCAGTGGGACACCAGCCAAGAGCAAGACATCCACTGTCTCATCGAGTCCAAGCTCAGGAGGCACCAGGCACGAGGTGCTGTTAAAGACTGGCACATCCTTCAGACTTGACAGCATTCACACACAAGCGTTATTGACTGACGAAATGATCAGAACATGTCTATAAACTCTCAATGCATTCAGCTATTTCATTGATACATGTCACTATGAAATTCGCAATGTTTGATTTTCTGCTAGTTTTCTTAATTAATTTTACTTAAGGCACCATTTTCAAGTACAAGTGATGGGTTACTCTTTTAACAGCAGTACTGTGATCATCTATGGATTTGACCTCACTGTTCAATTTATTTTAGTACATAGTACTGTGCTGTTACCCTGCATAGAATCAAAATGCTTAAAGAGAGGTATTCCAATATATTAATATTTTAGTTCTCCAAACACGTAGGGGGGTATTTAAGCGTTACTGAAATACATGTATTTCAAAACTTAGTAGGAAAAATTAAGGCGGCGTTTCAATCAAGCTCACGTTCTAGTATACTTTATTATTTCAAAAAGTGAAAATAATTGTAAGGTGCGACATCGTGACAGAAATACAACAAAACTAAAGGAAAACCCCCATTATCCAAACGTGTGAAACGCAATTATACGAGCCAAAATATTATCATTAAAATTCATTAAATCAACTTAGAATGTGTATATTTAAACACACACACACACACACACGCATGCACGCACACACAGAGTAGAATGCATCATGAATTTAAGAGATGAGTTATCCAGGATAGAACGTGATATTAATGTTTTGTGTGCCCGTGATGTCAGCTTCAGTATCCAATACCTGCGTCCTGATGGCAACAGTCCACAATGGTGGGCTAGAACATGACTATCATCAGTCTCTATCTGTCTGGCGTTTCGCACCACTCGCTCAGCATACAACGCTTCCGGACATTTTGCCTTTCACTCACAACCTTACTGCACACATTCACCATGTCACTCAGCACTCGCTCTGAGCAGTATATTTAAACCAATATACTATTGTGTATGTTGTCATGCAAGTGATTTGATTTTGAATACGACGAAGGCTATGAAAACCTGATCAGCATAATAGGTAAACTGAGAGAGAGAGAGAGAGAGAGAGAGAGAGAGAGAGAGAGAGAGAGAGAGAGAGAGAGAGAGAGAGAGAGAGAGAGAGAGAGAGGGGGGGTGAGAGAGAGAGAGAGAGGGAGAGAGGGAGAGAGAGAGAGAGAGGAGGGGAGAGAGAGAGAGAGAGAGAGAGAGAGAGAGAGAGAGAGAGAGAGAGAGAGAGAGAGAGAGAGACTCAGACTCAGACTCAGATACTTTATTTTACAAGGATAAGAATTTAGGCTGGGCCTATTCTTCCATTCTGTCCTTGGTTCTAAGCATGCAATACATAACTACTACTATAAATGAACATTGAGATATAGGAACATCGCCAACAGAAACAAACAACTAACAGTAATATAGCAACGACATGGTAGGCAGAGCATCAACATCAGCAATAAAAACAAACAAAACTGAAAATTAACCAACCAAATAAACAAACAAGCAAATAAGTAAATGAAAAACACCTCTGTCATTTAAATGACGTATCCTACTACTAGAGAGAGAGAGAGAGAGAGAGAGAGAGGAGAGAGAGAGAGAGAGAGAGACGAGAGAGAGAGAGAGAGAGAGAGAGAGAGAGAGAGAGAGAGAGAGAGACTGGACACTGGAAAACTTTATTTGACAAGGATAAAGATTTTAGGCGATGCCTATTCTTACAATCTGTCCTTGGATAAAAACAAAGAAATTTAAGAAACAAAAAAAACGTTTGAAAACATACTCTCTCTCTCTCACTCTCTCTCTCTGAATCTCTCTCATACACACATACATTGTTTATACATATAAAAATACACATAGTGAAGCAAATAATTGATGACAAGTAGGAGGTGAAAGCAACATCAATCCAAACACATTTGACAAACAGTTTAAAGGCAAACAAATAAACAAAGCATAAAACTGAGATGTAAACATTCAATTGACATATACCATGTATATAACATGTAGTTGTACACAAGGCAATAAAGTTATACAGTGTGCGTTCAAAATGACACAGGATTTAAGCAGGGCTGTAAATTATGTTTGCCCACACCATCTTTTTGTATCGTGAGATGGAAGGGCATAACTGAATGGCAGAGGGAAGGGAATTCCAAATTGAGGAACCTGAGAAGGCAAAATTTGATTTGTATTTGTCAATTCTAGTGTTTGGCAAAATGTAGTTGCTGGAACCATAACGATGTGATGCCGTGGTAACTAATGATTTTAGGTATTGTGGGACTAAGTCATTATGCACTTTGTACATGATGATTGCTTTGTTGTACTTTAATTGTGAATCTAACGGAAGGATGTTTAATTTTGCTTGTTTTTCTGATGTGGTGAGGTTTGCGTCAGGAAGAATAATTTTAGCTGCTCTTTTGTAGATATAATTGAGTTTTAATAGGTGACATTTGGCGGTAGAATCCCAAACTACAGATGCATAGTTGACGTGAGAGAGACAGTGGGCATGGAAGAATAATTTGCGTTCCTCTGTATCTTTGAAAGGTTTAAGGTGTTTTTTTAGTAGGAATAGGCTACGTGCAAGCTTGTGTGCTACCTTCTCAATATGGGTCTGCCACTTCAGTTCTTCATCTATGATCACACCCAGGACGCGGTGCTCTTTTTCT
The DNA here is from genome assembly GCA_017654935.2 of Phymorhynchus buccinoides. Classification (NCBI taxonomy): domain Eukaryota; kingdom Metazoa; phylum Mollusca; class Gastropoda; order Neogastropoda; family Raphitomidae; genus Phymorhynchus; species Phymorhynchus buccinoides. The sequence goes on along the minus strand of CM065706.1, from coordinate 33,556,121 downwards.
TGGTCAATGATGTTATCCTTGAAATAAACTTTGAGATTTAGTTACCATGCTTTTGGTCTTTGTAGGGTGGATGACCATCAGGTTTTGGTCACACCAGGCAGAAACATCATTTAAAGCTGTTTGTAATGAGGTTTGAATGGAGGATAAACGAGCTGCACTAGAGTGGAGGGAGGAGTCGTCAGCAAACAGATCGCATGAGACACTTTCATCTGATATTGAAAGTGGTAGGTCATTAATAAATAAGCAGAACAGGAGGGGTCCTAAAACAGATCCTTGCGGTACACCAGTCTTAATTATCTTAATATCTGAAACTGCACCATTACTTAAGACAAACTGTGTTCTGTTAGTAAGATAGGATGTACAAAAGGAAACTGTATTTTCGTCCTGCAGGTATAGTGCTATTTTTTGTAATAATATTTTATGATTCACAAGATCATATGCCTTCTTAATGTCAAGAAATACAGCACCTGTCATTTTGTTTCGGTTAATTGCTGAAAGCCATGTATCACAGAGACGAACTACGGCAGTTTGACAAGAATGGTGATGCCGAAAGCCAGATTGTAAGGGATGGAAAAGATTGTTGTCCTCAAGATACTGCATTATATGTTTATGAACATGTTTTTCAAGAGGTTTAGATAGAACTGTAAGAATAGAAATGGGTCTAAAGTTGTTTAGGTCAGAAATATCTTTAGATTTAGGCAGTGGTATAACGTTGGCTGATTTTAGACCAGGTGGTACTATGTTTTGTTCCAGGCATGTATTATATATGAAGGTAAGAGGTTCTACTACGTAGGGAAGTGCAAGTTTTAAGAGAGAGCTACTGATTTTGTCTGGTCCCATAGATTTTTTATTTTTCAATTTTGCGATAAGGGAACCAACTTCGTGAACAGCAAGTGAAGGTATTTTAAATGCATTTCCAGGTTTTATGTTACTGTTACAAAAGGTTTGAAGAGAGGACGAAGGACAGTATTCGTTTTCTGGGTGTGTTGGGTCAGGTACCCCTATAGAATCTGCTATGTGTATAAAGTGATAATTGAATGAGTCTGGCGACCAATTGAAGCTATTTAGTGAATTGTGCTTGGACTTATTTGTGATGTTGTTGATGTTGTAGATGTGTCACGATTTGTTGATATCATTTTATTGAAGTGCTGTTTTCTAGAGTCCCGAATGAGATCATTGACTTTATTTCTTAACATTTTATATTCTAATTCTTTGTTTTCAAGTTCCAGTTGCTTTTGTGCTTTAATGTCAGTTGGTAGCGAATCAGTCTTTTCTTTCTTCAGTAATATATATTCATGTTTAGAACGCCCCCGTTGTTTCATAGTTTCAGCTATTTCTGGAGTGAGCCATCCGGGAAGGGTGGAACTTTTAACTCGTTTTGTTCTAAGAGGCGCGTGTTTCTCAATTACTGCTAGAAA
>CM065706.1:33539703-33549703 GCA_017654935.2 Phymorhynchus buccinoides | reverse complement strand
GAAGTAAGGGAGATAGTTCGTTGACAAGAAAGGGCAAGATGAGTTGTTCTCTTCGGATGACATTTTCCATAAACGAAGTTTAATTTTTTTTAAATTGCAGATCTATTGCATAATAATCGTATTATAATCCACATTCCTGCTGGTATTCTGGTATTACTTCAATATTCTTTTCCACGTTATAACAACGATAATGTGCACCATTTAATATTTACCCGAGTCGAAAAATATTATACTCTCTCTCTCTCTCTCTGCCTCTGTCTCTCCATCTCTCTCTCTCTCTCTCTCTCTCTCTCTCTCTCTCTCTCTCTCTCTCTCTCTCTCTCTCTCTCTCTCTCTCTCTCTCTCTCTCTCTCTCTCTCTCTCTCATTCTTTTCTTCTTTCTTTCTTCTTTTCTAGCTGCTATCCCCTCCCCCTCTTACTCACAATCTCGTTTCCTGTGTGTGTATGTGTACGTCTACATGTCTGCATTGTGGTGTGTCAAGTCAAGTGAAGTCAACATTTTATTTAAAGATGGACATTGAGTAAACAAACATACATGTTGTTTTTAACATCACTATCGGAAGGAAGGAACATCAAGCCATCTATAAACATGAACGTAAACCAAACATACATGCCCGAAGCATAGACCATACTGATTAAGGACATAGAAAAAAAAGAAAAGAAAAAAGGAGCATATAACTATTTACAGTAACAAGTATAAAGCTTATGAAAAAGCAATACAATATCAACATAGTGTGCCATATATTAAAATGAAAAAGGGGATACGCACAGCTGTTTTATCTATGGGCAGGCCTGGGGCTGGGAGACATTGAAACCAATTTTAGAATAAACGCACTAGAGCTCTCAAATCACCCCCTAGAATTTAGTATTTATGCACTAGAGCTCTCAAATCACCCCCTAGAATATAGTATTTACGCACTAGAGCTCTCAAAGCACCCCCTAGAATATAGTATTTATGCACTAGAGCTCTCAAATCACCCCCTAGAATATAGTATTTACGCACTAGAGCTCTCAAATCACCCCCTAGAATATAGTATTCATGCACTAGAGCTCTCAACTCACCCCCTAGAATATAGTATTTATGCACTATAGCTCTCAAATCACCCCCTAGACTATATTATTTATGCACTAGAGCTCTCAACTCACCCCCTAGAATATATTATTTATGCCTAGAGCTCTCAACTCACCCCCTAAAATATAGTATATACGCACTACAGCTCTCAAATCACCCCTAAAATATAGTATATACGCACTACAGCACTCAAATCACCCCCTAAAATATAGTATTTACGCAGTAGTGCTCTCAAATCACCCCCTAGAATACAGTATTTATGCACTAGCGCTCTCAAATCATCCCCTAGAATAAGAATAATGGGAAATTATATAGCGCTCTTTCTCACATGAGCTCAGTGCGCTTTACATTGATAACAAGAACATTAAAGGCAAACAAATAATTAATCATTAGAAAGCAAAATAAGCACGATGCTAGCACGCAACGTTCTCTTACTTCCTCACACATACACACACACACACACACACACACACACACACACACACACACACACACACACACACACACACACACACACATGCGCGTGCGCACGCACACATACATACACACACACATACATGCACGCACACATTCACACACAATTAATTATGCAAGAGTAAATTAGTTACAATATAAACATTCTAAGAAGAAACGGACCACATTCACATTGTCAATCAAGTTTGGATACAATACTGCAACTTGAAATACAATCATACTGCCATCGACATACCAATTACATGACTAATTATAATAGACACGTTTTTCAATAACAAAAATACCCTTCTACCTCATTTACAAACATTTAAAGTTTACAAGACGTAGACATTCTACATACAAGATACAAATTATAAAATACATTTTTTACACGATTTCTGCAATAAAACGGACCTCGCCCCTCCACACCCCCACCCCCACCTCACACACAAACACTAATCAATCATAATATGTCCGAAACAAGTGAGTTTTAAGGGCAGAGCGAAAGGCGGAGATAGAGTCAGATGAGCGGACATGTTGTGGGAAGGAATTCCATAAGTGAGGTGCTAAATAGTAGAAGGATCGTTCACCAAAAGATTTCGTGTGGACCCGAGGAACCTTGAGTGTGCAGCAGTCAGAGAAAGAACGTAGGGAGCGAGCAGGTGTGTAGACAGTTACTAGTTCGGAGAGATAGACAGGACCAGAAGCGTGAACAGCACCGAAACAAAGGCAAGCTATTTTATACTTGATTCTAGCCTCTACTGGAAGCCAGTGCAAGTTACGAAGATGAGGTGTTATATGATCAGAACGTGGAATCTTGAGAGTGAGGCGTGCTGCACTGTTTTGCAGTTTTGGGACACGCTGCAGGAGATACTGAGGACAGCCACAGAGAAGAGAGTTGCAATAGTCAATGCGGGAAAGAATAAAGGCAGAGATAAGAGTTTTCGTGGCTGCAACAGACAGAAAGTGTCGAACAGCACTGATTCGTCTGAGCTCATAATTGATGGAACGTATGAGATTAATAACCTGTTTATGCATTGTAAGATTTGAATCGAGGGTAACTCCGAGATTCTTTGCTGACTTAGAAAACTGAACACAAGCATTGCCAACTGTAAGAGTTTCTGGAAGAGAGATAGTTGCAGACATACGCTGAGAGGAAACAATCAGGGTTTCCGTTTTGTCATTATTAAGTTTTAATTTGTTGCATGTCATCCAGGATTTGACATCATGAAGGCAGGATTCCATAGACTGAATAGCGCTGTCAAGTTGGGTAGGTTCTGCCGATTTTTGAAGCTGGGTGTCATCGGCAAAGGAATGGTCAATAACAGAGTGACTAGCAAAAACGTCAGAGAGAGGAGCAGTGTACAGGACAAAGAGAACTGGCCCCAATGAACTGGCATTGACTGCACTCTGGCGTGAAAAATATCGCCATAGGTTGACCATTGTGCAAAGACAATATTCTCAATTATTTTGGAGACAAACGCTAAGTTGGACACAGGCCGATAACTTTTCAAGTCATTATGATCCATGGTAGGCTTCTTTATCAAGGGTTTAACAAGAGCAGTTTTGCACAGGTCAGGGAAAACACCACTCAGTAAAGAGTCGTTTATGATCTGAGTCATGACAGGCACAACAACATCAAGACATTCATACAACAAAGGGGTTGGTAAAGGGTCAAGGTCACACGTCTTGGGGGCAGATCTTTTCAAAACATCAAAGACATCTTTCTCATACACAGGAGAAAAGGCAACAAGAGGGGAGCCTACAAAATCTTTGCCTAGGGGGTGGGAGACAGTGGGCTGCAAGTCAAGCTCTTTCCTAATATTCTCAATTTTGGAATGAAAGAAATCAGAAAACACACATGGCAATGATGGTGGGGGGTAAACAGTCGGAAGTTTGGTAGGTTTAACCCTTGCACACAGTTTGTTTGTAATAGAATACAGTTCTTTACTAGATCTTGCCGCTGCAATTTTGGTACTGTAGTACATCGTTTTTGCCTGATCTGTCAAGAAAGTCACAAAAGTTTTAGCTTTATTATATATTTGTTTATGTACAGTGAGCCCTGAAGAATCTGACTGTGCTTGTGCCTGTCTTCGTTTTGTCTTTGCTTCTTTTATTTCGTCAGGCATCGCACTAAACCAAGGACTTGAGTCTCTGCTAGAAGAAACTTTGCGTGAAGAAACAGGAGCATGTTTGTCCAATACTGACTGAAGGGCACTATCGTACTCGGCGGCAGTACATGAACTAGATGTGTACTTAGATAATTCTACTTTGATATCATTTCCGAAAACAGTTCTGTCGATTGCGCGGATATTTCTGACACTGCGGTACACGTGTTTGTGGACAGGGAGCTCTATGTCAAACAAACTCACAACACAAACATGGTCAGACTCAGGTCATGATTGACCTCTGAGGATCGGTGAACTCCATCACTGGGCCTTTCAATCACCAAGTCCAGAGTGTGGCCATGTTTGTGAGTGGGTCCGGACACAGATTGATGAAGATTGTACATATCTAACACTTCTGAAAACTAAATAGAACTACGATCAGTGCGAGAGTGGGAGAATACAGTATTTATGCACTAGCGCTCTCAAATCACCCCATAAAATATCAAACCATGCAAGATATTTACCCTTTAAAATGCTAGTTCTATCTATGCTGCTGTCACAACAGTATGCAAACTGAAATTGCTAGCCTAGATCTAGAATTATACAAGATCATGCCTAAAGACCTTATAATTGAAATCTCAATACTCATTGGCAGACCCTTTTCTCAGCTTCCAAGGAAATCGTATCATACACTTATTATTCCTTTAATCAACACATACAGCTCTTCAGTCTGGCAAGGGTAAAAGAAAGACAAAAAAGAAGAAGCAGGTTGTTACGTGAACAACAAAATTAAAAGCAATGATCAAGCTCCAACAACATGGAGATGGCGCACATTGTTTAGATCCCAATAACTGGACAAATTCAGCTGGCTGATATCTTGATTAGTCTAAACCTCTCAATACGTTTGGCCATTTCTCTCTCTCTCTCTCTCTCTCTCTCTCTCTCTCTCTCTCTCTCTCTCTCTCTCTCTCTCTCTCTCTCTCTCTCTCTCTCTCTCTCTCATCACTCACTGTGTGTGTGTGTGTGTGTGTGTGTGTGTGTGTGTGTGTGTGTGTGTGTGTGTGTGTGTGTGTGTGTGTGTGTGTGTGTACCCATGCACGAAGAGGGGTGTAGTTTTGCCCATGTTTCGTCTTTACCCTTTAACACTGGAAACCGGGGGTGCAAATACCCCTTAGAACGCTACATAGAGGGTGAGTGTACCCCTTAGGCGAGGAGAAAATCAGAAGCCCTGACAAAAAGACCACGGTCAGTTGTTTTAATCTTCAACAGCATGACATCACACTGATTGTAAATATTTTAAGCAAAACCTTTAACTTTATCACAATATGAACGTTGTTACGTAATTGAAAAACAAACAAACATGCCAATTTCAGGAAAATAGATCTTGCCTTTTATTTTAATTGTTGTGTCATGTAAGTTTTTGTTATCATATGTTATGGGAGTAAGAAAGCTTCAGTACGAGATACGTGCCTAAAATAAAAGCAAGGCAGAGTGTTCCATGAATTAGTATTACTATTGTGTTGTGTGCAATTAAGGAAACGTTACTACGAAGATTGTTTAGTTGTAGTAGAGCCGCACAGTGAGACATGTTTGCTTGTTAAGATTCCTTGCCTGACCCAGTGGCAGAACAGTTCTTGAACGTCTTCCTTCGTGCACTTGTCAGCTTGAACAGTGTGATCTCTATTTGTGATCTGTATTTGTTTCAGCAGGAATTGCTTTAACCGCTGTTGGCTCTGACAGCGAAGATGTTCAAGCCTCATGCTGAATATATACAAAAGGGGACTGGTGGCAGAGTTGAGGGGCAGCACCAAAATGGCCATGGCCACATTGACCTCAGAAGTCACTGAGTGGCCAGTGGAGGCCAACAGGCCCAGAAATCCAACAGTGAGCCAACACAGACAATCAGACACCACAATGGCAAACTGATGACGAGATGCAGATATTTCTGCGCTGGTTCCTTTGTCACAGTTGATGTCTGACAGTTCATTGCTTTGAATCGATTTGTAGATTGTAACTTGTCCGACTATGATGAGTACAACCAGGAGAAATTTTGGAAAGATGATGAACTGGAAGAAAAATGGCTGATCAGAAAACTTCTGTTTGTGTATTGGCAATGGAATGCAGATGCCATTCTGGCCGTAAAACTGCCATTGTGACGTCATAGGCAGTAGAGGTATGGCAGCCAAAAGCAGCCCAGCAATCCACATTATAGCACACGCTATCATAGCACTGACCTTGTGGAAGTGAAGACGACTGGTTGATATGTGTAGAATCAGTACACGATCCAAAGTGATGAAGCAGATCATGAAGGTTGATACTTCTATGTAGAGTATTGAAAAGACACCTGCTGCGTGACATGCTATGCTCCGTTTCCACGCAACATCTTCCCATAAATAGGTACCCTGATATACGCTATCGGCTACGGTTATCATAGCTAAATTTAATCCCATCAGGATGTTACAAGAACATAGATTTGTGATAAATACATCAAACCCTTTCCAAGCTTTCTGTCTCAACGTTATTGCTTGAATAATCAACAACACAATATTGCCACAGATGGCTGAAAGCATATACAGCACAATGATTACACGGTACACACCTGATTTCAACAAGGACTGACATGAAGAGATTTCATCAGAAGGAGCGTGGCACTGGTCAGAGAAGAAATCATTTGGGAGAATGTCCTGACAGCACAGTTTGTAATTGTCAGCAAACACAGTCTGTAGCTGATCCAAGCCTTCAAAGATGTTGGCAGGGAAATCAGTCATGGAACAGCCACGTGCATCCAATACATGGAGATGTGTGAAAGAATGATTGCCTTCAAGGAAAGCACGGTCTACACCGCAGTCACTTAGATTCAGCATCTGGAGATTGGGAAAGAAATGTAGCAGTGACAGATCAAGATCCTTCATTGTGACTTGGGACACGTCCAGCGATTGCAGTTTATGATGCAGAAAAGAAAACCCATCAGTGGGTTCGATGACTGTGGTCAGTGGATTATTAGAGAGAATCAGTTGGCGCAAGTTAGGAAGAAACTTCAAATGTTGATCAGTGATGGAGGTCAGATAGTTTTCACTCAGGTCTAAAGTATGTAGGTTTGGGAGCTGGTTCAACGTTATATTAATCAAATCACATCTTACCAATCTCAGATAGATAAGTAATGTGCTCATTGACACGTATGTGTACTGTAGACCTATGTCACTGGCATCCAAAAAGCGTAGATTTGGATATAATAATGGGTAACTGATACCATCACAGAAAAAGGCCTGTCCAAAGCATGTGCATTGCGCAGGGCACGTGCTATCACACAACAACTCGTCATCTCGTTGAGGACACTGGTGTATGCCGTCACACACGTGCTGGGGATGGAGGCACACAATCGATGCCCGACAACGGTATAATCCTGGACAAGTGTATCTGTCACAGTGCTCTTCGTCTTCATGCTGGGGACAGTCATAGACAGTGTTGCACCACACAAAGACAGGCAGACAATAACCATCGCCTGCACACTGAAAGTGGGTGTCTGGACAGACAGGTGACCCGTGGACAATAGAACTGTTTATCACCTGCATTGTCACATCCCCATGGCCGTCAAACTCAGCAACAGCTGGAGGCTTTGTGTCATACCATATGTGTTCTCTATATCCCCCTGAACACATTTTTGCTTCATCAGTGTGGTCTCTGCAGTCAGGGTATTGATCACACATCCGATGTTTGGGAACACACTGTAAAACATTAAAATTAAAGAGTCTAAGAAATAAATCCTAAAATTAATTTATGTATTTTAAGATTAAGATTAAGATTAAAATTATAGCCCCCTCGACAACAGAGGCCATGTCAGGGCTGTCACCACGTTAAATCTTATACCATGTATGTTAGTATTATGTAGATATACTGCTCAACATTTGCTAAGGATATTATGTTAACACAAGAATGAGGCTTATTAATTCAGTACCTGTCACGCAATTCGCACCACCTGGTTTCCTACCAAACGGTAGAAGATTGGGGGTTAATATTTGTGTGTGAAGTTTGGACAGGGGAAGGGAAGTATTTTATGACAACCCAAATGCAACGAAGCAGAACACTCTTTGCAAGGTAAACGAAGTTTCATTTTGGCAGCATTTGATGTAATTTTGGTAATGCTTTTTTGTTTGTTATTCCATGCACAGATTAACACTGGAAATGCCACTATAAAATCTTTAAGGTCTTGGGGTCAATGTTGTCCACTTTGTAAATTAAAATATTCAAACGAAAAATAATTGGGCCATAGCTATGCAATTCGTACCACTATCACGTAATTCGTGCCTCCTATGTCTTTTCAATGGCGCAGCGTCAAAAATGCATTCATAGGCCTGTTTTACGAAACATCATACTTTGATGAGAAAATAACATAAGAATTAATTTGACGTCACAGAGACTAACTGAAACATTTAGAAGAGATAATGGTCTATAGCTAAAGCCAAGTCACGAGCATCCTACAGTTGAATTAGTGCTATAAACCCCCTGGTACAATATCAGTAACTTGGTGGTACAAATTCCGTAACAGGTCTTGTAATTCATACCTTTTGAAGAAAAGGATATTTTTACTTTTAAGCCAAAAGTACAAACATTATCTTTATAATTATAGTATATAGTTATAGCCCTCTACCAGCAGTATCCATGTTGAAAGTTTTATAGCTTTTGGATTATCTGCCCTTGAGATAGAGATCTCTATCATTAGGAGGTACTGTGTCAATAAGTGTCCCACATATGCCCACCATCCCATTTTGGGTGATGCTAGGTCTATGGGGTGATACGTCTCCAACTACACTTCTACAGCGACACTTTTGGACCAGGCATGTCACCTGCAGTTGCGTCTATCAAGCTGTGGCGGTCTAGAAGACATTTCTCAATTCAAATTTCCAAGGGAGGCCATCATTTGTAAAATTCTGGATGGCTTGCTAAACAGAAAAACGATTGGTCCACAGTTTCTGCACAAGCCATATCTTTATACATGAAAAATAAGAAAAAAATGGAAATACATTATCTAAAAATGATTTGTTTTCCTTCAGAAAATGCTCCTTCTTGAATCTGTAGCTTCGTAAAATATCATCCCAAAAATGGGATAGCGATCATGAGGGGGGTGGGTTTAAAACAAATTACATATAAAGAAGAAATTTACTTGTCCTATCTTTCAGATTGTACTATGTTCTAACGTTCACTAAATGATAGAAGTTGAAAGTAAAACCAAAGATATTCTAAAAGGGTAAGATGGATTACTTAAAAGCTCGGCGAACCGGGCTGATAGAGTTATCGTTAGTGCGGACAGTACACTATTCACAGTGGAGGCTATCAAAAAACTCAGACTGGAACTTGAACGGAGAATTCAACTGGCCTATCGATGTGTAAAGTGTGTCACGTTTCAAAGGGACATAACCAGTGTTTCTGTCCTCACTACTCATATAGGGAAAAGTGATCGGATGTTTATCTTCCCCTGTACAGTCTTTGGTAAAACCCAGAAAGTAACATTCTGTCAAAGGTTGCTGACTTAGTTATTTTATGAAGGTGTATGCAATGGCATAAGGCATTGCCATTTACGCTATTTATGTAATGTTATGTGTGACAGAAAGGCAGTGCAATAGAAAGATAGTAAGATCCTAAATCTTTCAAACAATTAAGTTGCGCATTTACTTCACATTGCAAGCAGTGCATCAAAAGCATAGATCAAGGCTGTTCATATCAGATCCATTTTTGATTTGTCATTACAATTAAACCATTGGCAGTGTCGATCAGAGCACTGACAAGCACAAGAAGAATTTTATTTGTCACTGAATTAGAGACTGAAAGACTTCTAGTCATATATTTGGCTGTGGCCAGTTTACTTTGATCATCAAGTGACAACAAGTTAGCTACTCTATATGTATTAAACGTAGTTGTATGCATTGGAACATCCAGTGTTACTTTAATAGCTTTGCTATCTATACTTTGTAACCGCTTAAGTAATGTCTGAGGAGCCGAAAAATAAACTTTTTGTCCGCATGGAAGTTTTGATCGAACCGGACTGGAAGCAGGATGTATAAGTGTTTGAGTATCTTGACACCATGACTGGGCACTAATTCTTTTCAAGAAAATTAGCCTTTTTCTTGCATAGTTTTTTTAATGTTCAATGAGGCATCGTCAGTTTAATTTAGGAGTGAATTATAGACAACAAAGAATTTTACATTTTTGAAATAGTGAAGAGTTTTATATTCTATCACATGTTGAGGCAAACATTCAGGATTCTTACCATTATTAAATAACATTAATTGTGGATTTTCTCCAGAAAGTTATAGTCCATTTTCTTCCATATAATTATCTAGTTTATCTATTTCAACTTGATAGGCCTATA
>CM065706.1:33529703-33534703 GCA_017654935.2 Phymorhynchus buccinoides | reverse complement strand
TTACAACTGGTTTTAGTTTGTCCCTATTTTTATAATTCATCACCAGTATAAACCAATCCAAAGTTTGTATCACTTCCTTTGTTGTAGTGTAGGCCTACCATTTGTAAGGTCTTGCTCTAGCCGTAACAACATTCATGGGAAGGAATACTTGCCTATGTGAAAAGAAATAACTTGAAACAAACAGCTGTTTGGGGAAACTGAGAGCAGTCAGAATGTGGGGAATTGGTGTGCTGCATAACTAATGCATGTTAGAAAAAAATGGAGAAAATAATATTTTATGTCAATGAATATTTAGATCAAAGGCAGGAGAAGAGACCAAGGCAGAAAGATATTATTTTGTTCTAAATATTCTTTAGCATATAATATTATTTTCTCCAACCAAAGACGCATACCGGGCCTATCTATTAAGCGCATAACGTCAGCATGACGCATCTGCGCTTATGCGACAGAAGACTGCCTGAGTGATCGAAGAAGAAGAAAATAATCCTGCAATGTGTTCTTCTTCGTCGTCAATCACTCCGACAGTGTCCTGTCATATAAGCGCAGTAACTCAAACATGTTAGAAAAACGTTTCACAGCAATTAAACAAAAACGCTAAGCTTGCCTAGTTTGTTTTACTTGGGCGCATGACGGAAGTATGACGCATCTGCCCTCATTTGATATAAGACTGGGCAATCGAAGAGGAAGAAACTATGCTGCAACGTGTTTGTATGATTTTCTTCGTCGTCGTCGTCGGTCACTCAGACATCCTCCTGTCATATGAGTGCAGATGACTGGGCTGTCCTCTACAGCCCTTATCAACTTATCAAATCTATCCTGGCGTCAATCAGGCCCGAGAGGAATAGACACCTGCAGTGTTAGTCAGATAATGTGCTAGTCAGGACAATTAGTGGGACAGTTCCATAGGCAGAAGCAGTTACGTCTTGGAGCACTAAAGTGAGGCTACGCCGCCATATTGGACAGTCGCGTGATTTCTGACTGGCTTCTGTGAATCTAGGGATATGTCTGAAGACCCCTAATATGTTTGCACATTTTTGCAAACGATCCTTTGAGAGTTACACATCCTCCATATTTGTGTAAGCTACCCCATTGACTTTGTCATTGGACCTGGTCACGTAACCGGGGCACATTTGTCCAAAAACATTAACTGCTCATTTTGTCGTGAAGGGAAATCAAAGGATCAGAGCAATTAGCGTATGGGAAAAGAGCAATGGGTGTTTCTTATGTATTTGGAAAAATGCTGAAACATTTTCGCAACGTTGATAACATTCTGATTTTTTCCAGGCCAAGAAAATTCTGAATTTTTCGCGGATTCAAACATTTCCTATGATATAAACAATTCAACTTTGGATTCGAGAACGTCAAAAGGCGTTGATAGTTTGATAGCTAACACCATAACCTCCTTAAAATAATCAAAACCATAACCTATCTTAGCCATAACTTCCTGGCCATTTCATCAGAATCCGTTCAGAATGTTAATATATTGTTCACAGATAGACAAACAAAGGGAGGCAGAAAGAGCGTCTCTTTGACATTTGTTTGTACTACTATAGGCCCACATGTAAGGTAGGGAAGCATCGACAGTAACCATTCCAATCCACACCATTGGTGTTCTGTCTCTACTGAACAGTATTTGTCTGACGGCCTCCATTTCCTGGTAGGTGTTCAGACTGGCTAGCTGAGCTCCGCGGAGCCTGCATTGATTGTTTGCATAATTCCATGTCACACGACCTTTCATTTTACGATTGTAACTCGCATAAAGATAACAGCTGTCACCAATAGTCAAACTCCCCACGCCACAGCCACCGCTGGTGTAGGAACAGGGCTCTTCATCCTCCATCCCCACACAGTCTACCAGCATGTTACAAGGGAAAGCATGACTTAATTCTGATCGTGAAAGCATCGAACAGTTCCATAGGCCATCAGCCAGTTGGTGTGGCCGAGAAGACTTGGAATACAAAAAGAAGTTAATTTTGAATCCAGTGAGTGGAACACTGGTTGAACTATACAACCTCAGGTACAGGAGTCCCGAGTGAGGATCATATACGTCTGGACCAGGCTGAACTGTACTGCTGTATTTTGCCAGAGTTTTTGTGAATTCTGCATCGTCATAAACAAAAATAGAGAATTCTGTGTGGATGGTCCATAATCGAAACATGTCAAAGTGAAACATGCTCACCACGATGACATGATTCAGTGGAACAGAGATACTGGTCCACGCGTCCATATTCAGCACCATTGGTGTCACTCCATCCCAGTCTGGTGTTGTGATATAACCTGTAACACATGTACATATCCTGAGTGTATTTTCTATCTGAACATAATTATCAAAGTACATGAGAAAGAGAACAGTTACAGTAAAGCTAAATATATTTTATGTATTCTTGGGAACGTCATGATTTTTAATGTCTCATAAAACTGAACCCAACGATGTCAAGATAATACTGCGAAATGAGCAGTTTTTAAAGTACTAATCTTTTCATTCTTACTTTTTGAATTTGTGTCTTAATCAAGGCAGATGAAGGTATTTTCTTTTCATTATTGTCTTAAGACTTCAGCATTTTCTTTACAGACGCGAACAAAAGTATTATTTCTACAATTGTCTTTGTCTAGTCATATACTTTTTTAGCACGAAGTCCTTTACATAACTTGTCATTCATACGCTTGCTTAGGAATATTTTATTAATCTAAATAAAAGTAATTAATCTACAGTAACTTGTTTAAAAACTGAACTGAAACTCATCATTTATACACTTTCTGTGTTTATGCTCATAGCAATATCTGTCACCAGCGAAATAATCTTACCTTTGAAAAGACCAGTTAATGTTGTGCGTAGCAGCTGGATTGTATCAACTACAGCGGAAAAGCAGATAACAACACTGAAAACCCCAGTTGATAGTCTTCCACCCAAGTGCTGATAAATGATGGAAATGTTTACACGGCTGAGAGGTCGAGTGAAAATGTGAAACTGGCTGTTCGCAAAGTCAGACGACTGGAGTTATTAAACATGCGCTCTTTCTTATGTTTTGGAGGGTCAATTTTTGGTTTTGTCATGTCGTATGAATGGTATCTTTAATTTCCTTCTGAGAAGTTCTGTACTCAGTCTGTAGAATATGGTTATAAAAGTGAAGATATGTTAAAACCCGAATGGATGGTCGCTTAGGAATAAGAGCAACATCACATGAAATATTTTCAGGCATTTTGTTATATCTGAAGAAAGGCCAAATAGAGTTGAACACTAAACGAACCGGACATTGCTGAACAAAAAGTTCTAACGTCTATGTTCTTTGTGAGCTACTCTGTGATGTTGTCGGGAGCTTCAACTTCCAGTTAAAGTGGGGACTGAGGGTTGAGAGCTGATTGATGTTAGGTTTTAGGTTAGGTTAGGTACTTTATAGTTAAAGGGTAGAGTTAAAGTTAGAGAGTTAAAGGACACAGTCTTGTCACATGCATCCCTTGCAAAGCAACGTCAAGTCAACGTCAGCGTCAAGTCACCTACTATGTGTAATGACATTCACCAAGGCTATGGTAGGAGAGGGGGAAGAAGAGGACATAATATTATAAAATGGCTTCACGTTTGTAATAATAATTATACATAAATTGACCTGTGGGAATAGCATTAAATTAATGTCGTAAATATTACTAGCAGTGTAAGCATTATATTGTCCTGACGATTTTGAGATGGTGAAGAGTGATTGAGATCGTTATGGAGAGATGTTTGTAAGAGTAGTTTTTTGATGATGTTTGTCTAGTGAGTTTCCTCAGTTGTGAGAGCATTTTACGAATCTCTTGATTTTTCACTGAGAGATGACGAGATTATTGATTTTTGGATTGTGTTGAGATGAGATCTTGATGTTTTTTGTCGTTTGTCGAGAGATGTATGAGTGAGAGATGTAGATACGGAGATGTATACGTAATGAATTGAATTGAATGAAATGAATGAATAACTTTTATTGTTAGTGAGGATAATAGAGTAAGTAGTATAAATACTTTTTTTCATCAGTCCTCACAAAACAACAAAGGAAAACAAAAACAAAGCAAAAGAATTCAATCCATAGAAGGCATGCAAAGCAAAGAAACACGAAACCAAATTATCATCAAAACAGGCACATTATTCAATAAAAAAAATAATTATAAACAGGGGAACATAATAAATTCAGCATTTATCATAAATACTTAAGACATGGGACGGTTGAGGGACCCCCCCGAAAATAAGGGAGTATTAGGAAACAACCAACAAAAAATGAAGTAGAAAATAAGAAGAATAGGGGGGGAGGGGGGAGTAAAAGAAGAAATGATGAGAGGGGGGTGTTAGAGAAAGAAAGGTATAGAGCGAGACAGCAAAGACATAAACGGAAAGCTTGAGGGAGAAGGAGAAAAGTAAAGGAAGGAGGAAGATGAGAGAGATGGACGGAGGAGAAAAAAAAAAAAACAGAGAGAGAGAGAGAGAGAGAGAGACGAGAGAGGGAGGACGACAGAAGAGGAGAGAGAGAGAGAGAGATGTGAGAGAGAGAGAGATGAGAGAAAAGTTAGGAAGACAGACAGGTAGTGCAGGCAGGAGCACAGACAAAAGAGTATAGATAAAGAGAATGAGAGAGAAAGAGGAAGGGTACATCTAAGACAACAAATTATATACATTACTGAATTGTTTTGATAACACAATAATGGTAGCAAAGTTATTATATTCACAATGAACACGTAGCCCCTCTCTCTTCCCCCCCTCTCCCCCCCCCCCTCTCTCTCTCTCTCTCACACACACCCCCACCTCCACCACCCTCCTTCGCTCTCGTTACACACACACATACACACAACCAGCAAAAACACACACACACAGAGATGCGCGCCCACACGCCCGAAACAACACACACCACAGCAACGTTGCATTCATACAATCATAAACATCAATATTAAGGTTATTCAAAAGGTCTCAAGGACATCCTTTGTGCATTGTGAAATATAAATGCCACATTTTGTAAGCAGTGACTACTCTGCTTATAATA
>CM065706.1:33521012-33526012 GCA_017654935.2 Phymorhynchus buccinoides | reverse complement strand
TGTTCTAGTTCTAGTTCTGTCTGGGTTACGTTACGTTGATAGAACCTGAAAGACTACAACTCAACGGAATTGGGAGGGCCCTCTGAGAGTGTTAAAATGAATAAAACATATTATACGTAAAAACAATGTGATCTTTGCTGTCTTAGAAACAATGTGATTATTGCTGTGTTACTCGTACTGACAATCTCCTGAGAGTGTTAAAAGGAATACAGAATATTAAGCGTTAAAACAATGTGCACTTTGCTGTCCTATAAACAATGTGGTCATTCATTGCTGTGTTACTCTTACTGACACTCTAGGTCCCTTAACAAAGTGAACCAAATGCCTTTCGCAGTATTCAGGCAACACCAATCCGGCTACCATAGCAGTCACCGGGTACAAACCCCGACCAGCCCAACTCCTGCCCTTCATTTACCACGACTTTGACTTATGGCCCCTAATTCACTAGTCTTTTAGAGTGGCAGGCCCCTGCGCTGTGCCGCCTGGCGCTGCTGCTGCTGCGCTGGCGGGGCCTGCTGTGATGGAGGTGTCGGTGGGCTGGTTCCAGTCCACCACAGTTTTCACGAACTAAATAGTTTCTATGCTGAGCTGTGTGGCCTGGTGGTACTGTATAGACAATTCTGTTTTCGTGAGAACCCGTATGAACCATTAGGGACACATGCGATCCAGCGATTGTCCTATCTCCTGTCCTAGTGGCACAACAGGCAATGGAGGAGCTAGCTAACCAAAAGAACACGAAAGGCCAGATGGTGTGGATGAGGCGCCTGCTCAAGGTGGTGGAGGTGTGATGGTGTGGAGGTCGAAAAGACCCCATGGTGCCAGTGCAATGGCGTCTAACTGCCGAGCAGAATGTGAAGGAAATTCTGCACCCATGTGCCCTTCCTTTTCTGCAAGATCCTAAAGCTTTATTCCCGTAGGATTTCCCTTGCTCCTACACGGAACGACTCACCACCAGGTTCCTCGCCTTCCTCCACGTTTCCGTGCTTCCATGGCCAGCCAGCTGCACATGAACTGCACAGAACACTTTTGGGAAGAAGATAACAGAAACCTGTGTAGCCGAGACGTGCAGGGGGTTCACCACGAGTTGCTGCATTCTGGAGGAGCAGTGGGACACCAGCCAAGAGCAAGACATCCACTGTCTCATCGAGTCCAAGCTCAGGAGGCACCAGGCACGAGGTGCTGTTAAAGACTGGCACATCCTTCAGACTTGACAGCATTCACACACAAGCGTTATTGACTGACGAAATGATCAGAACATGTCTATAAACTCTCAATGCATTCAGCTATTTCATTGATACATGTCACTATGAAATTCGCAATGTTTGATTTTCTGCTAGTTTTCTTAATTAATTTTACTTAAGGCACCATTTTCAAGTACAAGTGATGGGTTACTCTTTTAACAGCAGTACTGTGATCATCTATGGATTTGACCTCACTGTTCAATTTATTTTAGTACATAGTACTGTGCTGTTACCCTGCATAGAATCAAAATGCTTAAAGAGAGGTATTCCAATATATTAATATTTTAGTTCTCCAAACACGTAGGGGGGTATTTAAGCGTTACTGAAATACATGTATTTCAAAACTTAGTAGGAAAAATTAAGGCGGCGTTTCAATCAAGCTCACGTTCTAGTATACTTTATTATCTCAAAAAGTGAAAATAATTGTAAGGTGCGACATCGTGACAGAAATACAACAAAACTAAAGGAAAACCCCCATTATCCAAACGTGTGAAACGCAATTATACGAGCCAAAATATTATCATTAAAATTCATTAAATCAACTTAGAATGTGTATATTTAAAACACACACACACACACACGCATGCACGCACACACAGAGTAGAATGCATCATGAATTTAAGAGATGAGTTATCCAGGATAGAACGTGATATTAATGTTTTGTGTGCCCGTGATGTCAGCTTCAGTATCCAATACCTGCGTCCTGATGGCAACAGTCCACAATGGTGGGCTAGAACATGACTATCATCAGTCTCTATCTGTCTGGCGTTTCGCACCACTCGCTCAGCATACAACGCTTCCGGACATTTTGCCTTTCACTCACAACCTTACTGCACACATTCACCATGTCACTCAGCACTCGCTCTGAGCAGTATATTTAAACCAATATACTATTGTGTATGTTGTCATGCAAGTGATTTGATTTTGAATACGACGAAGGCTATGAAAACCTGATCAGCATAATAGGTAAACTGAGAGAGAGAGAGAGAGAGAGAGAGAGAGAGAGAGAGAGAGAGAGAGAGAGAGAGAGAGAGAGAGAGAGAGAGAGAGGAAGGAGAGAGTGAGGGGGGGGGTGAGAGAGAGAGAGAGAGAGAGAGAGGGAGAGAGAGAGAGAGAGTGGGGAGAGAGAGAGAGAGAGAGAGAGAGAGAGAGAGAGAGAGAGAGAGAGAGAGAGAGAGAGAGAGACTCAGACTCAGACTCAGATACTTTATTTTACAAGGATAACAATTTAGGCTGGGCCTAGTCTTCCATTCTGTCCTTGTTTCTAAGCATGCAATACATAACTACTACTATAAATGAACATTGAGACACAGGAAAATCGCCAACAGAAACAACAACTAACAGTAATATAGCAACGACATGGTAGGCAGAGCATCAACATCAGCAATACAAACAAACAAATCTGAAAATTAACCAACCAAATAAACAAACAAGCAAATAAGTAAATGAAAAACACCTCTGTCATTTAAATGACGTATCCTACTACTAGAGAGAGAGAGAGAGAGAGAGAGAGAGAGAGAGAGAGAGAGAGAGAGAGAGAGAGAGAGAGAGAGAGAGAGAGAGAGAGAGAGAGAGAGAGAGGAGAGACTGGACACTGGAAAACTTTATTTGACAAGGATAAAGATTTTAGGCGATGCCTATTCTTACAATCTGTCCTTGGATAAAAACAAAGAAATTTAAGAAACAAAAAAAACGTTTGAAAACATACTCTCTCTCTCTCACTCTCTCTCTCTGAATCTCTCTCATACACACATACATTGTTTATACATATAAAAATACACATAGTGAAGCAAATAATTGATGACAAGTAGGAGGTGAAAGCAACATCAATCCAAACACATTTGACAAACAGTTTAAAGGCAAACAAATAAACAAAGCATAAAACTGAGATGTAAACATTCAATTGACATATACCATGTATATAACATGTAGTTGTACACAAGGCAATAAAGTTATACAGTGTGCGTTCAAAATGACACAGGATTTAAGCAGGGCTGTAAATTATGTTTGCCCACACCATCTTTTTGTATCGTGAGATGGAAGGGCATAACTGAATGGCAGAGGGAAGGGAATTCCAAATTGAGGAACCTGAGAAGGCAAAATTTGATTTGTATTTGTCAATTCTAGTGTTTGGCAAAATGTAGTTGCTGGAACCATAACGATGTGATGCCGTGGTAACTAATGATTTTAGGTATTGTGGGACTAAGTCATTATGCACTTTGTACATGATGATTGCTTTGTTGTACTTTAATTGTGAAACCAACGGAAAGATGTTTAATTTTGCTTGTTTTTCTGATGTGGTGAGGTTTGCGTCAGGAAGAATAATTTTAGCTGCTCTTTTGTAGACAGAATTGAGTTTTAATAGGTGACATTTGGCGGTAGAATCCCAAACTACAGATGCATAGTTGACGTGAGAGAGACAGTGGGCATGAAAGAATAATTTGCGTTCCTCTGTATCTATGAAAGGTTTAAGGTTTTTTTTAGTAGGAATAGGCTACGTGCAAGCTTGTGTGCTACCTTCTCAATATGGGTCTGCCACTTCAGTTCTTCATCTATGATCACACCCAGGACGCGGTGCTCTTTTTCTTGGTCAATGATGTTATCCTTGAAATAAACTTTGAGATTTAGTTACCATGCTTTTGGTCTTTGTAGGGTGGATGACCATCAGGTTTTGGTCACACCAGGCAGAAACATCATTTAAAGCTGTTTGTAATGAGGTTTGAATGGAGGATAAACGAGCTGCACTAGAGTGGAGGGAGGAGTCGTCAGCAAACAGATCGCATGAGACACTTTCATCTGATATTGAAAGTGGTAGGTCATTAATAAATAAGCAGAACAGGAGGGGTCCTAAAACAGATCCTTGCGGTACACCAGTCTTAATTATCTTATTATCTGAAACTGCACCATTACTTAAGACAAACTGTGTTCTGTTAGTAAGATAGGATGTACAAAAGGAAACTGTATTTTCGTCCTGCAGGTATAGTGCTATTTTTGGTAATAATATTTTATGATTCACAAGATCATATGCCTTCTTAATGTCAAGAAATACAGCACCTGTCATTTTGTTTCGGTTAATTGCTGAAAGCCATGTATCACAGAGACGAACTACGGCAGTTTGACAAGAATGGTGATGCCGAAAGCCAGATTGTAAGGGATGGAAAAGATTGTTGTCCTCAAGATACTGCATTATATGTTTATGAACATGTTTTTCAAGAGGTTTAGATAGAACTGTAAGAATAGAAATGGGTCTAAAGTTGTTTAGGTCAGACATATCTTTAGATTTAGGCAGTGGTATAACTTTTGCTGATTTTAGACCAGGTGGTACTATGTTTTGTTCCAGGCATGTATTATATATGAAGGTAAGAGGTTCTACTACGTAGGGAAGTGCAAGTTTTAAGAGAGAGCTACTGATTTTGTCTGGTCCCATAGATTTTTTTATTTTTCAATTTTGCGATAAGGGAACCAACTTCGTGAACAGCAAGTGAAGGTATTTTAAATGCATTACCAGGTTTTATGTTACTGTTACAAAAGGTTTGAAGAGAGGACGAAGGACAGTATTCGTTTTCTGGGTGTGTTGGGTCAGGTACCCCTATAGAATCTGCTATGTGTATAAAGTGATAATTGAATGAGTCTGGCGACCAATTGAAGCTATTTAGTGAATTGTGCTTGGACTTATTTGTGATGTTGTTGATGTTGTAGATGTGTCACGATTTGTTGATATCATTTTATTGAAGTGCTGTTTTCTAGAGTCCCGAATGA
>CM065706.1:33491012-33516012 GCA_017654935.2 Phymorhynchus buccinoides | reverse complement strand
CCAACGTTTAGACCAAACGTATAATTTCTCTATGTCAGAGTTAAGAACTTCTGCACGAAGAACTGGGTTGTTCGATGCTAATCACATGCTTGTGTCATATGTAAACAGTTTAATAATTGATTGAATTCCTTCTACAATATCATTAATATATATATCAGAAATAAAAGAGGACCTAAGACAGATCCCCCAAAGTGCAGCAGAATCTTCAGCCTGATGAAGTTGGCCGCCTGAGGCGAAGAAGAAGAACTATTTGAACTCATACGTGTCAATGATTGCCGGTTGCGGCAGGTAGACATATTGAAAAAAAGAAGTAAGGGAGATAGTTCGTTGACAAGAAAGGGCAAGATGAGTTGTTCTCTTCGGATGACATTTTCCATAAACGAAGTTTTATTTTTATTTAAATTGCAGATCTATTGCATAATAATCGTATTATAATCCACATTCCTGCTGGTATTCTGGTATTACTTCAATATTCTTTTCCACGTTATAACAACGATAATGTGCACCATTTAATATTTACCCGAGTCGAAAAATATTATACTCTCTCTCTCTCTCTCTGCTCTGTCTCTCCATCTCTCTCTCTTCTCTCTCTCTCTAGACTCTCTCTCCTCTCTCTCTCTCTCTCTCTCTCTCTCTCTCTCTCTCTCATCTTCTCTCTCTCTCTCTCTCTCTCATTCATTCTTTCTTCTTTCTTTCTTCTTTTCTAGCTGCTATCCCCTCCCCCTCTTACTCACAATCTCGTTTCCTGTGTGTGTATGTGTACGTCTACATGTCTGCATTGTGGTGTGTCAAGTCAAGTGAAGTCAACATTTTATTTAAAGATGGACATTGAGTAAGCAAACATACATGTTTTTTTCATCAAGCCATCTATAAACATGAACGTAAACCAAACATACATGCCCGAAGCATAGACCATACTGATTAAGGACATAGAAAAAAAAGAAAAGAAAAAAGGAGCATATAACTATTTACAGTAACAAGTATAAAGCTTATGAAAAAGCAATACAATATCAACATAGTGTGCCACATATTAAAAATGAAAAAGGGGTATACGCACAGCTGTTTTGAATCTATGGGCAGGCCTGGGGCTGGGAGACATTGCAACCAATTTTAGAATAAACGCACTAGAGCTCTCAAATCACCCCCTAGAATTTAGTATTTATGCACTAGAGCTCTCAAATCACCCCCTAGAATATAGTATTTACGCACTAGAGCTCTCAAAGCACCCCCTAGAATATAGTATTTACGCACTATAGCTCTCAAATCACCCCCTAGAATATAGTATTTACGCACTAGAGCTCTCAAATCACCCCCTAGAATATAGTATTCATGCACTAGAGCTCTCAACTCACCCCCTAGAATATAGTATTTATGCACTATAGCTCTCAAATCACCCCCTAGAATATAGTATTTACGCACTAGAGCTCTCAAATCACCCCCTAGAATATATTATTTATGCCTAGAGCTCTCAACTCACCCCCTAAAATATAGTATATACGCACTACAGCTCTCAAATCACCCCCTAAAATATAGTATATACGCACTACAGCACTCAAATCACCCCCTAAAATATAGTATTTACGCAGTAGTGCTCTCAAATCACCCCCTAGAATACAGTATTTATGCACTAGCGCTCTCAAATCATCCCCTAGAATAAGAATAATGGGAAATTATATAGCGCTCTTTCTCACATGAGCTCAGTGCGCTTTACATTGATAACAAGAACATTAATAGGCAAACAAATAATTAATCATTAGAAAGCAAAAATAAGCACGATGCTAGCACGCAACGTTCTCTTACTTCCTCACACATACACACACACACACACACACAACACACACACACACACACACACACCACACAACACACACACACACACACACACATGCGCGTGCGCACGCACACATACATACACACACACATGCATGCGCACACACACACTCACACACAATTAATTATGCAAGAGTAAATTAGTTACAATATGAACATTCTAAGAAGAAACGAGACCACATTCACATTCTCAATCAAGTTTGGATACAATACTGCAACTTGAAATACAATCATACTGCCATCGACATACCAATTACATGACTAATTATAATAGACAAATTTTGCAAAAACAAAAATACCCTTCTACACTCATTTACAAGCATTTAAAGTTTACAAGACGTAGACATTCTACATACAAAATACAAAATAAAATAAAATACATTTTTTACACGATTTCTGCAATAAAACGGACCCTCGCCCCTCCACACACCCCACCCCCACCTCACACACAAACACTAATCAATCATAATATGTCCGAAAAAAGTGAGTTTTAAGGGCAGAGCGAAAGGCGGAGATAGAGTCAGATGAGCGGACATGTTGTGGGAGGGAATTCCATAAGTGAGGTGCTAAATAGTAGAAGGATCGTTCACCAAAAGATTTCGTGTGGACCCGAGGAACCTTGAGTGTGCAGCTGTCAGAGAAAGAACGTAGGGAGCGAGCAGGTGTGTAGACAGTTACTAGTTCGGAGAGATAGACGGGACCAGAAGCGTGAACAGCACCGAAACAAAGGCAAGCTATTTTATACTTGATTCTAGCCTCTACTGGAAGCCAGTGCAAGTTACGAAGATGAGGTGTTATATGATCAGAACGTGGAATCTTGAGAGTGAGGCGTGCTGCACTGTTTTGCAGTTTTTGAACACGTTGCAGGAGATACTTAGGACAGCCACAGAGAAGAGAGTTGCAATAGTCAATGCGGGAAAGAATAAAGGCAGAAATAAGAGTTTTCGTGGCTGCAACAGACAGAAAGTGTCGAACAGCACTGATTCGTCTGAGTTCATAATTGATGGAACGTATGAGATTAATAACCTGTTTATGCATTGTAAGATTTGAATCGAGGGTAACTCCGAGATTCTTTGCTGACTTAGAAAACTGAACACAAGCATTGCCAACTGTAAGAGTTTCTGGAAGAGAGATAGTTGCAGACATACGCTGAGAGGAAACAATCAGGGTTTCCGTTTTGTCATTATTAAGTTTTAATTTGTTGCATGTCATCCAGGATTTGACATCATGAAGGCAGGATTCCATAGACTGAATAGCGCTGTCAAGTTGGGTAGGTTCTGCCGATTTTTGAAGCTGGGTGTCATCAGGCAAAGGAATGGTCAATAACAGAGTGACTAGCAAAAACGTCAGAGAGAGGAGCAGTGTACAGGACAAAGAGAACTGGCCCCAATGAACTGGCATTGACTGCACTCTGGCGTGAAAAATATCGCCATAGGTTGACCATTGTGCAAAGACAATATTCTCAATTATTTTGGAGACAAACGCTAAGTTGGACACAGGCCGATAACTTTTCAAGTCATTATGATCCATGGTAGGCTTCTTTATCAAGGGTTTAACAAGAGCAGTTTTGCACAGGTCAGGGAAAACACAACTCAGTAAAGAGTCGTTTATGATCTGAGTCATGACAGGCACAACAACATCAAGACATTCATACAACAAAGGGGTTGGTAAAGGGTCAAGGTCACACGTCTTGGGGGCAGATCTTTTCAAAACATCAAAGACATCTTTCTCATACACAGGAGAAAAGGCAACAAGAGGGGAGCCTACACAATCTTTGCCTAGGGGGTGGGAGACAGTGGGCTGCATGTCAAGCTCTTTCCTAATATTCTCAATTTTGGAATGAAAGAAATCAGAAGAAGACACATGACAGATCAATGATGGTGGGGGGTAAACAGTCGGAAGTTTGGTAGGGGGTTGAACAAATTGTTTAACCCTTGCGATTTTCCTCACACAGTTTGGGGATTTGTACGCCCAATAGAATACAGTTCTAAATAACTTAACTAGCAATATCAATTATTTTGACAAACGCTGCAATTTTCAAGTCATTATGATACTGTAGGCTTCTTTACATCGTTTTTGCCTGATCGTTTATGTCAAGGCACAACAACAAAGTCACAAAAGGGGTTTTAGCTTTATTATATATTTAGGGGGTTTATGTACAGTGAGCCCTGAAGAATCGGAATTTGGTGACTTGCACACAGTTTGTTTGTAATGTGCTTGTGCCTGTCTTCGTTTTTCAGACAGTCACAAAAGTTTGCTTCTATTTTTTATTTCGTCTGAGGCATCATCGCACTAAACCAAGGACTTGATTCTCTGCTAGAAGAAACTTTGCGTGAAGAAACAGGAGCATGTTTGTCCAATACTGACCGAAGGGCACTATCGTACTCGGCGGCAGTACATGAACTAGATGTGTACTTAAATAATTCTACTTTGATATCTTTTCCGAAAACAGTTCTGTCCGATTGCGCGGATATTTCTGACGCTGCGGTACACGTGTTTGTGGACAGGGAGCTCTATGTCAAACAAACTCACAACACAAACATGGTCAGACTCAGGTCATGATTGACCTCTGAGGATCGGTGAACTCCATCACTGGGCCTTTCAATCACCAAGTCCAGAGGTGTGGCCATGTTTGTGAGTGGGTCCGGACACAGATTGATGAAGATTGTACATATCTAACACTTCTGAAAACTTAAATAGAACTACGATCAGTGCGAGAGTGGGAGAATACAGTATTTATGCACTAGCGCTCTCAAATCACCCCATAAAATATCAAACCATGCATAGATATTTACCCTTTAAAATGCTAGTTCTATCTATGCTGCTGTCACAACAGTATGCAAACTGAAATTGCTAGCCTAGATCTAGAATTATACAAGATCATGCCTAAAGACCTTATAATTGAAATCTCAATACTCATTGGCAGACCCTTTTCTCAGCTTCCAAGGAAATCGTATCATACACTTATTATTCCTTTACATCAACACATACAGCTCTTCAGTCTGGCAAGGGTAAAAGAAAGACAAAAAAGAAGAAGCAGGTTGTTACGTGAACAACAAAATTAAAAGCAATGATCAAGCTCCAACAACATGGAGATGGCGCACATTGTTTAGATCCCAATAACTGGACAAATTCAGCTGGCTGATATCTTGATTAGTCTAAACCTCTCAATACGGTTTGGCCATTCTCTCTCTCTCTCTCTCTCTCTCAATCTCTTCTCTCTCCTCTCTCTCTCTCTCTCTCTCTCTCTCTCTCTCTCTCTCTCACTCTCTCTCTCTCACTCCTGTGTGTGTGTGTGTGTGTGTGTGTGTGTGTGTGTGTGTGTGTGTGTGTGTGTGTGTGTGTGTGTGTGTGTACCCATGCACGAAGAGGGGTGTAGTTTTGCCCATGTTTCGTCTTTACCCTTTAACACTGGAAACCGGGGGTGCAAATACCCCTTAGAACGCTACATAGAGGGTGAGTGTACCCCTTAGGCGAGGAGAAAATCAGAAGCCCTGACAAAAAGACCACGGTCAGTTGTTTTAATCTTCAACAGCATGACATCACACTGATTGTAAATATTTTAAGCAAAACCTTTAACTTTATCACAATATGAACGTTGTTACGTAATTGAAAAACAAACAAACATGCCAATTTCAGGAAAATAGATCTTGCCTTTTATTTTAATTGTTGTGTCATGTAAGTTTTTGTTATCATATGTTATGGGAGTAAGAAAGCTTCAGTACGAGATACGTGCCTAAAATAAAAGCAAGGCAGAGTGTTCCATGAATTAGTATTACTATTGTGTTGTGTGCAATTAAGGAAACGTTACTACGAAGATTGTTTAGTTGTAGTAGAGCCGCACAGCGAGACATGTTTGCTTGTTAAGATTCCTTGCCTGACCCAGTGGCAGAACAGTTCTTGAACGTCTTCCTTCGTGCACTTGTCAGCTTGGACAGTGCGATCTCTATTTGTGATCTGTATTTGTTTCAGCAGAAATTGCTTTAACCGCTGTTGGCGCTGACAGCGAAGATGTTCAAGCCTCATGCTGAATATATACAAAAGGGGACTGGTGGCAGAGTTGAGGGGCAGCACCAAAATGGCCATGGCCACATTGACCTCAGAAGTCACTGAGTGGCCAGTGGAGGCCAACAGGCCCAGAAATCCAACAGTGAGCCAACACAGACAATCAGACACCACAATGGCAAACTGATGACGAGATGCAGATATTTCTGCGCTGGTTCCTTTGTCACAGTTGATGTCTGACAGTTCATTGCTTTGAATCGATTTGTAGATTGTAACTTGTCCGACTATGATGAGTACAACCAGGAGAAATTTTGGAAAGATGATGAACTGGAAGAAAAATGGCTGATCAGAAAACTTCTGTTTGTGTATTGGCAATGGAATGCAGATGCCATTCTGGCCGTAAAACTGCCATTGTGACGTCATAGGCAGTAGAGGTATGGCAGCCAAAAGCAGCCCAGCAATCCACATTATAGCACACGCTATCATAGCACTGACCTTGTGGAAGTGAAGACGACTGGTTGATATGTGTAGAATCAGTACACGATCCAAAGTGATGAAGCAGATCATGAAGGTTGATACTTCTATGTAGAGTATTGAAAAGACACCTGCTGCGTGACATGCTATGCTCCGTTTCCACGCAACATCTTCCCATAAATAGGTACCCTGATATACGCTATCGGCTACGGTTATCATAGCTAAATTTAATCCCATCAGGATGTTACAAGAACATAGATTTGTGATAAATACATCAAACCCTTTCCAAGCTTTCTGTCTCAACGTTATTGCTTGAATAATCAACAACACAATATTGCCACAGATGGCTGAAAGCATATACAGCACAATGATTACACGGTACACACCTGATTTCAACAAGGACTGACATGAAGAGATTTCATCAGAAGGAGCGTGGCACTGGTCAGAGATGAAATCATTTGGGAGAATGTCCTGACAGCACAGTTTGTAATTGTCAGCAAACACAGTCTGTAGCTGATCCAAGCCTTCAAAGATGTTGGCAGGGAAATCAGTCATGGAACAGCCACGTGCATCCAATACATGGAGATGTGTGAAAGAATGATTGCCTTCAAGGAAAGCACGGTCTACACCGCAGTCACTTAGATTCAGCATCTGGAGATTGGGAAAGAAATGTAGCAGTGACAGATCAAGATCCTTCATTGTGACTTGGGACACGTCCAGCGATTGCAGTTTATGATGCAGAAAAGAAAACCCATCAGTGGGTTCGATGACTGTGGTCAGTGGATTATTAGAGAGAATCAGTTGGCGCAAGTTAGGAAGAAACTTCAAATGTTGATCAGTGATGGAGGTCAGATAGTTTTCACTCAGGTCTAAAGTATGTAGGTTTGGGAGTTGGTTCAACGTTATATTAATCAAATCACATCTTACCAATCTCAGATAGATAAGTAATGTGCTCATTGACACGTATGTGTACTGTAGACCTATGTCACTGGCGTCCAAAAAGCGTAGATTTGGATATAATAATGGGTAACTGATACCATCACAGAAAAAGGCCTGTCCAAAGCATGTGCATTGCGCAGGGCACGTGCTATCACACAACAACTCGTCATCTCGTTGAAGACACTGGTGTATGCCGTCACACACGTGTTGGGGATGGAGGCACACACTGGATGCCCGACAACGGTAGAATCCTGGACAAGTGTATCTGTCACAGTGCTCTTCGTCTTCATGCTGGGGACAGTCATAGACAGTGTTGCACCACACAAAGACAGGCAGACAATAACCATCGCCTGCACACTGAAAGTGGGTGTCTGGACAGACAGGTGACCCGTGGACAATAGAACTGTTTATCACCTGCATTGTCACATCCCCATGGCCGTCAAACTCAGCAACAGCTGGAGGCTTTGTGTCATACCATATGTGTTCTCTATATCCCCCTGAACACATTTTTGCTTCATCTGTGTGGTCTCTGCAGTCAGGGTATTGATCACACATCCGATTTTTGGGAACACACTGTAAAACATTAAAAATAAAGAGTCTAAGAAATAAATCCTAAAATTAATTTATGTATTTTAAGATTAAGATTAAGATTAAAATAATAGCCCCGTCGACAACTAAGGCCATGTCAGGGCTGTCACCACGTTAAATCTTATACCATGTATGTTAGTATTATGTAGATATACTGCTCAACATTTGCTAAGGATATTATGTTAACACAAGAATGAGGCTTATTAATTCAGTACCTGTCACGCAATTCGCACCACCTGGTTTCCTACCAAACGGTAGAAGATTGAGGGTTAATATTTTTGTGTGTGAAGCTTGGACAGGGGAAGGGAAGTATTTTATCACAACAAAAATGCAACGAAGCAGAACACTCTTTGCAAGGTAAACGAAGTTTCATTTTGGCAGCATTTGATGTAATTTTGGTAACGCTTTTTTGTTTGTTATTCCATGCACAGATTAACACTGGAAATGCCACTATAAAATCTTTAAGGTCTTGGGGTCAATGTTGTCCACTTTGTAAATTAAAATATTCAA
The DNA here is from genome assembly GCA_017654935.2 of Phymorhynchus buccinoides. Lineage (NCBI taxonomy): Eukaryota > Metazoa > Mollusca > Gastropoda > Neogastropoda > Raphitomidae > Phymorhynchus > Phymorhynchus buccinoides. The sequence goes on along the minus strand of CM065706.1, from coordinate 33,507,666 downwards.
ACGAAAAATAATTGGGCCATAGTTATGCAATTCGTACCACTATCACGTAATTCGTGCCTCCTATGTCTTTTCAATGGCGCAGCGTAAAAAATGCATTCATAGGCCTGTTTTGTGAAACATCATACTTTTATGAGACAATAACATAAGAATTAATTTGACGTCACAGAGACTAACTGAAACATTTAGAAGAGATAATGGTCTATAGCTAATGCCAAGTCACGAGCATCCTACAGTTGAATTAGTGCTGCAAACCCCCTGGTACGATATCAGTAACTTGGTGGTACAAATTCCGTAACAGGTCTTGTAATTCATACCTTTTGAAGAAAAGGAGTATTTTTACTTTTAAGCCAAAAGTACAAACATTATCTTTATAATTATAGTATATAGTTCTAGCCCTCTACCAGCAGTATCCACGTTGAAAGTTTTATAGCTTTCGGATTATCTGCCCTTGAGATAGAGATCTATATCCTTAGGAGGTACTATATCAATAAGTGTCCCACATATGCCCACCATCCCATTTTGGGTGATGCTAGGTCTATGGGGTGATACGTCTCCAACTACACTTCTACAGCGACACTTTTGGACCAGGCATGTCACCTGCAGTTGCGTCTATCAAGCTGTGGCGGTCTAGAAGACATTTCTCAATTCAAATTTCCAAGGGAGGCCATCATTTGTAAAATTCTGGATGGCTTGCTAAACAGAAAAACGATTGGTCCACAGTTTCTGCACAAGCCATATCTTTATACATGAAAAATAAGAAAAAAATGGAAATACATTATCTAAAAATGATTTGTTTTCCTTCAGAAAATGCTCCTTCTTGAATCTGTAGCTTCGTAAAATATCATCCCAAAAATGGGATAGCGATCATGAGGGGGGTGGGTTTAAAACAAATTACATATAAAGAAGAAATTTACTTGTCTTATCTTTCAGATTGTACTATGTTCTAACGTTCACTAAATGATAGAAGTTGAAAGTAAAACCAAAGATATTCTAAAAGGGTAAGATGGATTACTTAAGAGCTCGGCGAACCGGGCTGATAGAGTTATCGTTAGTGGGGACGTGTACACTATTCACAGTGGAGGCTATCAAAAAAACTCAGACTGGAACTTGAACGGAGAATTCAACTGGCCTATCGAGCGTGTAAAGTGTGTCACGTTTCAAAGGGACATAACCAGTGTTTCTGTCCTCACTACTCATATAGGGAAAAGTGACTCGGATGTTTATCTTCCCCTGTACAGTCTTTGGTAAAACCCAGAAAGTAACATTCTGTCAAAGGTTGCTGACTTAGTTATTTTATGAAGGTGTATGCAATGGCATAAGGCATTGCCATTTACGCTATTTATGTAATGTTATGTGTGACAGAAAGGCAGTGCAATAGAAAGATAGTAAGATCCTAAATCTTTCAAACAATTAAGTTGCGCATTTACTTCACATTGCAAGCAGTGCATCAAAAGCATAGATCAAGGCTGTTCATATCAGATCCATTTTTGATTTGTCATTACAATTAAACCATTGGCAGTGTCGATCAGAGCACTGACAAGCACAAGAACATTTTTATTTGTCACTGAATTAGAGACTGAAAGACTTCTAGTCATATATTTGGCTGTGGCCAGTTTACTTTGATCATCAAGTGACAACAAGTTAGCTACTCTATATGTATTAAACGTAGTTGTATGCATTGGAACATCCAGTGTTACTTTAATAGCTTTGCTATCTATACTTTGTAACCGCTTAAGTAATGTCTGAGGAGCCGAAAAATAAACTTCCTGTCCATAAGTCAGTTTTGATCGAACCAGACTGGTAGCAAGATGTATAAGTGTTTGAGTATCTTGACACCATGACTGGGCACTAATTCTTTTCAAGAAAATTAGCCTTTTTCTTGCATAGTTTTTTTAAGGTTCAATGAGGCATCGTCAGTTTAATTTAGGAGTGAATTATAGACAACAAAGAATTTTACATTTTTGAAATAGTGAAGAGTTTTATATTCTATCACATGTTGAGGCAAACATTCAGGATTCTTACCATTATTAAATAACATTAATTGTGGATTTTCTCCAGAAAGTTATAGTCCATTTTCTTCCATATAATTATCTAGTTTATCTATTTCAACTTGATAGGCCTATAATGTTTGTGCACATAATGTTATGATTCTCTTATTTGTTTTTTGTTTTTTAATATTTGTATTCATCCAAATTGCAATATCATCTGCATATTTCACTAAGTACATATTTTTATATGGCACTTTAAGAAGATCACGAATAAGAATTGTAAAAAAAAACTGGCGCAATAACAGAACCTTGAGGGATGCCAATATGGATATCTTTAAATGAAGAATAACATTAATTTTGCCAACTCTAGTGCAAATTGATAATCCAGATAAGAAACATTTAATGAACTGATACATTACCCCACTAATCCCAATATGTTTCAGCTAGTATACGAGAATGCCACACACTATCATACGCTTTTCTAATATCGAAAAATGTAGACAGTGTACTTTTTCTAGGAGCAATTGGTTTTTTAAATGACTCGTAATTTTAGCAAGGTGATCGGTCGTACTTCTACCTTTTCTAAAACATGCTTGATTGTGGGGGATGACATTATTGTTTTCACAATAATGTAGAATGCCTTTTTCAACTATGTGTTCTAATATTTTGCCGACTTCAGATGTTAATGCTATTGGTCAATAATTATCAATTGAAGACTTAGGTTTACCTTGTTGTGGAACTGGCATTGCAACTGATCTCTTCCAGAAGAGTTCCATTTAACCAACATATTTGTAAAAGGGGTAGAGTAATGTCTTCCAACACAAAGGTAAATGGCATAGCAACTGATATGAAATGCCATCTAAACCAACAGCTGTTTTATTAGAAGAGAATAACTCTAGTGCTTCATTAAATTATTCAAATGTAATAGATGAATTTAAGTAATGATTGTGATGTGTGTGTTGGGTCACAATGTGTAGGTGTGTGTGTGTGGTGGGTGTGTGTGTTGTGTGTGTGTGTTAGAGTATATCCTCATTTTCTCAATAAAGATTCATTTTGACTTGACGTTGACTTGACACGGCGCGCACCTTCAAACCCTCAAACCTCCTTGAAGGACTTCGGCATTGATGTCTCCTAGTAGAAAACACTGGCCACTAAACCGACCAGCATGGCGAGGAGCGATAAACAAAGGACTCGGAGCCCAACAATATCCACACGTAAACATAAAATACACAGGTACGTTTTCAATATCACCCGCGGAGCTTTACGGAGCGAATGTGATATTGTTTTGTTGTGTGTGGGTGTGTGTGTGTGTGTGTGTGGTGTGTGTGTGCGTGCGTTTCAATCACGTGCGCGCTGCGTGTGCGTGTTTAGCGCGCGCGCGCGCGCGCGTCTGCGCGTGTGGGTTGTGTGTGTGTGGTGTGTGCCTAGCAATGATGTGGTGTGTGTGGGTTTGTTAACAGCACATCACCATAGAAGGAATAAAGATAGGAAGATTAAACTTGATGTGCATATAGGCTAGGTACAGTAGATGTGCGCCTTTTTGGGGAGTCAAGGTCATGACCCTGGACGATGAACTTGAAAATGAAAATCTATTTTTAGCCATATCTCGGGCACAAATCAACATATGATGTTGAAACTTGGTATGAAGGTGGTTTGGCTTATGCCCGTTCTGGTGATGGCATGCCGATCAAGGTCAATGTTAAGGTCAAGGAGATCGCTGGACCCTGAAAATCGGTGGGTCGGAAAAATGGAGTTCCGAAGATAACAGCCTATCACCATGAAGGAATAAGGATAGGAAGCTTGATGTGCATGTAGGCTTAGGTACTGTAGATGTGCGTTTTGTTGTTAAGGTCAAGGTCAAGGTCATGACCTTGACGTATGACCTTGGAAAATCTATTTTTAGCCATATCTCAGGCACCACCAGTCGACATAGGATGTTGAAACATGGTATGAAGGTGGTTTTGCTTATGCTCCTTCTGAATATTGTTGACCAATCAAGGTCAAGGAGTTTGCTGGACCCTGAAAATCGGGGGGTCAAAAAAATGGAGTTCCCAAAAAGAAATCAGGTGGGAATGTTGGCTGGGTATTGTAAATGTGCCTTTTGGGGCCGGTCACGGTCAAGGTCATGACCTTGACGTGTGACCTTGAAAACTAGCGACGCGGGCTCCGCAGGTGATTCTCGAATGCTACATTCGATAACTTTTCAATCTAGTTCTTATTGTTTTTCATAATGATGATGCTGTCCAATAGTCTGTCATATTAGTGGTGTCATTAATTGGTGTTGCCTGCAAATACAAAAGGAGAGAGCGAGAGACGAGACGAGAACCGGGGGGGGAAACACGAATGAATGAATCTCAGTTTAATGTTGGAAAACATCCTTGTGTCCACTGGTTTATGAACATATTGGTGTTGCCTGTTGACTTTATTTAAAGTCGTTACAATGTATACTATGTGTTGATTTTTATATTATGTTGAATAAAACCAGTTAATATTTGTTTTAATATTTTGCGATGGAACTGTAGATCCATTGTGAAGAACTTGCCTCATTTAGAAAATCATATCTATTCTAATAACTATTGCATTCTGGCCTTATAATATTTGATCATAATCTTAGATTGCCCAGTTATAACCTGCAATTGCTTAGTTGAAATCATTGTTGACTCTAAATGAGTTCTATTGAATTATGGCAGCATAACTAGAGTGCCTGTTGTATGAACTGACAGGCCAACCTCCATCGATTTAACATTAATTTCTCCTGATTTGGCTGTCAATACTAGTTGGACAACAGAAGAAAACACGATAGGGAGTGATCATTTGCTATTGTTGTTAAATTAAATGAACAAATCGTTGATGAAGATGAAGAATTTGAAGATGTAATACCTAAGTTCTTATATAATAGTGCTGATTGGAGTCTATATGAGCCAACTCTTCTATCTATAGAATGTAGCACTATTGAACACGAAGATACTGAAGGTTGTTTTTATATCTTTAGAAGAGCTGTTGTGTCTGCAGCTGAAAAATCAATGCCAAAGTGCAAATGCTTTACAGATCAGAAATACCGAGGAAATGGTTGGTGGAATGAAGATTGTGCAGAGGCAGTATCTAGTAAAAAGAAAACATATAAAACATGGCTGAAAGATAGAAGTGATGACAACTTTATTGAAATGAAACGTGCTAAAATCCACAGTAACAGGGTTGTTGCAAAGCCGAAACGTCTATTTTACTCACTTCTGTCATTCAGAAATATCTACGTCTAAGGACAACAATTCATCTATTACATTTGAGGAATTTAACGAAGCACTAAAGTCATTCTCTGTTGGTTTAGATGGCATTTCATATAAGTTGCTATGCCACTTACCTTTGTGTTGGAAGCAATTACTCCACTCTTTTTACCAAAAATGTTGGATAAATGGAACTCTCCCTACTTTCTGGAAGAGGACAGTTGTAATACCAATTCTAAAACAAGGTAAACCTAAGTCTTCAATTGATAATTATTGACCAATAGCATTAACATCTTAAGTTGGCAAAATATTAGAAAAATAGTTGAAAAACGCATTCTACATTATTGTGAAAAGAATAATATAATTCGTCACAATCAAGCAGGTTTTAGAAAAGGTAGAAGTACTACCAACCACCTTGTCAAACTCACAAGTCATGCTCAAAAACAACAATTTGCTCGTAGAAAAAGTACACTTGCATATTTTTTTGTACATTATAAAAGCGTATGATAGTGTGTGGCATGTTCGTTTATTTTATAAGTTGAAAAATATTGGGATAAGTGGGATAATGTATCAGTTTGTTAAATGTTTCTTATCTGAGAGATCAATTTGCACTAGAGTTGGTAAATGTTATTCTTTATTTAAGGATATCGATATTGGAATCCCTCGAGGTTCTATTATTGCCACAATTCTTTTTACAATTATTATCCACGATCTTCCTAATGTACCATCTAAAAATATTAATTTAGTGCAATATGCAGATGACCTTGCAATTTGGATTAATACAAATATTAAAAAACAAACAGTTAAGATGAACCCTTAACAGATCGTGCATAGAACTATATGCCAAATTGAAACAGATGTTAGGTCTCGAACATCTTATGAATAGACAAGGGACAAGAACTTTCTTGAGAAGAAATAGAGACACAATATAGATATTAGATTTAACAATGGTAAAAATCCAAATGATTTTTGTCCTCAAATTGTGGTTAGAAGATAAACCACTGTCAATATGCCAATAATGGTAAATTATTAGGTGGTTTTATTTCACTCCTAAATTAAACAGGCGCTGCCATATCTAGCACCTTATAAACAAAGCAAAACAACGGTTAACTTTATTGAAAATAATTAGTGCACTGTCATGGGGTCAAGATACTCAAACACTCATGCATCTTGCTACTAGTCTGGTTCGAGCAAAACTGACTTATGGACAGGCAGTTTATTTGTCCGCTTCTCAGACATTACTAAAACGGCTACAAAGCATAGACAGTATAGCTATTAAAGTAGCACTGGGTGTTCCAGTGCATACAACTACGTTTAATACATATAGAGTAGCTAACTTGTTGTCACTTGATGATCAAAGTAAACTGGCCACAGCCAAATATATGACTAGAAGTCTTTCAGTCTCTAATTCAGTGACAAATAAAATTCTTCTTGTGCTTGTCAGTGCTCTGATCGACACTGCCAATGGTTTAATTGTAATGACAAATCAAAAATGGATCTGATATGAACAGCCTTGATCTATGCTTTTGATGCACTGCTTGCAATGTGAAGTAAATGCGCAACTTAATTGTTTGAAAGATTTAGGATCTTACTATCTTTCTATTGCACTGCCTTTCTGTCACACATAACATTACATAAATAGCGTAAATGGCAATGCCTTATGCCATTGCATACACCTTCATAAAATAACTAAGTCAGCAACCTTTGACAGAATGTTACTTTCTGGGTTTTACCAAAGACTGTACAGGGGAAGATAAACATCCGATCACTTTTCCCTATATGAGTAGTGAGGACAGAAACACTGGTTATGTCCCTTTGAAACGTGACACACTTTACACTTCGATAGGCCAGTTGAATTCTCCGTTCAAGTTCCAGTCTGAGTTTTTTGATAGCCTCCACTGTGAATAGTGTACATGTCCGCACTAACGATAACTCTATCAGCCCGGTTCGCCGAGCTTTTAAGTAATCCATCTTACCCTTTTAGAATATCTTTGGTTTTACTTTCAACTTCTATCATTTAGTGAACGTTAGAACATAGTACAATCTGAAAGATAAGACAAGTAAATTTCTTCTTTATATGTAATTTGTTTTAAACCCACCCCCCTCATGATCGCTATCCCATTTTTGGGATGATATTTTACGAAGCTACAGATTCAAGAAGGAGCATTTTCTGAAGGAAAACAAATCATTTTTAGATAATGTATTTCCATTTTTTCCTTATTTTTCATGTATAAAGATATGGCTTGTGCAGAAACTGTGGACCAATCGTTTTTCTGTTTAGCAAGCCATCCAGAATTTTACAAATGATGGCCTCCCTTGGAAATTTAAATTGAGAAATGTCTTCTAGACCGCCACAGCTTGATAGACGCAACTGCAGGTGACATGCCTGGTCCAAAAGTGTCGCTGTAGAAGTGTAGTTGGAGACGTATCACCCCATAGACCTAGCATCACCCAAAATGGGATGGTGGGCATATGTGGGACACTTATTGACACAGTACCTCCTAATGATAGAGATCTCTATCTCAAGGGCAGATAATCCAAAAGCTATAAAACTTTCAACATGGATACTGCTGGTAGAGGGCTATAACTATATACTATAATTATAAAGATAATGTTTGTACTTTTGGCTTAATAGTAAAAATACTTTTTTTCTTCAAAAGGTACGAATTACAAGACCTGTTACGGAATTCGTACCACCAAGTTACTGATATTGTACCAGGGGGTTTATAGCACTAATTCAACTGTAGGATGCTCGTGACTTGGCTTTAGCTATAGACCATTCTCTCTTCTAAATGTTCCAGTTAGTCTTTGTGACGTCAAATTAATTCTTATGTTATTGTCTCATTAAAAGTATGATGTTTCACAAAACAGGCCCCTGAATGCCTTTTTTACGCTGCGCCATTGAAAAGACATAGGAGGCACGAATTACGTGATAGTGGTACGAATTGCATAACTATGGCCCAATTATTTTTCGTTTGAATATTTTAATTTACAAAGTGGACAACATTGACCCTAAGACCTTAAAGATTTTAAAGTGGCATTTCCAGTTTTAATCTGTGCATGAATAACAAACAAAAAAGCGTTACCTAAAATTACATCAAATGCTGCCAAAATGAAACTTCGTTTACCTTGCAAAGAGTGTTCTGCTTCGTTGCATTTTGGTTGTTATAAAATACTTCCCTTCCCCTGTCCAAGCTTCACACACAAATATTAACCCTAGATCTTCTACCGTTTGGTAGGAAACCAGGTGGTGCGAATTGCGTGACAGGTACGGAATTAATAAGCCTCACTTTTGGGTTAACATAATATCCTTAGCAAATGTTGAGCAGTATATCTACATAATACTAACATACATGGTATAAGATTTAACGTGGTGACAGCCCTGACATGGCCTCTGTTGTCGAGGGGGCTATTATTTTAATCTTAATCTTAATCTTAAAATACATAAATTAATTTTAGGATTTATTTCTTAGACTCTTTATTTTTAATGTTTTACAGTGTGTTCCCAAAATTCGGATGTGTGATCAATACCCTGACTGCAGAGACCACACAGATGAAGCAAAAATGTGTTCAGGGGGATATAGAGAACACATATGGTATGACACAAAACCTCCAGCTGTTGCTGAGTTTGACGGCCATGGGGATGTGACAATGCAGGTGATAAACAGCTCTATTCTCCACGGTTCACCTGTCTGTCCAGACACCCACTTTCAGTGTGCAGGCGATGGTTATTGTCTGCCTGTCTTTGTGTGGTGCAACACTGTCTATGACTGTCCCCAGCATGAAGACGAAGAGCACTGTGACAGATACACTTGTCCAGGATTCTACCGTTGTCGGGCATCCAGTGTGTGCCTCCATCCCCAGCACGTGTGTGACGGCATACACCAGTGTCCTCAACGAGATGACGAGTTGTTGTGTGATGGCACGTGCCCTGCGCAATGCACGTGCTTTGGACAGGCCTTTTTCTGTGATGGTATCAGTTACCCATTATTATATCCAAATCTACGCTTTTTGGATGCCAGCGACAGTGGTCTACAGTACACTTACGTGTTGATGAACAAATTACTTATCTATCTGCGATTGGCAAGATGTGGTTTGATTAATATAACATTGCACCAACTCCCAAACCTACATACTTTAGACCTGAGTGAAAACTATCTGACCTCCATCACTGATCAACATTTGAAGTTTCTTCCTAACTTGCGCCAACTGATTCTCTCTAATAATCCACTGACCACAGTCATCGAACCCACTGATGGGTTTTCTTTTCTGCATCATAAACTGCAATCGCTGGACGTGTCCCAAGTCACAATGAAGGATCTTGATCTGTCACTGCTACATTTCTTTCCCAATCTCCAGATGCTGAATCTAAGTGACTGCGGTGTAGACCGTGCTTTCCTTGAAGGCAATCATTCTTTCACACATCTCCATGTATTGGATGCACGTGGCTGTTCCATGACTGATTTCCCTGCCAACATCTTTGAAGGCTTGGAACAGCTACAGACTGTGTTTGCTGACAATTACAAACTGTGCTGTCAGGACATTCTCCCAAATGATTTCTTCTCTGACCAGTGCCACGCTCCTTCTGATGAAATCTCTTCATGTCAGTCCTTGTTGAAATCAGGTGTGTACCGTGTAATCATTGTGCTGTATATGCTTTCAGCCATCTGTGGCAATATTGTGTTGTTGATTATTCAAGCAATAACGTTGAGACAGAAAGCTTGGAAAGGGTTTGATGTATTTATCACAAATCTATGTTCTTGTAACATCCTGATGGGATTAAATTTAGCTATGATAACCGTAGCCGATAGCGTATATCAGGGTACCTATTTATGGGAAGATGTTGCGTGGAAACGGAGCATAGCATGTCACGCAGCAGGTGTCTTTTCAATACTCTACATAGAAGTATCAACCTTCATGATCTGCTTCATCACTTTGGATCGTGTACTGATTCTACACATATCAACCAGTCGTCTTCACTTCCACAAGGTCAGTGCTATGATAGCGTGTGCTATAATGTGGATTGCTGGGCTGCTTTTGGCTGCCATACCTCTACTGCCTATGACGTCACAATGGCAGTTTTACGGCCAGAATGGCATCTGCATTCCATTGCCAATACACAAACAGAAGTTTTCTGATCAGCCATTTTTCTTCCAGTTCATCATCTTTCCAAAATTTCTCCTGGTTGTACTCATCATAGTCGGACAAGTTACAATCTACAAATCGATTCAAAGCAATGAACTGTCAGACATCAACTGTGACAAAGGAACCAGCGCAGAAATATCTGCATCTCGTCATCAGTTTGCCATTGTGGTGTCTGATTGTCTGTGTTGGCTCACTGTTGGATTTCTGGGCCTGTTGGCCTCCACTGGCCACTCAATGACTTCTGAGGTCAATGTGGCCATGGCCATTTTGGTGCTGCCCCTCAACTCTGCCATCAGTCCCCTTTTGTACATATTCAGCATGAGGCTTGAACATCTTCGCTGTCAGCGCCAACAGCGGTTAAAGCAATTCCTGCTGAAACAAACACAGATCACAAATAGAGATCGCACTGTCCAAGCTGACAAGTGCACGAAGGAAGAAGCCCAAGACATTTTTTGCCACTGGGTCAGGCGAGGAATCTTAACAAGCAAACATGTCTCGCTGTGCGGCTCTACTACAACTAAACAATCTTCGTAGTAACGTTTCCTTAATTGCACACAACACAATAGTAATACTAATTCATGGAACACTCTGCCTTGCTTTTATTTTAGGCACGTATCTCGTACTGAAGCTTTCTTACTCCCATAACATATGATAACAAAAACTTACATGACACAACAATTAAAATAAAAGGCAAGATCTATTTTCCTGAAATTGGCATGTTTGTTTGTTTTTCAATTACGTAACAACGTTCATATTGTGATAAAGTTAACGGTTTTGCTTAAAATATTTACAATCAGTGTGATGTCATGCTGTTGAAGATTAAAACAACTGACCGTGGTCTTTTTGTCAGGGCTTCTGATTTTCTCCTCGCCTAAGGGGTACACTCACCCTCTATGTAGCGTTCTAAGGGGTATTTGCACCCCCGGTTTCCAGTGTTAAAGGGTAAAGACGAAACATGGGCAAAACTACACCCCTCTTCGTGCATGGGTACAACACACACCACACACACACACACACACACAACACACACACACACACCACACACACAACACCACACGTGAGTGTGGAGGGAGACGAGAGAGAGAAAGAGAGAGAGGGAAGAGAGAAAGGGAGAGAGAGAAGAGAGAGAGAGAGAGAGAGAGAGGAGGAGGAGAGAGAGAGGAGGAGAGAATATGAGCAAAACGTATTGAGAGGTTTAGACTAATCAAGATATCAGCCAGCTGAATTTGTCCAGTTATTGGGATCTAAACAATGTGCGCCATCTCCCATGTTGTTGGAGCTTGATCATTGCTTTTAATTTTGTTGTCTCACGTAACAACCTGCTTCTTCTTTTTTGTCTTTCTTTTACCTGCCAGACTGAAGAGCTGTATGTTGTTGATTAAAGAATATAATGTATGATACTTTCCTTGAATGCTGAGAAACGGGTCGGCCATGAGTAATTGAGTATTTTCAATTATAAGGTCTTTAGCCTGATCTTGTATATTCTATATCTAGGCTAGCAATTCAGTTGGCATACTTTGTGACAGCAGCATAATAGAAATAGCATTTAAGGGTAAATATCTGCATGGTTTGATAGTTTTATGGGTGGATTTGATAGCGCTAGTGCATAACTACGGTATATCTCCCACTCTCGCACTGATCGTAGTTCTATTTAGTTTTTCAGAAGTTTTAATATGTACAATCTTCATCAATCTGTGTCCGGACCACTCACAACATGTCCACACTCTGGCTTGGTGATTGAAGGCCCATGTGGAGTTCACCGATCCTCAGAGGTCATCATGACCTGAGTCTGACCATGTTTGGTTGTGAGTTTGTTTTACATAGAGCTCCCTGTCCACAACACGTGTACCACAGTGTCAAACTATCCCGCAATCGACAGAACTGTTTTTGGAAAAGATATCAAAGTAGAATTATTTAGTTACACATCTAGTTCATTACTGCGACGAGTACTATAGTGCCCTTCAGTCCTATTGGACAACATGCTCCTGTTTCTTCACGCAAGTTTCTTCTAGCGAGACTCAAGTCCTTGGTTTATGCGATGCCTGACGAATAAAAGAAGCAAAGACACACGAAGACAGGCACAAGCACAGTCAGATTCTTCAGGGCTCACGTAGCATTAAGACAAATATATAATAAAGCTAAACTTTTGTGACTTTCTTGACAGATCAGGCAAAAACGATTGTAACTACAGTACGAAGATTGCAGCGGCAAGATCTAGTAGAGAAAAGAAGACGTATTCTATTACAAACAACTGTGTGCAAGGGCCAAACTACCAAACTTCCGACTGTTTACCCCCCACCAGCATTGCCATTGTTCTTCTGATTTCTTTCATTCCAAATTGAGAATATTGGACAAGAGCTTGACATGGCAGCCCACTGTCCTCCCACCCCCTAGGCAAAGATTGTGTAGGCTCCCCTCTTGTTCCTTTTTCTCCTGTGTATGAGACGATGTCTTTGCACTGTTTTTGAAAGACTGCCCCCCAGACGTGTGAACTTGACCTTTTACAACCCCTTTGTGTATGAGTGTCTTGATGTTGTTGGGCTGTCATGACTCAGATCATAAACGACTCTTTACTTGGGTGGGGGTGTTTTTTCCCTGACTGTGCAAAATGCTCTTGTTAACCCTGATACAGAAGCCTACCATGGATCAGAATTACTTGAAAAGTTATCGGCCTGTGTCCACTTAGCGTTGTTGTCTCCAAAAAATTGAGAATATTGTCTTTTGGCACAATGGTCAACCTATGGCGATATTTTTCACGCCATAGTTCAGTCAATGCAGTTCATTGGGCCAGTTTCTCTTTGTCCTGTACACTGCTCTCTCCTGACGTTTTTGCTAGTCACTCTGTTATTGACCATTCCTTGCCGATGACACCCAGCTTCAAAATCGGCAGAACTACACCAAACTTGACAAGCGCTATCATCTATGAATCTGCCTCATGATGTCAAATCCATGGCTGACAATGCACAATAAAACGTAATAATGACAAAACGGAAACCCTGATTGTTTTCCCTCTCAGCGTATGTCTGCAACTATCTCTCTTCCAGAAACTCTTACAGAGTTGGCCAATGCTTATGTGTTCAGTTTTCTAAGTCAGCAAAGAATCTCGAGTTACCCTTCGATTCAAATAATTTACGATGCATAAACGTTATTATCTCATACGTTCCATCAATTATGAGGCTCGACGATCAGTGCTGTTCGACACTTTCTGTCTGTGAAGCCACGAAAACTCTTTCTCGTCCTTTATTGTCTTTCCCGCTTGACTATTGCAACTCTCTTCTCTGTGGTGTCCTCAGTATCTCCTGCAGCGTTCCCAAAACTGCAAAAACAGTGCAGCACGCATCACTCTCAAGATTCCACGTTCTGAATCATATAACAACCTCATCTTCGTAAACTTGCACTGGCTTCCTCAGTAGAGGCTAGAAATCAAGTAATAAAATAGCTTGCCTTTGTTTCGGTGCTGTTCACGCATTTCTGGTCCTGTCTATCTCTCCCGAACTAGTAACTAGTCCTCACACCTGCTCGCTCCCTACGTTCTGTCTCTGACTGCGGCACTACTCAAGGTTCCTCGGGTCCACACGAAATCTTTGGGGGGGGGGGGAACGATCCTTCTACATTTAGCACCTCACTTCATGGAATTCCTTCCACAACATGTCATCTCATCTACTCTATCTCCGCCTTTCGCTCTGCCCTTAAACTCACTTGTTTTTTTCGGACATATTTATGATTGATTAGTGTTTGTGTGTGAGGTGGGGTGGGGGTGGGAGAGGGCGAGGTCCGTTTTATTTCAGAAATCGTGTAAAAAATGTATTTTTATAATTGTATCTTGTAATGGAATGTCCTACGTCTTTGTAAACTTTAAATTGTTTTGTAAATGAGGTAGAAGGGTATTTTTGTTATGAAAAACGTGGTCTATTATATTAGTCCATGGTAATTGGTATGTCGATGGCCAGTATGATTGTATTTCAAGTTTGCAGTATTGTATCCAACTTGATTGACAATGTGGAATGTGGTCCGTTTTCTTCTTAAATGTTTTATTGTAACTAATTTTTACTCTTGCATAATTAATTAATTGTGTGTGAATGTGGTGTCGTTCATGTTTTATGTGTGTGTGTATGTAGTGTGTGCCGTGCGCACGCGCATGTGTGTGTGTGTTGTGTGTGTTGTGTGGTGTGTGTGTGTGTGTGGGTGTGTGGTGTGTGTGTGTGTGTATTGGAAGGAGTAGAGACGTTTGTCGTGCTAGCATCAGGGGGGGTGCTTTATTTGCTTTCGAAGATTAATTATTTGTTTGCCTTTAATTGTTCTTGTTATCAATGTAAAGCGCACTGAGCTCATGTGAGAAGAGCGCTATATAATTTCCCATTATTCTTATTCTAGGGATGATTTGGAAGAGCGCTAGTTGCAATAAATACTGTATTCTAGGGGGGTGATTTGAGAGCACTACTGCGTAAATCTATATTTTAGGGGTGATTTGAGTCTGTAGTGCGTATATTACTATATTTTAGGGGTGATTTGGAGATCTGTATGCGTATAATACTATATTTTTAGGGGTGAGTTGAGAGCTTCTAGGCATAAATAATATATTCTAGGGGTGAGTTGAGAGCTCTAGTGCATAAATAATATAGTCTAGGGTGATTTGAGAGCTATAGTGCATAAATACTATATTCTAGGGGTGAGTTGAGAGCTCTAGGTGTCATGAATACTATATTCTATGGGGGTGATTTGGAGCTCTAGTGCGTAAATACTATATCAGGGGGGTATTTTTGAGAGCTCTAGTGCATAAATACTATAGTCTAGGGGTGCCTTTGAGAGCTCTAAGTGCGTAAAATACTAATATTCTAGGGGGTGATTTGGAGCTCTAGTGCATAAATCTAAAGTCTAGGGGTGATTTGAGATCTCTAGTGCGTTTATTCTAAAATTGGTTTCATTTCTCCCTTAGCCCCAGGCCTGCCCATAGATAAACAGCTGTGCGTATCCCTTTTTCATTTTAATATATGGCACACTATGTTGATCTTGTATTGCTTTCATAGCTTTATACTTGTTACTGTAAATAGTTATATGCTCCTTTTTTCTTTCTTTTTTTTCTTGTCCTTAAATCAGTATGTTCTATGCTTCGGCATGTATGTTTGGTTTTACGTTCATGTCTATAGATGGCTTGATGAAAGCAAACAAACAATGTATGTTTGTTTACTCAATGTCCCCCTTTAAATAAAATGTTGATTCACTTGAGCTTGACACACCACAATTGCAGACATGTAGACGTACACATACACACACAGGAACGAGATTGTGAAAGTAAGAGGGGGAGGATAGCACTAGAAAAAGAAGAAGAAAGAGAAAAGAATGAGAGAGAAGAGAGAGAGAGAGAGAGAGAGAGCGAGAGAGAGAGAGGAGAGAGAGAGAGAGAGAGAGAGAGAGATAGAGAGAGAGAGAGGAGATGGAGAGACAGAGGGCACAGCGAGAAGTAAGGAGAGAGAGAGTATAATATTTTTTGCTTTCGACCTTCGGGTAATATTTAAAAAGGTGCACCCCCACACATGTTCGTTGTTATAACGTGGAAAAGAAAATATTGAATTAAATACCACGAACCAGAAATACCAGCAGGAATGTGGAATTATAATACGAGTATTAAAAATGCAATAGAATTAGATCTGCATAAATTTAAAATAAAAATAAAACTTCGTGTTATGGGAAATGTCATCCGAAGAGAACAACTATCAATCTTGCCCTTTTCTTGTCAACGAACATCTCCCTTACTTCTTTTTTTTCAATATGTCTACCTGCCGCAACCGGCAAATATCATTGACGACTGGGAAAGGCGAATGAGTATAGTTTCAAATAGTTCTTCGTCTTCGCACTCTCAGGCGGGCCACCTTCATCAGGCTGAAAAAGAAGGGGATTCTGCTTGCACTTGGGGGATCTGGTCTTTAGGGGAGTCCTCTTTATTTCTGATATATATTAATGATATTTGTAGAAGGAATTTTTTCTTCAATCAATTAAGTAAACTGTTTTAACGTAAATATGACACAAGCATTTGATTAGCATCGAACGAACCAGTTCTTCGTGCAAAGTTTCGTAACTCTGACAGAGAAATTAGACGTACGTTTTGGTCTACACGTTGAAAAAATGAAATTTTAATGATATAAAGGGGACGAGCCTATTATTAAACATTTATACTAGCACCCACACTGATTTAACCCTTGCCATTTGGCTTAAACACATTTGCAAAGCACTGAATATCACAAGCACTTTTTTTTTTTTTTTGGGCATCACACTTCAACATAACTGTTAGAATGGGATGAC